>CAJQZJ010032178.1:9373416-9390496 GCA_907164525.1 Lophiomys imhausi | reverse complement strand
AGGAAGCGTTACCTTTAATTTTGTATCAATATACAAAGATCTATTCACTTGTGGCTAAATATACTCTTAATGTTGTATCGATATTCAAAGATCAATGCCTATGCGTCCCACTACAATCTTAATATTGCGTCCATATACAAGGGTCAGTACCATTGTGGCCAACTATAATCTTAATTTTGTATCAATATACAAATATCAATACCAACGTAGACCAATACAATCTTATTTTTGCACAATAAACAATGGTCAATACCACTTTAGCCAAATATACTACTAATTTTGTATCAATATACAAAGGTAAAAGGGCATATTCAATAATGTGACCCTTCTTCTAGATCCTTCCTGTGCTGTCTATGTCTCAATTTTTCTCAAGTCTGTGCATTCCTACATAGGAGATAAAGAAGGATACAGAAGAGGGAAAGAAGGGATTCCCTGGGTCTAACCTCCAAAACCCATTAAACAGGACCATTTAACAACTTGTAATCTCTTCCCCTAAATAACAGAGTTTTCAGTTGTCCTTCAAATAACCAAAAAAAGGGGAGGGGCGGAGAAACACCCACCCCACCCTCTGGGTATGGGACGTCGCTCTATTAAAATGACTTCCTGCTGATTTGGGTTGTAGTAAACCTGTTTGGGGCCCGAACCAAAATGGAAAAATGGTTAAAAATGTTAATACAATCCTTTTATGTTCAGTCCTTCTGTTCTCAGCTGTTTAGATGTCCTAAGGAGTTTGTAGGCAGAAGTTGAACTTCCAGGCTTTACTGAAGTTCTTGCTGGGGCATTGTGTAGAGCTGAACCGTCTTAGCCATATTGAGTTGTTGTGGTTGTAGGCTTTTGATGGAGACCGCTATTGAGGGAGTCTGTCAGGCTGAATCATCTGGGTCACTTGTCCTCTTTTGGTGTCTGATTCTGATTTCTGCTGAGGTTTCCGTTGTCCAGTTGTCCCTGGGTTCCTTGAATGGATGCTTTGATTCTCCTGGAAAGATAAGAACAGAGCCCTGCCCTAATCCTCACTCAGGGATAATCGCCCTCTTTTTTTTGGGGGGGGGGTGTAGGTAATATTTCTCCTGAAGCAAATTTGATTTTTGACCATATATAAAGTGTTATCTTTCAATCTGGTTTAAAGAAGAAATTATTTTGTTATTTTGGAGCTAAACCAGCATTAGTGTATATATTTTGAGGTCTCGAAGGACAATTTGTTTGTGTTGTGTCGGCCTTTTGTAAGTAGCTTTTAAACTTAGGTCCTTCCAAATCCTATGCGTGTGTCTCCGCATTCTAATTATTGGGATCCGAGACCTGTGGTTCCCATCTGAGGGGATTAAAGATGTGTTCCACCACTCCTGGATCGAAATTTTTCTTTATTTAGAGTTTGTTTTGTATCAGGCTGACCTTGAGCTCTGAGATCTGCCTGTTTCTGTCTCTAGTGTGTTGGGGTTAAGGGTGTACTCTTCTTGAATGATGGGATTAAGGGTGTGTACCCTCATCACCCTTTTCTGTGTAACTCTAGAATTTATAAGTCCACTAACTCTATGGTGCTCCTCCCTTATCTGCTGAAGTTAAAGGCATGGGTTAACACCACATTTCTCCTGCATTTTACCTTAGCTCTACGTTTTTTCAACACTTGGAGGTTCATAAAACCAGGTTGAATGGCTGTGTCCTTTATTTTATTTACAGTGTTTTAACGTTGTTACCTGCTTCTTTTTATTTTATTTTATTTTTTTTTTAATAATTTATTTTTTATTTCTTCAAGTTACATCTCAATCACAATCCCCTCCCTACTCCCCTCTCCAGTCCCCCCCTTCCCCCCTCCCCCCCCCCCCCCCCCCCCCCCCTCCCCCCTTTTTTTTTTTTTTTTAGTTTAAGGTATTTATTTTTCCCCCCAACAGCTCTCCCTTTCAGTCCAAAAAATGGTTCTGTTTCTTATAACTATAAATACAACACAAAACAACAGAAATAAATAGGCCACGATTATAATAGTTATATGGCTTAGCATACATTCCCAATGTCCAGTCCATATGTATTTGGCACCTGAATTTAACATTCTACTATCTAACCATCTCCATGAGTTTAAAGTTCTATATCTAACTCAGCTTTCATACTAACTTGCCTCATAATTTTTAAAATATCTTCTTAGATCCAGAACACCCTCTTGATTCCTAAACAAATCAAAATTTAACTATGAGACTCTAGCTATCTATTCTTCAACCACCTCAGAGACCTGAGAGGGATAAATATATCTGATTATATAGGAAGTGCAGGGCCTGCAGCTTCCATAACTAAAAAATGACATACCAGTGGCTGCCTGGACAGTTCCCATTTTCTCTCCATACATTACAGCATCAATCTTCAGCCATTTGGCCCCATTTCTCTGACAGACATTGGTTGTAGAGCAGGAATTATGAAGGACTTACCTACCCTGTCTTGGCAGAGCTAGGCTGTCGACTTACCTGCTTCCAAGTTTTGTCCTTTTTGGACAGGAGTCTGTCTACAGTTGAAGCAAGTGGTTTTTCTTGCCAAGAGAATGGCTTACCACCAATTTAATCATCTCCCACTGGAGATTCTTCGATGCTCATCTTCTACTTGGAGTAATATAGGGGGTGCTGTCAGGAGCTGACATGTCTCGATATCAAAAAATCTTAAGTTAAGAAAACATCTTTGAATGCCATATTCTGCAGATCTCTTGAGGTTTGTGAAGATGCCCTATCTATCTCTTATATTTAGATAAGCAAATATTGCTTGTCTCTTAGCAACTTGATTTCTGAGTAGCTTAGAAAATAACTGTGATAGACTGTCATAGTAACTAACAAAATGACACGTTTTCATGACTATTAGTTTCCGTTTCTTAATTATCCTAAACAGTTTATGTCGGTTGGTAGCGAGAGGTCAAAACTTGACATTTCATTTTTAAGTATTACTACAAACAATACCTTTAAGAAGCATTACTCTTAATTTTGTATCCATATACAAAGATCAATACCAATGTGGCCAACTATAATCTTAATTTTGTATCAATATACAAAGATCAGTACCGATGTAGCCCAATACAATCTTAATTTTACATTAATATACTAGGGTCAATACCATTGTGGCCAAATATAATCTTAGTTTTGTATCAATATACAAAGATCAATACCGATGTAGCCCTATACAATCTTAAAGTTGCATTAATATACAATGATCAATACCAATTTAGCCAAATATAATATTAATTTTGTATCAGTATACAAAGGTATAAAGCTATATTCAATAATCTGTCCTTTTTTCTTGTTCTTTCCTATACTATGTCTATGTCCCATTTTTCTCAAGTCTGTTCACTCCTATATAGGAGAGAAAGGAGGATACAGAAAAGCAAAAGAGAGAAGTCCCTGGGTCTAACCTCCAAAATCCATTTAACAAGACCATTTAACAGCTTGTAGTCTTTTCCCCTAAATAACAAAATTTTCTATTATCTATCAAATAACCAAAGGGGGAGAACACCCTCCCCACCTTCTGGGGATGGGACGTTGTTCTCTTAAAATGACTTCCTGCTGATTTGGGACGTAGTAAACCTGTTTGGGGCCCAAATAAGAATGGAAAAATGGTTAAAAATGTTAATAGAATCATTTGATGTTCAGTCCCTTTGTGCTCAGCTATTTAGATGTCCTACGAAGTTCATAGACAGAAGCTGATCTTCAGAACTTTACTGAAGATCTGGCTGGAGTAGTCTGTGGAGCTGAACGATCTTAGCGATTTTGAGTTGTTGTGGTTATAGACTTTTGAGGAAACTGCTATTGAAGAAGTCTGCAAGGCTGGATCATCTGGGCCACTCGTCTTCTTTGGTGTCTGATCTGTTTTCTGCTGAGGTTTCCGTTGTCCAGTTGTCCCTGGATTCCTTGAATGGATGCTTTAAATCTCCTGGAAAGATAAGAACAGAGCCCTGCTCTAATCCTAACTCTGGGACAATTACCTTTTTTTGGGGGGGTCAGGTAATATTTTTCCTGGAGCAAATTTGGTTTTTTTGATAATATAAAAAGTATTGCCTTTCAATCCGGATTAAAGAAGAAATTATTTTGATATTTTGGAGCTAAACAAACCTTTAGTGTATATATTTTGAGATCTCAAAGGACAATTTGTTTGAATTGCAGCCTGCCTTTTGTAAGTAGCTTTTAAACTTAAATCTTTCCAAATCCTATGTGCCTGTCTCTGCATTCTAAGTTTTGGGATCAAAGACATGTGGTTCCCAACTGATGGGATTAAAGATGTGCTCCTCCACTCCTGGATCAAAGTTTTTCTCTGTTTAGAGCTTGTTTTGTATCAGGTGGCCTTGAGCTCTGAGATCTGCCTGTTTCTGTCTCTAGTGTGTTGGGATTAAGGGTGTATTCTTCCCCAATGATGTGACTAAGGGTGTGCACCATCACCACCCTGTTTCTTGTAACTCTAGAATTTATAAGACAACTAGCTCTATAGTGATCCTCCTGTCTCTGCTGGAGGTAAAGGCATGGGCTAACACCATGCATTATTTTACCTTAGCTCTAAGTTTTTTCAACTCTTGGAGGTTTGTAAAACCAGGTTGAACAGCTGTCACCTTTAATTTATTTACAGTGTTTTAAACCTGTTACCTGCTTTTTAATGCCAAACCATGGAAATAGCCTATACCTCTACAAAAAAAACCAAAAAACAAAAAAAAAACTTTTAAGCTGCTATCAAGTTTGTGTAATCTCTGTAGCCACCTGCAGTCTAACATTCTAATTTGAAATTAAGGCCATTTTCTTTTCATGCCAGTAAGGTAAATTATGTTTGAAAATTTTATATTGTATTTTTATTATATTTTTAAGCTTATTAATTCTTTTCTTAAAAACGTATTATTTATTTCTAGAACATAGTTTCCTCCCTCCTCCCCTCTTGGCCCCTCCCTTCATCTCTCCTTCCCTCCCTCCCTCCCTCCCTCCCTTCCTCCCTCCCTCCCTCCTTGTTCCTCTACTTGGTACTCTCCTTCTCCTCAGATGAGGTGGGTCCTCACATATCATACTCCCTCAGATCTTGCGTCATGTGAGGCCCACGAGCTTACACTCGTACTGGAGCTTGATAAGGCACACCATCTAGGGTGTGGGGTTCCACTAACTTGCAGCAGGTTCCATGACTCACTGGTGGGTAGAATTTTTCCTAGGATAGATATGCTAGGTTCCTGTCTATTTGGGTGTGTGGGTTGTAGGATAGTTATCCTCTGATGTATGGTTAATATCCATTTGTAAGGGAATACATACCATGTTTATCTTTCTGGGACTGCGTCAGCTCACTTAGGATGAGCTTTTCTAGTTCCATCCATTTGGTTTTGAATTGCATGATTTTCTCATTTCTGATAGCTGTGTAGTATTCCATTGTGTATATGTACCACAGTTTTTTTATCCATTCTTCAGTTGATGGACATCTGGGTTGTTTCCAGTTTCTGGCTATTACAAATAAAGCTGCTATGAACATTGTTGAGGCAATGTCCTTTAGGTTTCGTTTCAGATCTTTTGGATATATGCCCAAGAGTGGTATGGCTGGGTCTTGAGGTAGATTTATTCCCAATTTTCTAAGATATCTCCAGATTGATTTCCAAAGTGGTTGCACAAGTTTGCAGTCCCACCAGCAATGGGGGAGTGTTCCCCTTTCTCCACATCCTCGCCAGCATGTGCTATCATTTGAGTTTTTGATCTTAGCCATTCTGACAGGTGTGAGATGGAATCTCAGAGTTGTTTTAAGTTGCATTTCCCTGATAACCAAAGATGTTGAACATTTCCTCAAATGCCTCTCAGCCTTTAGAGATTCCTCTTCTGTGAATTCTCGGTTTAGCTCTGTACCCCATTTATTGATGGGGTTATTTGATTTTTTGGTGTTTAATTTCTTCAGTTCTTTATATATTTTGGATATTAGCCCTCTGTCAGATGTTGGGTTGGTGAAGATCCTTTCCCACTCTGTAGGCTGCTGTTTTGTTCTAAGGACAGTGTCCTTTGCCTTACAGAAGCTTTTCAATTTTATAAGGTCCCATTTATTGATTGTTTGTTTTAGTGCCTGAGCTATTGGTGTTCTATTCAG
Organism: Lophiomys imhausi; assembly: GCA_907164525.1. Classification (NCBI taxonomy): domain Eukaryota; kingdom Metazoa; phylum Chordata; class Mammalia; order Rodentia; family Muridae; genus Lophiomys; species Lophiomys imhausi. The sequence goes on along the minus strand of CAJQZJ010032178.1, from coordinate 9,384,439 downwards.
GAAGTTGCTACCAGTGCCAATGATTTCAAGGCTTTTTCCCACTTTCTCTTCTATTAATGTTAGTGTGTCTGGATTTATGTTGAGGTCCTTGATCCACTTAGACTTAAGTTTTGTACAGGGTGATAAGTATGGATCTATTTGCATTCTTCTACATGTTGACATCCAGTTAGACCAGCACCATTTATTGAAGATGCTTTCCTTTTTCCATTGTATGTTTTTGGCTTCTTTATCAAAAATTAAGTGACCATAGATGTGTGGGTTTATTTCTGGGTCTTCAATTCGATTCCATTGGTCAACTGGTCTGTTTCTATACCAGTACCATGCTGTTTTTATTACTATTGCCCTGTAGTACAGCTTGAAATCTGGGATGGTGATACCTCCAGATGTTCTGTTATTGTACATGATTGATTTAGCTATTCTGGGTCTTTTGTTATTCCATATGAAGTTGTGAATTGTTTTTTCCAGATCTGTAAAAAATTGAGTTGGTATTTGGATAGGAATTGCATTGAATCTGTATATTGCTTTTGGTAAGATTGCCATTTTTATTATGTTGATCCTACCTATCCATGAACAAGGGAGATCTTTCCATCTCCTGATATCTTCTTCAATTTCTTTCTTCAGGGTCTTGAAGTTCTTATCATACAGGTCTTTCACTTGCTTGGTTAGAGTTACCCCCAGGTATTTTATATTATTTGTGGCTATTGTGAAGGGTGTTGATTCCCTTATTTCTTTCTCAGCCAATTTATCTTTTGTGTAAAGAAGGGCTACTGATTTTTTTGAATTGATTTTGTATCCGGCCACCTTGCTGAAGGAGTTTATCAGCTGTAGAAGTTCTCTGGTGGAATTTTTGGGGTCAGTGATGTATACTATCATATCATCTGCAAATAGGGATACTTTGACTTCTTCCTTTCCAATTTGTATCCCCTTGATCTCTTTTAGTTGTCTTATTGCTCTAGCTAAAACTTCAAGTACTATGTTGAAGAGATATGGAGAGAGTGGGCAGCCTTGCCTTGTCCCTGATTTTAGAGGAAATGCTTTAAGTTTCTCTCCATTTAGTTTGATGTTGGCTATTGGCTTGCTGTAAATTGCTCTTATTATTTTTAAGTATGGTCCTTGTATGCCTGATCTCTCTAAGACTTTTATCATGAAAGGGTGCTGTATTTTGTCAAAAGCTTTTTCAGCATCCAATGAGATGATCATGTGGTTCTTTTCTTTCAGCTTGTTTATGTGGTGGATTACATTGATGGATTTTCTAATGTTGAACCACCCCTGCATCCCTGGGATGAAGCCTACTTGATCATGGTGTATGATACTTTTGATGTGATCTTGGATCCGGTTTGCAAGTATTTTATTAAGTATCTTTGCATCCATGTTCATAAGGGAAATTGGTCTGAAATTTTCTTTCTCCGTTGGGTCTTTGTGAGGTTTAGGTATCAGGGTAACTGTGGCCTCATAGAATGTGTTTGGCAGTATTCCTTCTGTTTCTATGTTGTGGAAGAGTTTGAAGAATATTGGTGTTAGCTCTTCTTTGAATGTCTGGTAGAATTCTGTGCTGAAACCATCTGGGCCTGGGCTTTTTTTGGTTGGAAGACGTCTAATGACTTCTTCTATTTCCTTAGGGGTTATAGGACTATTTAATTTGTTTACCTGTTCTTGATTTAACCTTGGTAGGTGAAATCTATCAAGAAAATTGTCCATTTCATTTAGATTTTCCCATTTTGTGGAGTACAAGTTTTTGAAGTAGGACCTAACGATTCTTTGGATTTCCTCAATGTCTGTTGTTATTTCCCCCTTTTCATTTCTGATTTTGTTGATTTGGGTATTTTCCCTCTGCCTTTTAGTTAGTTTAGCTAAGGGCTTGTCTATTTTGTTGATTTTCTCAAAGAACCAGCTCTTGGTTTTGTCGATTCTTTGTATTGTTGTTTTTGTTTCTAACTTGTTGATTTCAGCCCTGAGTTTGATAATTTCCTCTCGTCTGCTCCTCTTGGGAGTGTTTGCTTCTTTTTGTTCTAGCTCTTTCAGGTGTTCTTTTAGGTGGCTAGTATAGGAATTCTCCAGTTTCTTTTTGAAGGCACTTAGAGCTATAAACTTTCTTCTTAGCACTGCTTTCAATGTGTCCCATAAGTTTGGGTATGTTGTGCCTTTATTTTCATTGAGTTCTAAGAAGACTTTAATTTCTTTTTTTATTTCTTCCCTGACCCAGAGGTCATTGAGGAGAGAGTTGTTCAGTTTCCATGTTTTTGCAAGCACTCTGTTGTTTTTGTTACTGTTGAAGCCTAGCTTTATTCCATGATGGTCTGATAAGTTACAAGGAGTGATTTCAATTTTTCTGTATCTGTTGGGCTTGCTTTGTGACCGACTATATGGTCGATTTTGGAGAAGGTTCCGTGAGGTGCCGAGAAGAAAGTGTATTCTTTTGTTTTGGGGTGAAATGTTCTGTAGATATCAATTAGGTCCATTTGATTCATGACATCTGTGAGGTTCATTATTTCTCTGTTTGGTTTCTGCATTGTTGATCTGTCCAGTGGTGAGAGTGGTGTGTTGAAGTCTCCCACTATTAATGTGTGAGGTTCAATGTGGGATTTGAGCTTCAGTAGTGTTTCTTTAATGAATGTGGGTGGTCTTACATTTGGGGCATAGATGTTTAGTATTGAAATTTCATCTTGGTGGATTTTTCCTTTGATGAGAATATAGTGTTCTTCTCCATCTCTTTTGATTAATGTTGGTTGAAAATCCAATTTGTTGCATACTAGAATTGCTACTCCAGCTTTTTTCTTGGGTCCATTTGCTTGGTATATCTTTTTCCAGCCCTTTACTTGGAGATAATGTCTATCTTTTTTGCTGAGGTGTGTTTCTTGTAAACAGCAGAATGTGGGATTCTGTTTTCGCATCCATTCTGCTAGCCTGTGCCTTTTTATTGGGGAATTGAGTCCATTGATGTTGAGAGATATTAATGACCAGTGATTGTTACTTCCTGCCATCTTGATGTTGGTAGAAATAGTGTGTGAGTGAGCTTCTTTCCTTTTGTTTTTGCTGCAGGCATGCTATTTGCTTCCTGTGCTTTCTTGTGTGTAGTTAACCTCTTTGGGTTGAAGTTTTCCTTCTAACATCTTCTGTAGAGCTGAATTTGTGTATAGATATTGTTTGAATTTAGCTTTGTCATGGAATATCTTGTTTTCTCCATCTATGTTGATTGACAATTTTGCAGGGAATAGTAGTCTGGCCTGGCATTTGTGGTTTTTTAGGGTCTGCAAGATGTCTGTCCAGGCCCTTCTGGCTTTTAGAGTCTCTGAAGAAAAGTCAGGTGTGATTTTGATAGGTTTGCCTTTATATGTTACTTGACCCTTTTCCCTAGCAGCTTTTAAAATTCTTTCTTTGTTCTGTACATTTAGTGTTTTGATTATTATGTGGCGGGAAGATTTTCTTTGCTGGTCTAATCTATTTGGGGTTCTGTAAGCTTCTTGTACAGTTATAGGCATCTCTTTTTTTAGATTTGGGAAATTCTCTTCAATGATTTTGTTGAAGATATTTTCTGGTCCATGGAGGTGGGACTCTTCTCTTTCTTCTATTCCTATTATTCTGAGATTTCGTCTTTTCATTGTGTCCTTGATTTCCTGAAGGTTTTGTGTCAGGACTTTTTTAGATTTGACATTTTCTTTGACAGATGTATCCATTTCTTCAATTTTATCCTCTGAGCCTGAAATTCTTTCTTCCATCTCTTGTATTCTGTTGGTGATGCTAGTGTCTGTATTTCCGATTCTTTTCTTAAGGTTTTCCAGTTCTATGGATGTCTCAGATTGGATTTTCTTCAATGCTTCAACTTCCCTTTTCAGGTCTTCCATTCCTTTAAGTGCTTTATTCATTTCTATCACCTCCTTTGCAGTACTTTGTTGTTGCTCTCTGAGGTATTTGATTTCCTCCCTTAGGCCTTCTATTATTAATATAAGCGTAGGATTAACGTCATTTTCCTTTGCTTCAATTGGGTTCAGCTGTCCAGAGTTGTCTGTAGCATTATTGCTAGGATCTGGAGACATCCTATTGTTTTGTTTTTTTTTTTACCATGTTCTTGCGCTGACCTTTTGTCATCAGATGGACCCAGGTGTTATCTGTTTGTTTCTTTTGTTACCTGACCTTGGTGCTCAGGAAAACTCCCTGCCCTGGGGGTTGGCTGATCCTGAGATCCTGGTGTTTACCTCCAGATGGTGGGCAGATTCCTGTAATAGACTGACTGGCTCTTGGAGAGGAGGGTGGCTGCTGCTCTCCTCAACTGCTTGTGACCCAATTGGACCAATATAGAGGGGATTGGAGTGGGGAGAGGGCTAGCCTCTGAGGACCTCGGAGCTGACAGGTCTCCTCAGAAAGGCAGGTAGAGCTGTGGTTGGGTCTGTGTTCTCCTCTCACTGACCCAGTCGTTCTGGCTCCCCAGCTGGGCTGACTGTGCAGGCAGGGAGCTCCACCCACAACAGATGCCGGCCTCAGTGCGCCTGTTGCTGACTGCCTCAGATGCTTGGGTGCTAGGGTGAGTGACCCACCCGCCCCAGTATTTGTGGAGAACACACTGTCCCGGGCTCTGTTTGCAGGCAGTCTTGGCTCCTAATTGCTTTGCTGTGACTGGGTTAGGTCTCTGCCTCTCCGCTACAGTGCACACTGTGCCACCATGTTTGAAACTCCGGAAAAAAATAATCTCACTTACCTTTGCTCTTGTGGTGCGGCTCGAGTGCAGGCTGGATATCAGGCAGACAGGCGGGGCCGCTGGTCTGTGGCTGGAGCCGTGGGCTGGATCTGCTCCTGGGCTAGATCTCTAGCCAGAGCTCCTCTCCAGACCGGTGACGGAGCTGGCTGATCTCAGGGTTGTGTTCCCGGGAACTGCGTGGGCTCTTTTACCTGGTGACCGGTCTCAATGTTCGCTGTGGGCCTTCAGACACCGTCTGTGTTTCACTGTAGGCTAGGGGACCTCACAATCACTCCACAATGACTAATCTCATTCATACTACTCAGATGCACTGCTCTATGGTCGGCGCCATCTTGGATCCTGCTTCTTTTTTAATTAGTAAATTTATTTGTTTGTTGCTACAGGTTACATCCTTGACATATTGTCCTCTTTTCCCACTTCCCAGCCCCACCCTCCCATGCTCTACTCCCTGACCCTTCCATCTTGATCCTCTGGGGTGGAGTGTCCCTGCATACCAGTCTCTCACCACAGATCAGGAGTCATATGAGGGCCGAGAGAGAGCCTCTTGATACACCGGGGGCCTACAAGGCAGTACTGCCAGTGAAAGGTGTCTCCTTGCTACGGGGGGAAAACTAAAAAAAAAAAAAACCAACAGACACACAAACCCACAAAAACAAAGAACAACAACAAAAAAGAGCGGAAAAAGAAAGAGGAAAAAAAGAGGGAAAGGAAAAAGAAAAAGAAATGGAAAAAAGAAAAAAAATTATGTCCATGTTCGTTTTGGTGTGTTGGTTGTAGTACAGATATCCTGTACGATTTAGCTAAAATCCTACTATAAGTGAATAGATGCCATGTGCATCCTTCTGAGTCTGGGTTAGCTCACCCAGGATGAGCTTCTCTAGATTCATCCATTTGGTTGCAAATTGCATGATTTCATTGTTTCTTATAGCTGAGTAATATTCCATTGTATAGATGTACCACAATTTTTTAATCCATTCTTCAGTAGAGGGACATCTGTGTTGTTTCCAGTTTCTAGGTATTACAAATCAGGCTGCTATGAACATAGATGAGGAGACTTCCCTATGTCTCCAAGAGGTGACCTTTGCGTGTATACCCAGAAGTGGTATGGCTGGGTCCTGAGGCAAAGTTATTCCAAGGTTTCTAAGATATCTCCAGACAGACCTTCATAGTGGTTGCACAAGTCTGCACTCCCACCAGCAATGGAGGAGGGTTCCCCTTTCTCCACACCCTCGCCAGCATGTGCTGTCATTTGAGATCTTTATCTTAGCCATTCTGACAGGTGTGAGATGGAATCTGAGGGTCGTCTTGAGTTGCATTTCTCTGATGATTAAGGATGTTGAGCATTTCTTCAGGTGACTCTCGGCCATTAGGGATTCCTCCTTTGTGAATTCTCTATTTAGCTCTGTCTCCCATTTTTTGATTGGATTATTTGGTTTCTTGGCATTTAGTTTCTTGAGTTCTTTGTAGATTTTAGATAATATCCCTCTATCAGATGTGGGGTTGTTGAAGATTTTCTCCCAGTCTGTAGGCTGCTGTTTTGTTCGAATGACAGTGTCTTTTGCCTTACAGAAGCTTTTCAGTTTCATGAGGTCCCATGTATTGATTGTTGATCTCAAGTCCTGAGATGTTGGTGTTCTGTTCAGGAAGTTAACACCTGTGCCAATGAGTTCGAGGGTTTCTCCTACATTTTCTTCTAGTATCTTTAGTGTAGCCGGCCTTATGTTGAGGTCTTTGATCCATGTGGAATTAAGTTTTGTACAAGGTGATAGGTATGGGTCTAATTTCATTCTCTTACAAGTGGACATCCAGTTGGAAAAGCACCATTTGTTGAAGATGCTGTCCTTCTTCCATTGTGCGGTTTTGGCTTCTTTGTCAAAGATTAGTTGGCCATAGGTGTGTGGGTCCATGTTTGGGTCTTCAATTCGATTCCATTGATCACTAGTCTATTTCTATACCAGTACCATGTTGTTTTTATTACTGTTGCTCTGTAGTACAGCTTGAAATCTGGGATGGTGATACCTCCAGATGCTTTTTTATTGTACAGTATTGATTTAGCTATTCTGGGCTTTTTGTTGTTCCATATGAAGTTGAGTGTAGTTTTTTCCAAGTCTATAAAGAATTGTGTTGTTATTTTGATAGGAATTGCATTGAATCTATATATTGCTTTTGGTAGAATAGCCATTTTTATTATGTTGATCCTACCTATCCATGAGCATGGGAGATCTTTCCATCTTCTAAATGCCTCTTCCATTTCTTTCTTCAGGGGCTTGAAGTTCTTGTTATATAGGTCCTTTACTTGCTTGGTTAGAGTTAACCCCAGGTATTTTATATTGTTTGTGGCTATTGTGAAGGGGGTTGTTTCCCTTATTTCTTTTTCGGTATGCTTGTTTGTTGTATAAAGAAGGGCTTCTGATTTTTTTTTTGAGTTAATTTTGTATCCAGCCACCTTGCTGAAGTTGTTTATCAGCTGTAAGAGTTCTTTGGTGGAGTTTTTTGGGTTGCTTATGTATACTAACATATCATCTGTGAAGAGGGATAATTTCACTTCTTCATTTCCAATGTTTATCCCTTTGATTTCCTTTAGATGTCTCATTGCTCTAGCAAGAACTTCAAGTACTATATTGAAGAGATATGGTGAAAATGGACATCCTTGTCTTGTCCCTGAGTTTAGAGGAAATGCTTCAAGCTTCTCTTCATTTAATTTGATGTTGGCCACTGGCTTGGTATATATTGCCTTTATTATTTCTAGGTATGGCCCTTGTATGCCTGTTCTCTCCAGGACTTTTAGCATGAAGGGGTGTTGGATTTTGTCAAATGCTTTTTCTGCATCTAGCGAGATTATCATGTGGTTTTTTTATTTCATCTTGTTTATATGGTGAATTACATTGATAGACTTTTGTATATTGAACCATCCCTGCATTCCTGGGATGAAGCCTACTTGATCATGATGTATGATATTTTTTATGTGTTCTTGAATTCGGTTTGCTAGTATTTTATTAAGTATCTTTGCATCTATGTTCATGAGGGAGATTGGTCTGAAGTTCTCTTTCTTTGTTGGGTCTTTGTGTGGTTTAGGAATCAGAATGACAGTGGCCTCATAGAATGAGTTTGGCAGTGTTCTTTCTGTTTCTATGTGGTGGAAGAGTTTGAAGAGTAATGGTGTTAGCTCCTCTTTGAAAGTCCGGTAGAATTCCATGCTAAAGCCATCTGGCCCTGGGCTTTTTTTGGTTGGGAGATTATTAATGACTGTTTCTATTTCCTTAGGTGTTATTGGGCTGTTTAAGCTGTTAATCTGATTTTGATTTAGTTTTGGTAGGAGGAATTTATCGAGGAAATTGTCCATTTCACTTTGGTTTTCAAATTTGGTGGAGTATAGATTTTTAAAGTAGGACCCAAATATTTTCTGGATCTCCTTGATGTCTGTTGTTATCTCCCTTTTCATTTCTGATTTTGTTCATTTGGGTTCTTTCTCTTTGCCTTTTAGTTAATTTGGCTAGGGGTCTGTCTATTTTGTTGATTTTTTCGAAGAACCAACTCTTGGTTTCATTGATTCTTTGTATAGTTCTTTTTGATTCTAAGTTGTTGATTTCAGCCCTAAGTTTGTTGATTTCCTGCCTTCTGCTCCTCTTGGGTGTGTTTGCTTCTTTTTTTTCCAATTCACCCAGATTAGCTGTTAATTCACTAATATGAGCTGTCACAATTTTCTTTTTGAATGCACTTAGTGCTATGAACTTTCCTCGTAGCACAGCTTTTATTGTATCCCATAGGTTTGGGCATGTTGTGTCTTCATTGTCGTTGGATTTTAAGAAGTCTTTGATTTCCTTCTTTATTTCTTCCCTGACCCAGTGGTCATCCAGTAAGGAGCTGTTCAATTTCCATGTGTGTGTAGGCTTTCTGTTGATTCTTTTGCTGTTCAAGACCAGCTTTATTCCATGGTGGTCTGATAAGATACAAGGTGTTATTTCAATTTTCTTGTATCTATTGAGACTATCTTTGTGTCCAACTATGTGGTCGGTTTTGGAGAAGGTTCCGTGGGGTGCTGAGAAAAAGCTGTATTCCTTTGTGTTTGGGTGAAATGTTCTGTAGATGTCTGTTAGGTCCATTTGTTTCATGATCTCTGTTAGACTCAATATTTCTCTGTTTGTCTTCTGTCTTGATGATCTGTCCTTTGTTGTGAGTGGGGTGTTGATGTCTCCCACTACTAATGTGTTGTGATCGATGTGCGATTTAAGTTTTAGAAGTGTTTCTTTTACAAAAGTAGGTGCCTTTGTATTTGGGGTGTAGATGTTCAGTATTGAAATTTCCTCTTGATGAATATTCCCTTTAATGAGTATATAATGCCCTTCTTTGTCTTTTTTCATTAACTTCATTTGGAAGTCTGTTTTGTTTAATATTAGGATGGCTACTCCAGCTTGCTTCCTGGGTCCATTTGCTTGGAAAACCTTTTCCCAGCCCTTTACTCTGAAGTAGTGACTATCTCTGGAAATGAGATATGTTTCTTGTATACAGCAAAGGGACGGGTCTTGCTTGTGGATCCACTCTGTAAATCTGTGTCTTTTTATTGGGGAGTTGAGACCATTGATGTTCATGGATATTAGTGACCTGGGGTTGTTGTTTCCCATCAGTTTGGTATAGGTGATGGTCCTGTGTCTCTTTTGGGTTAGTTGCTGAGGGGTTTTCTATTCCCTTTGTTTTCTTGGGTGAAGTTTTCTTCTCTGGGATGGAATTTTCCTTCTAGGATTTTCTGTAGGGCTGGGTTTGTGGGGAGATATTGTTTAAATTTGATTTTGTCATGGAATATCTTGTTTTCTCCATCTATGTTGATAGAGAGTTTTGCTGGGTATAGTAGTCTGGCTGGGCACCTATGATCTCTCAGGACTTGTAGGATATCTGTCCAGGCCCTTCTAACTTTTAAAGTTTCTGAGGAGAAGTCAGGTGTAATTCTGATGTGTCTGCCATTGTATGTGACTTGGCCTTTTTCTCTTACAGCTTTTCATATCCTTTCTTTGTTCTGTACATTTGATGTTTCAATTATTATGTGGCGAGAGGAGTTTCTTTTATGATCTATTCTGTTCGGTGTTCTGTAAGCCTCTAGGATTTTTATTGGCATCTCTTTTTTTAGGTTTGGGAAGTTTTCTTCTATGACTTTGCTGAAGATATTTCCTGGACCTTGGAGTCGGGAGTCTTCTCTTTCCTCTATGCCTATGATTCTTAGGTTCTATCTTTTCATTGAGTCCTTGATTTCTTGGATGTTGTGGGTGAGAGATTTTTTAGCCTTCTCATTTTCTTTGGATGTTGTACTGATTTCTCCCATCGAATCTTCCATGCCTGAGATCCTGTCTTCCATCTCTTGCATCCTATTGTTGATACTCACATCCGTAGTTCCTGCTGTCTTCCCTTGTTTCTCCACTTCCTCTTTTAACTCTGACTGTGTTTTCTTTATTGTTTCTATTTCTATTTTCATGTCTTGTATGGTATTGTTCGTTTTGTACATTTCCTTCTCCAGCTTACTTGTTTTTGTCTGAAAATCTTTCATTCCTTTGTCTTTTTCCTGTTCAAGCTCTGTCACCTTGGCTTGGAGTTCTTTAATGGTATTGTTCATTGTTTTGGCTTGTAAAATTGTGGCTTCTTTGAATACCTTCATAGATTTAAGTTCTTCTTGAAGGGACTCTATCACTTTCCATAATGCAGAATTGTCATCGTTTTCATGTGTTACTGTTGGTGTGAGGTCATCCTAATTGGATGAGCTAGGATAATTCTGCTTTGTTGGAGTCATATTTCCTTGATTTCTATTTTTCCTTGGACCTTTGGCCATGTGTGTGTGTTTAGCTGTCTGTTCTTGTCGTTTTGTGTGTTTGAATCCACAGGGGATGCTTTGGTGAAGGAGTTGAATTGCTTGGCTATCTGTCCTTGCTTACAGGGTGATCACAGGGTCACTGTGGTTTTAATAGCCTGAATCGTTGTGAGCTGGTGCAGCCTATTCCCAGGTAGTGAGTAATGGTCTGGGATTGTTTCACTGCTCCCAGTTCAGACTTCTCTATTTTGCACACTGAGTGATCAGCCTTCAGTGGTTCTGATGGTATGGACCTGTTTGCCCAGGCACAGATTTTGTGGGCTTTGTTTTTTGTCACGGAGGCTGACAGGGCCCGGCTCCACACCTAATGTGTCTGGGTTTACCCGAATACAGGTATGGTCCCCTGGCTTCTGTTTCACCACTAGGCTTCTCCGCCATAGTCCTGGCCTCTACCCTCCCTATCTGCTCCACCGTGGGTGGGTGGGTGGGCAGAGCTTCGTCTCCTCCCGCCGTCAGAGCCGGCCTCCCGCCCTAGC
>CAJQZJ010032178.1:9302697-9373406 GCA_907164525.1 Lophiomys imhausi | reverse complement strand
GGGAACAGCCCCACCCACCAGCGCCCGCTTCCCTCCCCAACTGCTCTGCCCACCCATCTCCCGCTCCGGTTCGAGGGGCTGCGTATCACCAGCTGAGTGCCCTTTTTCTTCCTTGTTAAGACTTCAACTATTCTGCAAATTTTCCTAAGTAGTTATAAGGTCTTCCTGAGGTGTGGGAAGCCCAGTAGGCTAGTGGGTGATCGCCATGTGGCCTTTGATTCTGCCTGCTGTGTGTTGGGATCGATCTTACCAGATGCCTCTCCAAATGGGAGTTCCCGAATCCTGGATTTAGTGGCTTCTGTGTCTGCGAGAGATGGGGGGAGAGCCTTGCCCTGGGACTTTTATCAGTCCCTTGGGAGCTGTGCGTGTTCCCGGAGGAGCCAGACCCTCCAGTTTTTGCACAGTGTCCCACAACTCTGTGTTTTCTATGGCTCCTCTCTCCCACATTCAAAATGCATCCGTGCAGTTCACCGCCATCTTGGCCCCCCCTCGTTTTTGTTGTTTTTCGAGACAGGTTTTCTCTGTGTATCCTTTGGCTATCCTGGAGTCACTTTATAGACCAGGCTGTCCTTGAACTCACAGAGATCTGCCTGCCTCTGCCTCCCAAGTGCTGGGATTAAAGGCATGCGCCACCATGCCTGGTGACAGGGATAAATTTTTAAAAACCATTTAGATAAGTAACCTGATGATAACATTAGCTATATTCTCTTCTTTTTTTAATTTATTTTTTTTCATTAATTAATTTTTTATTCATTTTACATTTCGATTGCAGCCCCCCATCTGCTTCCTCCTAGGCTCATCCTCACAGTTCCCATGGGTACCAACCTACCCTCATACATCAAGTTGCAGTAGGACAATGGGCATCTTCTCCCACTAGGGCACACAAGGCAGGCCAACTATGGGGAAAGGGAACTAGAGGCAGGCAATAGTCAGAATCAGCCCCCACTCCAATTGTTAGAGGAATCACATGAAGAACACGCTACACATCTGCTGCTTATGTGTAGGGGGCCTAGGTCTAGTCCATGCCTGCTCTTTTGTTGGTGGTTCAGTCTCTGCGAGCCCCCATGGGCCCAGTTTAGTTTACTCTGTATGTTTTCTTGTATTGACCTTGACCCCTCCATCTCCCTCAATCATCCCACCCCAACTCTTCCACAAAACTCTCTGAGCTCTGTCTGTTGCTTGGGTGTGGGGCTCTGCATCTGTTTCCATCAGCTGCTCTATGAAGCTTCTCATATGACAATTATGCCAGTCTCCTGTCTGTAAACATAGCAGTGTATCATTAATAGTGGAAGGGGCTGGGGCTCTCCTATAGGGTGGTTCTCAAGTTGGGTCAGTCATTGGTTGATCATTCCTTCAATCTCTGCTCCATCTTTATCCCTACACTTCTTGTAGGAAGAAAATTTTTAGGTTGAAAGTTTTGTGGATGGATTGAAGTTCTGCCTAGCTACAGGAGGTAGCACTTCAGGCTCCATATCCCTCCCTCCATATTCTTTTCAATACTTAGTGAAATATAAGAAACACTTAAATTTTGTTATATGACTTAAAAATAATTTTTATAAATATAAGTTTCCTGGTACAAGTTTAATAGACATAATTTTCTGTATAGTTTGAAAGTAGCCTGTCTAATATTCATGTCTGTGTAGATTTTTAGAATTTGTGTATATTTTCTAATCTGTGCACAGATTGGTTTTGAGTAATATCATTAACACCTCACTCAGAAGAAATTTTTATCACATACCTACAATCCCTGTCCAGGGTTCTGAAACAAAAGACAATGAATTCTGTGTCATCTTGAGTTACACAGTAGGGCCTTGTTTCAAAACCTTCCCAGTCTCTCTCACTCTTTGTCTCTCCTCTCTCTCTTTCTTTCTCTTCTGTTTGGATATTTAAATGAGATAATTTTCTTACCTTAACTCATTTAAGGTTGTGGTATAAGGGGAGATCTTCCAATATTTAAGTTTGCATAGTTAGTTTGATTTTGAACGATTCTTGTTAAATGTCTTTCTAAATACTGAAGTATGTATTTCCTGCTAAGCAATCTGATTACACAGGATGATTGCATTGTTTAGGACTCTGAAGGAACTGCAAGAAAAATATGACAATTTGATTTATAATAAGGTAAAATAGTATATGTTTAAATTTTTGGTAAGCTCATTGAAATATGTAAACCTGGATAATTCACCTAGAATCATCTTTCTCATCATAGTAACCCAGTATTAATAAACACTGACTTTGTTTATAGCACGACTTAGAATGAAGTAGTCTTGAATTCCAATAGAATAACTATTACCAATGGGCCACATTGCAATATCCAGACATTCTAGTTTCTAGTATAGTGCATTAGAGTTTGGAAGCCAGTGAACTTCACTTACAGCATTGTTTATCCTAATGTGAAGAGTGCTATGCTTATTGGACCTCGGTTATGTTACCATGAAGTTCCAGCTCTGTTGGGGAAGGTGTAATAACATTGCTTCTGATAGGCTGATTTCAATGCTGAGATCTGGTTACCGCCCCTTCTGAGGCATTCTCTTGATTGGTTAATAAAAGTCATTGATGGCCAATTAGCTGGGCAGAAAGAGTATAGGAAGGTGGGACTTCCTGAGATTAGAACAGGAACACTGTGCTTTACACAGAGGATTAATTCATTCCACCAGGAGACATGGAAGCAGATAGACATTTTTGAGGATGTTGGAAGGTAATCACAGGGATAGGGAGGTTTGTAAATAGGTGATCTGGGTTAACTGAGAGTAGCTAATTGAGAGTCTGCCCAGCTAAGGGTTAAGAGTTGAAACATTAAAAGGTCTTGGTGTATTTAATTATTGGGGAAAGGACTGCAGCAGCTTATAGGCCATCAGTCCAAGAAATCCAGGGACATCAGGCTCCCATTGAACTCCAGCAAATGTCTCACCAAACTGCTGGTATTCTACTGGCCTAATATAACAACTTATATTACTTAACAGAGTTTAGGTTACAGATGGTGTAGGCCACCTTTGGTCTGGGGCTCTTTCCCCAGGATAAATCAGGCTGCAGGTTAAGGTGGGCCAGGCCCATCAGCTGATATCCTGCCAGGCAGCCTACTTCTCTGCTGGCCTACTCTTACAGTTTATAGCTATTAATAAATACAATTGATAATTTAGTTGCAGTTTCACAGCTCTCTTTTCTTAGCTCTTGTCTTTGTCTTGGGAGTACTTCAACTTATACCCACAGTGAGATCACTGCTTCTGAGCTTTGTATCTTTATTTTATATGCAAATATTTTAGCTTAATTAGTTTTATTGAAAGTTCAATTCCTTTTTTGGGCATATTCATCACCTATCCCAAATTGTCACAGATCTACCCACCCAACTCTATGTTTCCATTTTTTTCAACCCATTAATCTCAACTTCTAATGCTCATATATTTTTAGATTCTTGGGTCATTGGCTTTCCACAGAAGTATGAATGACTTATAAGTGTCTACATTCTTGAAGAAAACTGACTCTCCCTCTTCAGCCACCATCAGTTGCCCATAGCTTTTAAGTTAAGGGTGGGACTTTATGCCTATGTCCACTATCCATGTTGTAACTTAGGCTACCTTGAGCTTACAAAGGTTTTGTGTTTGCTGTCAAAACCACTTGAGTTTGTATGTACAACATCCCTGCTGTGTTCAGAAGACACTATTCCTAGCTGAGTAAGATGTATTCTTACTTTCTTCATTGTTTCCTTCTCTGGGGACACTCTGGATTGGTGATGACAACTCCAGAAATAGAAGCTTCATATGCAATTAATTACTAGATTGGTTATGATTTAATAAACATTTTGTCCACAAAAATCAGAGACAGAAATATACTCTCATAAAAAAATCACCTAGCAATGTCTAAGCAGTGCAAAATATGAATTTTCAATAAGAATTTAAAAGGTTTGAAGAAATACATCCTTTAAAAATAAAAAATTATAATAAGTGGGATAGGAAATTTAAAAAACTATCAAAGGTGCTGCAGTAATAGAACTGAATAAAAACATTAGCAAAAGCATAATAAAAATTCAAAGAGATTCAATAATAATCATGAGGACTATCAAAGTCATTAACAATAAAGCAGACAGAGTCATATAATTTTGAGATATGCTATCATTTCAAGAAAGTATAACATGAGTCAAGAAATAGTAAATTCAAGAACAGCACTCACTGCACTTGAATATAAGAAGCCCAAGGAACATATAAAGAAAATCAATGAGGAAATAACACAAGGAATAAATTTAATATTTTTTGACATGAAAAATATACATATCTAGTTAAGAGAATCATTATTCTTGAACACTATACACTCCATCTCTGTTTCCTTGTGTGACTCTGTCTCTCTATGTATAGGACCACTTATAAACATAAGGAGAAATGTATTTTTCAGATGGAAAAATATTTCTAAATGTGAAAAAGAATTAACTGAGTTTTCATCTATATTACTGAAAGCTAAATAGAAAGATGTGCCACCAAGATCTTAAGCACAAAGAACCACAAGTGATTATGAGCAGGATATCAAATAAACATGACAGTAAGAACAATAGAAATAAGCTTTCTCCTTCTTCTTCTTTTTCTTCTTCTTCTTCTTCTTCTTCTTCTTCTTCTTCTTCTTCTTCTTCACTTAAAATATGTGTTTATGGTGTGTGTCTATGAAGGTGAACATATTTGTGTGTACACAGGAAGAAGCTTGATGTTAAAGTCAGGCATCGTTTTGAGTCATCCTCCACCTTATGTTTTGACAGAGTTTTCTCAAGAACCTGGAGCTCAGCAGCTGGCTAGGCTGGCTGGATAGCAAGATCTTGCAGACCTCTGCAGCACTGGAGTTACAGAGTCAGAGATGTACCTCACATTTTTTGAGGGTTCGAGGGATCCCAAATCAGGTCCTCATGCTTATGTGTAAGTACTTTATCCAATGAAACATATCTCTTGGGTTTCTTTTTAAATCTCTGGTTTTTTATATCATTATTATATTTTCAGGAGTTTGTCCTAGCAAATAATAACTTAACCATAGGAATACTTTTATTATATTATTTATAAAAGCAAAATTTCAAGTATAAATATTTCCTAAGGTTTTAAATATCTTATACACCTTGTTGTGTTTATATGCCTAGCAAATTTCTATACCTTCAACTACATGATATACTATGCTTAAATCTGAATTTTGAGTTATTCATACTTTTGAATATTTTATTACTCATTAAAATATATATAAAATATATTATTCTATTACTTTTCTTAGAATTTTATTGAATATCATTATGTACTGGCAACATTTCTCATTGAGAAAATGTGGAGAAAAATGAGATTCATGAAACTAATAGATTCCTAGCACTTATGAAAATAGCTGGCCTACTTAACATAATAAATAAATAATCATTGGATTAGTTGTCCCATTAAGGAAAATTTACCATGTTAAAAAAGCATTATTTCAAATGTTTCTGTTACAAATTGCTAGATTAGCCCTATCTTTTTATCATGATTTTTAAAGGTAATTTTTTGTTCCATAAGTTAGGTTCATGTAGATATTTTTCTTAAAATATATATGATATAATAATATAACTTTGTTAAAAGTTCTTATTTAAATAATGCATAGTAAATATTACCAATATAAACTCCTATACTTCATACAAAGTTAAGTGATTTCATAAGAATATGTTTTTGAAGAAAGTTAATCTTAAATATTTGATGTTATCCTTCATAGTTATTATTTAGGATTTTGTTTGATATCCAGAGGGATCTAAGATTAAAAGTACTTGGTCAACTTTTTTTGGTTCTTTCAATAGTTTAGATGGTGTGTTATTTTTTCCCTTTATTTTTTATTTCTTCAAGTTACATCTTAATCGCAGTCCCCTCCCTATTCCCCCTCCATTCCCACCCTCCACCCTCAACCCCCCATCCTCTTCCCTTTTCTTGTTTTTTTAAGTTTAAGGTATATCTTATTTCCCCCTACAGTTTCTCCTTTCAGTCCAACAAATGGCTCTTTCTCTTATAATAATAGATACAATACAGTACAACAGAGGTAATTAGGCCACAGTTATATTTATCCCTCTCAGGTCTCTGAGGTGGTTGAAGAACAGATAGGTAGAGTCTCATAATTAAATTTTGAGTTGTTTAGGAGTCAAGAGAGTGTTATACATTTAAGAAGATACTTTTAAAATTGTGTTGCAATTAGTATGAATGTTGAGTCAGATATAGAACTTTAAACTCATGGAGATGTTTAGATAGTAGAATGTTAAAGTCAGGTACCAAATACATATGGACTGGTCATTGGGAATGTACGTTAAGCCATATAACCCTCATAACTGGTGTGTTATTTTTAAACATAATTATATATTTAAAAGGGTCTCAGGTAACAGACATTGGTTCCATTATGTAGTTGATGTTGGCCTTGAACACTAGGTCCTTTTGTTTTTCTTCTCAAGTGTTGTGATGATACGGGCCTGTATCATTTTCACTTCAGTTCAAAGATACATTCTTATCTTATTTGTTAATTTTTAAAATTATTTCTGGTTAATATAGTCATGAAAATTTCACTAAGATGCTTTTATAGGTTCCTGAACTTCCCCTCCTTTACACTAATTTTCTTTTTACTTTTTTATTTCTTACAGAGTGGAAAGAAAGCTATGAAAGTCACTAGTGCAGTTATTTTCCATGACAATCACAAATAGCAGCAAGACCTTGGTGGGGGTAATTCAACAATTATATGTAACTATTTATAGAGAGGTTTTACTTCCATATTCTGTACTAAAAGTGCAGAGAACTGAAACAGTCATGTACACAAGGAATGAAAGGTCTTTTTGTTTTTGATTGATGCAAGGCCATGAACATCTCACATGTGCATTTTCATATGTGACCAATAGAATTCTGAGTGTACTAAATATGAATTAGCTTGCTTGAAGCTTCAAGTCTCAATTATTTTATTTTCCAAAGTCACTAACATTATTGCTCTATTGCAATAAAACAAAGATTTTTTATGGTTGAGAAAGGAGCAATATAAAACTAAAAGGCCATTCTCAGGCCAGATATAATGAATGAAATTAAAATATATGATCCTTCCATCCATATAAATTAAATCAACCATGAAAATTCACAAGCCCAAGGCTATTCTGAAATCATGATAGAGAAAACCTGGACTTAAAATTGGATTTCTGAGGAGATCATATAGAGATTACCACTCTGGGTGAAAGATGACTTATAAAATACTTGTACTTGTAGAAATCATTTAAAATGGCTGAAATGAAGGCATATTTGAGGATATATTTAGTTACTTCAAGGTACTTATTGGTTATTAACATTCTGCATGAATACAAGTGTATGAAATTGTACAAACTCTTTTCATTTCTAGTAACAGGAATGATCTTTTGTTCCCACATGCATATATTTTTTTCTATAGGCTTAATGAATGCATTTGTCTGTTGACAGGTGCACATAAGTATTGTTAGTATTTGTAATGTAAATTGAATGTTTTTCAAGAATTTAATGTTAACCTTCTGAGTCTACTATGCAATATATATATATCCCTTTGTAAAGAAGTACAATATAAATATAATATTATGTTTCTTCTGCATTAGGCTCAGCAACTGAAGTGTGTTTTCTCTTATATAGCTATGAAGAACAGTCCTTCCTTTATAAAGACATTAAAGTTCTCCTTTTGTACTATAGGGCATTAGTTTTCCTATTTGAAAAATATTTATAGCACATTTTTGTATGTGTATCAGTACCGTTAACATCATAAAATGTATATATGAACAGAGCAGTGATTAAAATATAGAAGCCTTCTTAATCTCAGGGAGCTTACATTTTATGGAAGTTAGAGTAAGAAAAACAAAGATGAAGCTGATATAAATATTGATAGTGGCGTGTAAAAATATATCTAACAAGCAGATGGTCATAGTCTAAGATGAGGACTATACATTTAACAATATGAATGAACTGATATGCCATCTAATATTTCCTTGAAAATAATTTTGAATTCAATATAGTAAAGGGAATAAATACAGCTGCAATAAAATAAAACATTAGTTGTTCATTTTTGTGCCTAGGATATATGTTTATGTATTTCATAATGCTATTGTCTTTACTTTTATAAATATTTAAGACTATACATATCAAGTTAATAAAATAATAGTTCACAAATTCTCTGACGGCAAAAAAAACCAAACATTAACTTAAGAAGTGAATTAAATAGATAAAATATTCTCACAGAGAAATTCAAATTATATCCCTGAAAATGGTGATGCATATGAATTTTTCTACATAGAATGTTTTCACAGACAAGCAGGAAGAGAGCCACAAATGTTAATCATGTAGGAGGAGATAAAATCGGAGTGATGGAGGTAAAAATCAAATACCTGTTTTCAATTCAGAGAGCTAATGGATTTTACAAGACCTGGTGACCCTTTTGCCATAATTTGCTATAGAAGCAGATCTTTCCCAAATTCAGTAGAATGAATTATCCCAGTCTCTTCCCTCCTTATATCAACATCCATGCTTAGGGAAGATGTCATATATACTTTATGGTCTGCTGAACCCTGCACTATCTTGGTCAGAGAACACAGTAGATTCTAAGCCTTTTAATTATAGAACCTACTCACAGGATCACATGTACTTTGTAAAGGAATTCCTATGTAGTTATAGGTTAAACTTTACTGTACACATGGAACTTGCCTGAAAACCTTTTCCCAAATTGCACTATGTTGTAAATATACCCACAATGAACACCCTGGTACTAGACTCCTCAATGTGTCTCATTCAGGTTGACATGTGCAGAGACTCCCTTAAGATATGTTTCTTGTATCACTAATGCCTACAGTACGTTTATCATTATGTTTGCTATATTTTGTCAAAGGCTTTTTGGGCATGTAATGGGAAGATCATGTAGTTTTTTTTCATTCAGTTTACTTGTGTGGTATATTATATTGACTGTTTTTCAAATGTTGAGCCATTTCTGCATGTATGGATAAAGCCTGCTTGATCATGGTGGGAAATCTTTTTGATTTGTTCTTGGATTTGGTTTGCAAGTATTTTACTGGGTATTTTTACATCTATGTTCAGAGTGGAAACTGGTCTGTAATTCTGTTTCTTTGTTGAGTCTTTATGTGGTTTTGATATCAAGGTAAATATGGAATCAAAATGAATTCGGCTATGATCGTTCTGTTTCTATTTTCAGGAATATTTTGAAGAGTATTGGGTTAACTATTCTTTGAAAGTCTGGTACAAGTCAGTGCTAAAACTGTCTGGATATGGACTGTTTTTTGTTAAAAAAAATTGGTTAAATTACATTGGGTGTTATTTGTGGACATAATTAATTAAATAGTTTACCAGTATTTATATTATATTTAATTGGTTCAGCAGCTAATCTTTAATCATTCATTATAAATAAATAGACACAGACACCATGTGGATTTTAACAAGCCTTGGCCTGAATTGTGCAATCCTAGCCCATCTAAGCTAGCTCTTAATTCTATTACCCAAATATGACCCCATATAAACATAAGTCCCCTTGGACTGCCATTCTCCACGATATGCCGATGTTCCTAGCCATGTGGCATGAGGTTCTTTTTTCTAAACCATGGTGTGTGCCTCCTTCCTGCTGCTCCTATCTGGAATGCCTTCTTCTTCCTGCTGCTAACTGGAATGCTTTAATCCTCTGTCTAAAGTGCAGGCTTCCTGATATAATCTCAGGAAGTCCCACCTTTCTCTGTCTTTGCGCAATGTTAGGGCTTGGCATTTTATTTAACAAATCAGAGTCAATGTAAGTAACAGACAGCAAGCAGGACCAATTAATTAACATTTAGAATGCTTAACACTACCCCAACAATTCCCTCCTTTTGTCTAAAAAAAAAAAGACTAAATTTTTTAACTCATATAGTAAAAACAATAAGAACAAATATTAAATAATCAAGAAAATCATATATATATAAAAAAGTTATACACATGTTTAGCCTATTTGTATTAGACAACCTTGAAGAAGAAAAAAAATCATCTGTCTTTGTGTGTCTAAAGTTCTGAACCTAAATAATTTCTATCATATCCTATATTTAAAACCTAAAGAAGTTATTTGGACTTGAATATATCCTTTTAAATTCTGAACAACTCAAGTTCAATTGAAATCTTATAACTATTATGCCTTCAACCCCATCAAAGACATAATAAGAGATAAAGTTAATATTTGAGTGAGTAGGAAGCATAGGAAAACAGCTTCCAAAAATAAATATGACAGTTTGTTACCTAGACAGTCCCAAATATCTCTTGATATTGATGGAGCATCATCTTCAGCCTTCTGGCCAAGCATTTTTCACAGACTAAATTGTGCAGTATGAAATAATGATTTTCCCATTCTGTCTCTGCAGAATTAGGACATTGACTTACCTGCATTAAACTATGGTCCGTCTTTGGACTCTATATAGTCTGTTGAGAGAGCAGGGGCATTTTTGCCCAATAGGAATTATCTCCTGATGGGAGATTTCTTTTTGAGGAATTATCTCCTGATGGGAGATTTCTTTTTGAGGAATTATCTACTGAGGGAGATTTCTTTTTGATGCTCATTGTCTTCTTCCAAACCAAATGGGAGCTGTCAGGAGCTCACTGTCAAACAATTCTTAAAATAATAAAAAATCTTTAAATGCCATTCTCTGTATGCCTCTGAGGGTTTTGAAGACATCTATCTATTTATTTATAAATCTATCTATCATCTGTCTTCTATCTATCTATGAACAAATTGTATATTTTTATCCATTTAGTATCTGTTTAACCTATTAAGCCTATTTTGATAAATTAAGACAAGTATTTGAAATGACCAGAAGCTCAAATGGCCAGTCAACTTGTATTATCCAGACTCCTAAATAGATTGTAATAGCAACCCATAAAAGGATCAGAAGTTAACCTGTACTTAAAAATGATTTGTATAGGCACAATACCTTATATAAATGTTGAAACACACTTATGTGTAAAAATAAAATTCTATACTAATGAATCAAAATTAATCTCATTTTTGTATCAATATATAAAATTCTACACCAATGTGTCAAAAGATAACCTTATTTAAAGAATAACAATAGCTTTGAGTTTCAGAGAAGATTCAATAATCTATCCTTATAGCTTATGATTTCTATATTATATACATATATTCCCCCTCTTTTTTTCAAGTCTTTTCCCCCATATAAGAGAGAAAGAAGTATAGAGAAAGGAAAAGAGATCTCCAAGTCTAACTTTCTAAACCTTGCTAAACAAGACAATATAACAATTTGCAACCATTACCCCTGAACAACATTTATAACACATCAAATGACCAAAGAATCATTCACCCTACTTTTTGGGAATGGGATGTCGCTCTCTTAAAAACATGGCATGTAATAGTATTATATATATATGCTATATAATCTATTTTAAATTATAAAATACAGCATAAGACTGTATGGAGATTATTTTCTCCTCTACAGTTGACATAAATTTATTAATTGATTAAAACAGGTTTATTCTGTGTTGTTCTGACTTTTTGTAGATTAGGTTGGCCTGTTTTTGTCTCCCATGTTTTGGGAACAAAGGTATGCATTTATATATTTCTTCTTTCTTTTTCTCCTTTCTTTGGAGATTTAATTTCCATGTGGATATATCTATCCTTATTGAGACAGGGTTTCCTCTATGTAGCTTGGGCTGTCTTGATTTGCTCTGTAGAGTTCTGTGGATTAGATTGGCCTCAAACAGACAAGGAAACCGTTTTGTCCTTGTCTCCCAAGTTTTGAGATCAAGGTATGAATTTAAATAATTGAATTACCCTTATTAAACAATAACATTAATTAAACCATTTTGTATTAGTTTGAGTTCCAATTCTCCCATGGAAACCCCATTCTTAAGAAGATTGGTGTAAAATAGCATGATGTATTATTTTACATTAGCTTTTCTTAACTGTTGGCTGTGGGAGGCATGCTGTTTGCATGTTCTTCCCTAGCCTGACTGTGGGTCCTTACATTGATTAACAGAATATATCTCTTTATCTCTCTTTTTTTTTTGAGACAGGATTTCTCTGTGTAGCCTTGTCCTGGACTCACTTTGTACACCAGGCCAGCCTTGGACTCACAGAGATTAGCCTGTTTCTGCTTCCAAAGTTCTGGGATTAAAAGTGTGCACCATCACACCCAGCAATTAACATATGTCTATTAGGGGCAAAATGCCTCCGGGAACCAGTTCTCCAGTGGGAGCCTCACACCTAAGGAGACTGGCTTGTGACCCCTTTCTGTATATGTAAATATGAGATTATCTGTATTTATTCATTAGATCAGTAAGGACATTATTAACCTTAACATCAAGAGAAAAATTTGTCTATTTTGAATTCTAGAGAGTCTTTAGCAAGCATTCTTATCTTCTCAGCAGGATTCCCACCCTGTCTTTATTGTTTAAACCAGGCTGGTCTAGAATTCAGAGACCTGCCTGTTTCTTCCTCTAGTATGATGGGATTAAGGGATTAATGGCGTGTGCCAGTACCACCCTGCTCAAATATTTCACTTAAATCCCAGATATTAGTATCTCTGTAACCTTGAGAGCAACTTTGAACTATAGTGACAATTCAAAATTGGCCCAAAATCTTCAAAAATCTCTTTTGTTTTAGCAATGAAAAACCAGAAAAATATCCTTTCTATCTCCCGATATAGGAAAATCAAAGACATCTAAACAAAAGTCAAGCAAAGAAACAACATTCCAAAAGCCTTGAGATGTCTAACCATGCCATCCCATGCTGCAATTAAAGTTTTGTTCATTATTCCTTGGAATCCAGTTTTGGCTGCATTTCACTGGTGGGCCAATACCAGAAACTCCTGACAGGCACCTAGTACCCAGGGAGCTCTTAGCTCCAGCTGCCATCAATTTTGTATTATCTATTGGGGGGAGGGGCCTCCCACCTCCCTCCAGTATCATTGTTAGCAATTCAGCATTCCATCTGTAAATTCTTTCCTTTAAGACTATCCTAGTCTGAACTTTTTCAAAAAAGATACATAGAACCACAATTGTCAGGGTAAAAATCATTTGCATGCTAAGAGGAACAAACTCAATTGGAATACAAACGTATTGAGGCATTATGAATTCCTCCATTTTTAATCTAGGTGATTATTTCTGTTCTCAAGCTCTGTTTAGAAGGCTGCCAGTTTTTTAGTACATAAGGAGCGCTAAGCCTTAGCTCTCTGCCTTTGTTGCAAGGCAACAGATTTTGTTAAGGTAGCCGCACCTTTGAAATGCATTTGGGTTGAGTTCCCCGCTCTTCAGCTAGGAAACCGGCTTTCACCTAGGCCTTCTCATGCTATAAGCATGGATTCTAATTGTCCGATGTTGGGTGCCATTTGTAGAGAAATACTTAATTAAATTGTTTACCATATTTATATTATTGTTAATTGTTTTGGCAGCCATTTATCTTTAAGCAACCATTATAAATAAATAGACACAGACACCATGTGGATTTTAACAAGCCTTGGCCTGAATTGAGCACTCCTAGCCCATCTAAGCTAGCTCTTAATTCTATTACCCAAATATGACCCCATATATACATAAGCCCCCTTGGACTGCCATTCTCTACGATATGCTGATGTTCCTGGCCATGTGGAATGAGGTTCTTTTTTCTAAACCATGGTGTGTGCCTCCTTCTTGCTGCTCCTATCTGGAATGCCTTCTTCTTCCTGCTGCTAACTGGAATGCTTTAATCCTCTGTCTAAAGTGCAGGCTTCCTGCTCTAATCTCAGGAAGTCCCACCTTTCTCTGTCTTTGTGCAATCTCAGGGCTTGGCATTTTATTTAACCAATCAGAGTCAATGTAAGTAACAGACAGCAAGCAGGACCAATTAATTAACATTTAGAATGCTTAACACTACCCCAACAGTTTTTGGTTTGGAGACTTTTAATAACTGCTTCTCTTTCACTATGGGTTATAGATCTATTTAAATTGTTCTAAGGAGAAAGAAAATGAGGGGAGACAGAATTGGAGACCATTGGTGGTGTGGTGTCAAAGCAGTGCAGTGGAAACTTCCTGGAATATATTTGGATGATCCTAGTAAGTGGGAATATAGAGTCTGAATGTTCATCTTTTGTAGGCATTCAAGGCTCCCTGTGGTATGTCTAGGTTACATTCCTTTGAGTTCTTTTCTGAGGGCATCCTGGGAGATATCTAAGCATCCCAGGCTTAAGTTAGCTCAAGAAGTTGCTCTCTGAAAACTGGCAGAAGTGTCACATTGTTGAGGACAACATCCTCACAGTTCACTGAACATAATGGTTGAGCTAGTGTAGCCATGGAGCTTTCACCCCTACATTCTAGTATCTTTGGCTTAAGAAGGTACACCACAGACTGTGGAAAGAGGAATCAGGACATCAATCCAACCAGAAAACTCTCCTCCTACAATTTGTCCTGCCTGCAAGACAAATGTATGTTTTAACTTGAGGCCCATGTCAGCAGAGGGAACCTGTGTCCTACAGTTTCTGGATGGTCAGAAATGGAAGCTTGAATATCTCAAAGTCAATCAAACACAACTGGAAAAATAATCAATAACACGATTCCTAATGATATCCTGCTATATTTGTAGATCAGTGTGTTGTCCAGTTGCCATCAGAAAGGCTTTCTCAGTCAGCACATGGAAGCAGGTGCTGACTTAGACCCTTAGAGAGATATGCAGAGAAAGACAGAAAGAAAGAAAGATAGATAGATAGATGGTAGATAGATGATAGATAGATGATAGATAGATAGATAGATAGATAGATAGATAGACAGTCTAAATTGGATGTCTTAATTGGGTGGGTTGCTGCCCTTGGAGATCTGGGAACTGTGTGAAAAAGGGATAGGAAGGAATGTAGGAGTCAGAGGGGATGGAAGGCACCAGGAAACCTTGGTCCACTGAATCAAGTAATCAGGGCTCACATTGGCTCACAAGGACGGAAGCAGCACAGAAAGGACTGCATGGGTCTGCACCAAGTATACTGTATATATGTTATGGCTACTAGCTTGCTGTTTTTGTGAGATTCTTTTTTTTTTTTTTTTTTTTGGTTTTTCAAGACAGGGTTTCTTTGTGTAGCCCTGGCTGTCCTGGACTCACTTTGTAGACCAGGCTGGCCTTGAACTCACAAAGATCCGCCTGCCTCTGCCTCCCAAGTGCTGGGATTAAAGGCTTGTGCCACCACTGCCCGGCTTTTTGTGAGACTCTTAACAGTGGGTATGGATGTGTCTTTTTCCTGTTCTTGAGAATACTTTACTCCTATTGGGTTGCCTTGTACAGCCTCAGTATGAGGGATTTTGCCTACTGTGATTATATTTTTCTTTTCTGTTTGGCTGTCATCTGTTGGAGGAACACTCATTTCTGAATAGGAAATGGAGTGCATCTGGGAAAGAGGGAAATAGGTAGTGAGAAGGTGGGAGGAGAGGAGGGTGGGGAAACTATGGTCAGGATGCATTATATAAGAGAAGAATCTATTTTCAAGAAAAATTAAAATTAAATAAAGAGTTACACGGAACAGGGTGGTGAGGGTGCACACCCTTAATCCCATCATTCAAGAAGAGTACACCCTTAATCCCAACACACTAGAGACAGAAACAGGCAGATCTCAGAGCTCAAGTTCAGCCTGATACAAAACAAACTCTAAATAGAGAAAAACTTCGATCCAGGAGTGGTGGAACACATCTTTAATCCTTTCAGACGGGAACCACAGGTCTCTGATCCCAATAATTAGAATGCAGAGACACACACATAGGATTTGGAAAGACCTAAGTTTAAAAGCTACTTACAAAAGGCCTACTCAATACAAACAAATTCTCCTTTGAGATCTCAAAATACATACACTAAAGCTGGTTTAGCTCCAAAATAACAAAATAATTTCTTCTTTAACCCAGATTGAAAGATAACACTTTATATATTGTCAAAAAAACAAATTTGCTTCAGGAGAAATATTACCTAGCCCCCCCCCACAAAAAAAAGAGGGTAATTGTCCCAGAGTTAGGATTAGGGCAGGGCTCTGTTCTTATCTTTCCAGGAGAATCTAAGCATCCATTCAAGGAACCCAGGGACAAGTGGACAACGGAAACCTCAGCAGAAAACAGAATCAGACACCAAAGAAGACGAGTGACCCAGTTGATTCAGCCTGACAGACTCTCTCAATAGCTGTCTCCATCAAAAGCTTACAAGCACAACAATTCAATATCGCTAAGACCATTCAGCTCTACACAATGCTCCAGCCAGAACCTCAGTAAAGCCTGGAAGATCAGCTTCTGCCTACAAACTCCTTAGGACATCTAAACAGCTGAGAACAGAAGGACTGATCATAAAAGGATTATACTAACATTTTTAACCATTTTTTCATTTTGGTTCGGGCCCCAAACAGGTTTACTACGACCCAAATCAGCAGGAAGTCATTTTAAGAGAGCAATGTCCCATGCCCAGAGGGTGGGGAGGGTGTTTCTCTGCCCCCCCTTTTGGTTATTTGAAGGATAACTGAATACTCTGTTATTTAGGGGAAGAGATTACAAGCTGTTAAATGGTCCTGTTTAATGGGTTTTGTAGGTTAAACCCAGGGACTTCCTACTTTTCCTTTTCTGTATCCTTCTTTCTCTCCTATGTAGGAGTGCATGGACTTGAGAAAAATGAGACATAGACATAGCACAGGAAGGTCCAAGAAGAAGGGGCAGATTATTGAATATGCCCTTATACCTTTGTATATTGATACAAAATTAGTAGTTTATTTGGCTAAAGTGGTATTGACCATTGTTTATTGTGCAAAAATAAGATCGTATTGGACTACATCAGTATTGATCTTTGTATATTGATACAAAATTAAGATTATAGTTGGCCACAATGGTATTGACCCTTGTATTTGGACGTAATATTAAGATTGTATTGGGCTACATAGGCATTGATCTTTGTATATTGATACATAATTAAGAGTATATTTAGCCACAAGTGAATAGATTTTTGTATATTGATACAAAATTAAAGGTAACGCTTCCTAATGGTATCATACCTAGAGATACTTAAAAATAAAATGTGAAGTTCTGGCCTCTTGATACCAACCGTCTAAAACTGTTTAGGATAGTTAAGAAAAACAAACTCCTAGTCATGCAAACATGTCACTTTGTTAGCTACTATGACAGTCTATCACAGATATTCTCTAAACTACTCAGTAATCAAGTTGTTAAGAGACAAGAAACATTTGCTTATCTAAATACAAGAGATGGATAGGACATCTTCAAAAACCCCAAGAGATCTGCAGAATATGGCATTCAAAGATGTTATCTTAAATCAAGATTTTTTTTTGATATCGAGACATATCAGCTCCTGACAGCACCCCCTATTCTACTCTAAGTAGAAGATAAGCATCGAAGAATCTGCAGTGTGAGATGGTTGAATTAGTGGCAAGCCTATCTCTTGGCATGTAAAAACTCCTTGCTTCAACTGCAGACCGACTGCTGTCCAAAAAGGACAAAACTTGGTAGCAGGGAAGTTGACAGCCTAGCTCTGCCAAGACAGGTTAGGTAAGTCCTTCATAATTCCTGCTCTACAATCAATGTCTGTCAGAGAAACAGAACCAAAAGGCTGAAGACTGATGCTGGAATGTGTGGAGAGAAAAGGGGAACTGTCCAGGCAGTCACTGGTTTGTCATTTCTTAGTATTGAAAGCTGCAGGCCCTGCACTTACTATACAATCAGATATATTTATCCCTCTCAGGTCTCTGAGGTGGTTGAAGAATAGACAGCTAGAGTCTCATAGCTAAATTTTGAGTTGTTTAGGAATCAAGAGGGCGTTCTAGATCTAAGAAGATGGTTATAATAGCGATGCAAGTTAGTATGAAAGCTAAGTCAGTTATAGAACTTTAAATTCATGGAGATGGTTAGATGATAGAATGTTAAAGTCAGGGGCCAAATATGTATGAACTGGACATTGGGAAGGTATACTGGGCCATTTAACTCTCATAAATGTGGCATTTTTATTTCTGTTGTTTTGTATAGTATTATTGTTATTAGAGAAGGAACCATTTGTTGGACTGCAAGGGGAAGCTGTTGGGGGGAAGAGGATGGAAAGGTGGGACAGGAAGGGGGAATAGGAAAGGGTTTGTGACTGAGATGTAACTTGAAGAAAAAAAATAAAGTATTTAATAAAAAAATAAAGTATATTAAATACAAAGGAAAGACAAATTTTGAAAACATCTGGCTAAAGAGTTGATGCAATCATCAGCATTTCCCTGTTCTTTCCAGAGCAAATACACTTAAAATATCTTTTAAAATAAAATTTCTGTTCAGAAACATATATTTAGACTTCTATGTGTATTAAAAATAATAAAGACTTAAAGGTTGCATTCATTTCAATATTAGGTAAAGTTTATTCTTAAAAATATACATTGAAAAAACAATTAAATTTCATCCTAGAGAGTCATTCATGCATATTCTGACATTTGAGAGACAGTCCACCCACTCAATGAAAATAATAGAACTAGAAAACAAGAGTGAAGCACACAATAAAACATTACTTAAAAATCAGGCCCTTTTCTGAAGAGAAACACAGGAGAAGTGGATGGGGGTGGGGGGGAAGGGCCAGCACTGGGAGGAGAGAAAGGAGGAGAAACTCCAGCTGGAATGTAAAATAAACAAAATTTAAATATAAGAATAATGTATTTTCCCACTCTTGGGCATACATCCAAAAGATTCCTCATCAAACCACAAGGACATCTCATCTACGTTCATATCAGTTTTATTTGTAATAGCTAGAAACCGGAAACAACCCAGATGTCCTTCAACTGAAGAATGGATAAAAACAAAACTGTGGTACATTTACGCAATGGAATACTGCACAGCTATCAGAAACAAGGAAATCATGTAATTCGCAACCAAATGGATGGATCTAGAAAAGCTCATCCTAAGTGAGCTGACTCAGTCCCAGAAAGATAAACATGGTATGTATTCTTTTATAAGTGGATATTAACCATATAGCATAGGACAACCAACCTATTACCCACAAACCCAAACAGATAGGAATCTAGCATAACTCTCCTAGGATAACTCCACCCAGCAGTGAGTAATGGAATCTGTTGTGAGTTAGTGGAACATCTTGCCCTAGATGGTATGCCTTATCAAACCCCAGTACAAGAGGAAGCTCTTGGCCCTGACAAGATTGACGAACTGAGGGAGTATGATATATGAGGGCCCACTCCATCTGAGGAAAAGGAGAGTAGTGAGAGGAGTAATAATAAGGGAGAGAAGGAGGGAGGGAGGGAGGAAGGGAGAGAGGGAGGGATAGGGATGAGGAGGGAGGAAGGGAGGGAAGAAGGGAGGGAGGGAGGAAGGGATGAGCTGGGAGGGGAGGAGGAAGGAAACTGTTTTAGAGGGAACTTGAAAAAACAAATTAATTTTAAAATTAATAAAAAATGGCAACTAAGCTTAAAAATATAATAAAAATAAAATACCAAATTTTTAATTGATAATTTACCAAAGGCATACTTGCCTTACTGGCTTAAAATGAAAAATGGTCTTAATTTCAGGGTAGAATGTTAGACTGCAGGGTGCCATATAGCTTACACATTAGCTCTTAGATAACAGCTTATAAGTTTGTTTCTTATATATAAAGAATATTTTCATTGTTTGGCATTAAAAAGGCAGTTAGGAATTTTAAAATGTTGTAAGCAAATTAAGGCTTACTATAGTTCAACCTGGTTTTCTAAACCTCTAAGAGCTAATGTCATTTGGAACTTTAGGGAGATTAGGGCAGGGCTCGGTTCTTATCTTTCCAGGAGATTAAAAGCATCCATCTAAGTTGTCCAGGGACAACTGGACAACTGAAACCCCCGAAGAAAAGAGACCAAACACCAAAGAAGACAAGTAGCTCTGATGTTCCACCTCACAGACTTCCTCAATAGCTGTTTACTAAAAAATCTACAACCAGACAATCACAAAATGGCTAACTAAGATGGTACAAACACCCAGACTGTTCCAGCCAGTAAAACCCTGAAGTTCAGCCTCTGACTACAAACTTCTTAGGACATTTAAATAGCCGAGCACAAAAGGACTGAACATCAAATGTTACTATTAACTTGCTTAACAATTTTTCCATTATTATTTGGGCCCCAAAGAGGTTTCTGACTTCCCAAATCAGCAGGAAGTAATTTTCAGAGAGTAATGTCCCATTCCTAAATGGTGGGGTGGGTGATGTTTTTTACCCTTTGGTAATTTGATGCATTAAAATATGTTTGTATTTATTTAAGAGGATTGGTTACAAGTTGTTAAATGGTCTTATTAAATAAGTTTTGGAGGTTAGACCCACGTTTTTCTCTCCTTTTCTTTTTTCTATCCCTCTTTCTCTCCTATGTAGGAGGGAAATGACTTGAAAAAAATGACATATAGACATAATAAAGGAATATTAAAGAAAAACGGACAGATTATTGAATATGCTTTTATATATTTGTATATTGATAGAAAATTAAGATTATATTTGGCTACATTGGTACTAATCTTTGTATATTGATACAAAATTAAGGTTAACTCTTTTTAAGGTATTGTACCTAGGTATCCCTTAAAAATGCAATGTGAAGTTTTGGCCTTTTGATAGCAACTGTCACGAACTGTTTAGGATAATTAAGATTCCTCACCAAACCAAAAGAACATATCCTCATCTATGTTCATAGCAGCCTTATTTGTAATATCTAGAAACTGGAAACAACCCAGATGTCCCTCAACTGATGAATGGATATTAAAAAAAATACTGTGGTACATTTACACAATGGAATGCTACTCAGCTATCAGAAGCAAGGAAATCATTCAATTCACAGGCAATTGAATGGAAGTAGAAAAGCTCTTCTTGAATGAGCTAATCCAGACTCTGAAAGATGCACACAGAATCTGCTCACTTATAATTGGATTTTAGCCATATAGTACAGGATAACTATCCTATAACCAACACACCAAAAGGATCAGGAACATAACTTTGTTACCTATTAATGGAACAATTTGCCCTAGGGGTGCTACTATGTCCCCAGTGCATGAGGAAGCTCTTAGCCCTCATATGAGTGTTGAACTGAGAGGGGCTGATTTGCAGGGACACTCCACATCGGAGGAGTGGGATGGGTGGGAGAGGGAGGAGAGGGTGGGAATGTGGAAACAGGAGGGTGGAAAGAGGGCACTATGATGGCATTGTAACTTGAAGTAGTAAGTAAATATTAAAAAAGAAATACAAACTAATAGTCATTCAAACATGTCACTTGATTAGGTACTAGCATAGTTTATCACAGATGTTTTCTAAGTTAATCAGAAATCAAGTTGCTAAGAGACAAGCAACATTTTCTTATCCAAATATATGGAGATAGATAGGTCTTCAAAAAACCTCAAGAGATCTGTAGAATGTGACATTCAAAGATGGTTCCTTAATTTAAGATTTTTTGATATTGAGACATGTCAGCTCCTGACAGCACCCCCTATTCTTCTCCAAGTAGAGGATGAACATCAAGGAATCTCCATTTGGAGATGGTTTTACTAGTGGCAAACTTGTTATTGGGCAAGAAAAATACCTTGCTCAACTGTAGACAGAATACTGTCTGAAAAGTACAAAACTTCGAAGCAGGTAAGTTGACAGCCTAGTTCTGCCAAAACAGGGTAGGCAAGTCCTTCATAATGCCTGCTTTACAGTTAATGTCTGTCAGAGAAACTGAGTCAAAGGCTGAAGATAGATGCTCTAATGCATTGAGAGAAATTGGGGACTATCCAGGTAGCCAGTTGTCTGTCATTTCTTAGTTTTGGAAGCTCCTGGTTTTGCACTTTCTGTTTACTCAAACATATTTGTCCTTCTCAGGTTGAACACTAGATACGTATAGTCTCACAATTAAGTTTTAAGTTGTTTGGGAATTAAAAGGCTGTTCTAGGTTTAAGATTTTTAAAGTAGGTAATGCAAGTTAAGATGGAAACTGAATTAGGTATAGAGTTTTAAACTCATTGAAATAGACAGATAATAGAATATTAATATCAGTTGTCAGATATGTATGGACTGGATATTGGAAATGTATCTTATACCTTATAATTTTCATAATTGTGGCCTAATTATTCTTATTGTTTTGTATTGTATTTATTGCTATAAAAGTAGTGCTGTGTATTTGACTAAAAAGGGGAGCTGTTGGGGGGGAAATGTTATGCATTAAATATTTTTAAAAAGCAGACAGGAGGGTGAGAGGGAAGAAGATAGGAGGGTGGGACCGGGAGGAAGTGGAGGGAGGGGATTATGATTGAGATATAACTTGAAGAAATAAATAAATGAAAAAAATGAGCCCTAACTATTCCAAAACTGTGGACCTATCAGCCTCTTTCTCTTTGTTCAAATGGACCAAAGAAAATTGGGAAGAGGATACCCTTAAAGATCCTTAAATCCTTTTTTCCCTCAAGGAGAAACTAGACTCTGCCTTCTACAGTAGTCCTTCTGGTTTGCAGAGGGTTTTATTTTTCCTCTGTGTGTCTTGCTGTGTGTTTCTGAATTTCCTGAAGTATAATAAAACGTTTTTTTTTTTTTTTTTTTTGCTGGCTGAAAAACGGCTCTCTCAATAGTAATGACATTTTAAATAAAAGAAATGTTACTTATAAAAGTATTCAGATATTTAAATTCAAAAGGAGATTCCATGTTTCTCCAATCCTTTTCATGAGACCATCAATATTGTTTTGTTTTTATTTCCTCAGGAAATTGTCTTATTTGTTGTCAAATTATGGAGAGTGTTTTCTCAAGTGCTGCTACGTTCTAATCTGCTATAATTCCTTTCTTCTATGTGGTAATGATTTCTTCCTTGGCACTCTCCTCTATTTTGATTACTTCTATAGAAAAAAATCTGTCATATTTTTGAGATTAAATTCTACAGGTATTTCATAGAATGAAATAATATTTTTAAAATAAGAGACCTTGAAAATAATTATTTTCTGTGATTTTGGTTAGATTACTATCTTGGTTTATGAATTGAATGCTGTAAATATCATGAAATCATAGAATTAATAGGTTTGTTGTTTATTAAACTTAAAAGTTAAAGGAATACTATTATTCTATGTTTCAGAAGTAAGAAGAGAAATTAGATGTTGAACAGAATTAAAGGAAATTGTAAAAAAAAAAAATAAGGGAAAAAGCTTTTAACAGAGTATATTAATCAAATGCAAATCTTCATGGATCTTTTAAATCACACCACTTCAGAAGAAATATTTGTTCACATGAAGAAATGACTTTGCTAGTCATTACTCTCTCATGTTATTTTTTCCCAGCATAATATGACAGATATGAGTTTTTGAGATACTGATATAGATTTGTGAATATATAAATACACATTAATAAAAAAAAGAATGACTTTTAGGTTTTTTTTCCTGTGGCTTTTAAATTTAGTAATTCCAAATGACTCAATGAAGCCAAATAACTCAATGAAACTGAATCCTAACTGTAATGTGTATGTAAATATTCTCTGCATTCAACTTGTGACAGAGACCGAAACTGAAAGTAACCAGAGATTTAGCATCCTATTCCAGGAGGATCCTGGGAAATAAACAGAACTGTGACAAGCAACTATACACACGCCAAACCCCCAGTGACCTGAGTGTCCTGCATCCTTAATGGACAGATGAAAAACAGCAAACACATCTTTGCAGTCGGACATACTACAATATCAATCATCTTCCCTTGACGAAACCTGTATATTTATACAGCTATTATAACTGTAAATGCAAGCCTTTTAATGCTTCTGACCATTAACAATATGTATTCTCAAAATATGGTATCAGCAAATTGTTCTTAGGAAACGAGATTTATTTTTCAGTCTATTACTGACATTCAGAGACAGACTTGGTTGGTCTTATTTCAAAGAAATGAAAAAAGTGGGGACACATTTGGTGGCTTTCATAATAATTTCTCTTTGAAGTGAACTTTTTTATGCTATTGCAGCCCAATAAATAGTAAATCATTTCAATGGAGAAATTTTATATCCTCTTGTCTTATTACTGAAATATATCATAGTCATGGATACTTACTATTTTATAGAATGGTTACAATATAAATGCACATATTGTAAAAAACATTTAATAGGTGTAGGGGTTAGATAAATTAGATTTAGAAAATATATAGGAGTTTCTGATACTGTCTCTTAATTCGGGGCATGAAGAGCATTATCAGCATGAAGTCAGGAAAAACAGGAAGGACTTAATAGACTGAAAAACAAGGTTGAAGTCAGGAAAAACAGGAAAGACTCAATAGACTTGAAGAAACAAAGTATCTGGTCTGACATTGTTTTCAGCTGCTAAGTGGGCGGAGCCCAAATTAAGCTGAAACAGAGTTCCTCCTATTTAAGGACAGTGCATGGAGCCCAGAAGAGAAGAGGCCCCTGATGCTAGAGAGCTCCAAGAGTCCTGCTGAAAAAAGGGCTGGCCTTCGGCCAGCTCTCTCCCTGAAGCAGAAAGAAGCCGGTGAGCAAAGAAAGCCTGAGCAAGACACCAAAAGGCCAAGGACTGGACCCTGTGGCTCAGCTTTTGCCTGGAGGGGTTTGATCTGTCCGATGAGTGGCCTAGGGGAAACTGTGTCTGGCTTTAAGGACTGAGGCAGAGCAGCTGAGTTCCTGATTCAAAAGAAGTAAGTTGGCCTGCAGACGGCTGGGGTCTCCCACAGAGAAGAAAGCATGAAGCCTTATTTAAGGTGAGACTGCAATAACCAACTTACCCTGATGAACCTGCATCTGAGAGATTTAGAAAAAGGACTGCTAAGTGCGTTAAAGAATCTACAACAAAGACTGTGTTCCTGACGACTGAGGACCTGCCCCAGAGACTGTATCATTCTAAAAGGTTATGAAAGTAGTTGTTATAATTATCAATAGGTTTAGTGGATAGGTTAAAGGGGTTGTAGGAATTTATAGGAATAATAGTTAAGAAATTGTTGGTGTTTGTTATAAGTGAATTTAGTAATAAATAAATAAGTGTTAAATAATAATTTAAAAGATCGGTTACAAATAGGAAATTGAAAAAATCTATTAGTATGATAGAGCACTTAGTAGCCACAGACATATATATATATATGTCTATATATATTTAATATTATAGTTGCACTTACATTAGATTTATATTTAAAATAAAAGGAAGGTAAAATTATTAATAAGAAATTATGTTAAATATATTTTTAAAATACATATACATACAATTATTAAAGTTTAAGTAATTATACTTTATCTTTAATAGTGAAATACACATACTGTTGATAAACTGATGAATAGGAAGAGGACTGTTATAGAAAAAGGCTAATTAAATTATTTACTTAGTATCGGCAGTTGTTAATCCTTAACCTGCCTTTATAACTGAGCACAGAGACATCTGATGGATTTTAACAGGCTTTGGCCTGGACTGTGCAATCTTAGCCCATCTAAGCTAGCCCTTAATTCTATCCCCCAAACACGAGCCCATATATACATACATCTCCTGGGTTATTATTTCCCATGCTATACTGATGTTCCAGGCCATGCAGAATGACATTCTTTTCTCTAACACATGGCATGTGTCCTCCTTCCTGCTCTTAGCTTCTTCCTTCTACTCCTGGAGGCTTCTTCTACCCATCAACCTCTCTGCTTCAAAAGTTGCACACCTTAGTCCTGCCTACCTCTATCTTTGCCCAATCTCAGGTCTCACAATTTACTGAATCAGAAACAATGGTTAACAATAAAGGTAAAACAGTTTCACTTGGTGTACAGCAAGTAGACTTTTGGGAGCAGGCTAATTGACATTTAGAATGTATAGCATCACTCAAGCAATTCCCTCCTTTTGTCTAATAAAAAAGTTAATTTTAACTCATATAACAAATATTAAACAATCAAGAAAGCCATATATAAAACTTACACACATAATGTTTAGCCTATTTGAATCAAGCAATTTTGTAAAAGAAAATAATAATCCATCTATCTTGGTGTGTCTAAAGTTCTGAACCTAAATATTTTCTATCATATCCTATATTTAAAATCTCAAAGATTTTATTTCGACTTGAAAATATCCTCTTAAATCCTGAACAACTCAAGTTCAATTGAAATTTATATCTATTAGTCTTCAACCCCATCAAATGCATAAGGGATAAAGTTATTATTTAAGTGAGTGAATAGGAAGCATAGGAGAGCAGCTTCCAAAAAGAAAAAAATGGCAGTTTTCTGCCTAGACAGACCCAAATATCTCTTGATACCATTGGAGCATCATCTTCAGCCTTCTGGTCAAGAATATCTCACAGACATAATTGTGCAGCAGGAAATAACAAGGATTTCCCCACTCTGTCTCTGCAGAATCAGGCCATTGACTTACCTGCATTTAAGCTCTGGTCCATCTTTGGACTGTATATAGTCTTTTGAGAGAGAAGGATGTTTCTGCCCAGTAGGAATTATCTCCTAATGGAGATTTTGATGCTCAGAATCAAATGGGAGCTTTCAGGAGCTGACTGTCTTAAGTCAAACAATTCTTAAAATAATAAAAACATCTTTAAATGCCATTTTCTGTATGCCTCTGAGGGTTTTGAAGACATTTATTGTTTTTTAATAAATCTATATATCTACCTATGTTGAACTTGTGTTTTTCTTTTTTGTCATTAGTTTTTAATCTTTGGAGTAGATTTGTTTTAATGTAGTAAAAGCTACTGAAAATATGAAAAAGAATCAAGATATATTTCTATATTGTTACTATTGTAGAAGAGGAATAGAAGATCATAAAAGGTAAATTAAAGAGGAAATATTTTTCAAACCATGGTTAATCTATGCGACAACATGGTTGTGTGAAAGAAGCTCTTATTAGAAACCTGGTAGAAGTGATCAAGTAATATTGAAAGAAAAGCTGTTGACTGATGCTGTGCTTGGTTCTGACCTACTGTGGTTTCTGCAGCCCCACTATGGATTCCTGTATTAGAAGTTTATTCTCCAGTGAGAAACCTTAAGAGGTAGGAGTTAGTGGGTAGAGTCTTTGTGAATGTTTCCTTTGGAATTGACTAAGTAGTTCTTATGGAATCCGGTTAGTTTGAGAGATAATGAATTGTTATAAATAAAAGTGTTTGACTTTTATCTTTGACTTACTATCTTGGTATGTGGTCTGTCCCCCACAAATACATTCTTGCCTTGATGCCATTCAACAAGTGATGAATATAACGTTTTCAGCTAAGACAACCAAGTGAGCCAAAATTTATTGTGAGATTCAAAAATTGCAAGCTGAATAGTCTTCTTTCTTCATAAGGCTCCAGGCCTGAAATATCTTCTAATAGCAATGGGGAAATGGACTAATACAATCATATTAAAGTGTAAGAACAAAAATATGACATTTTAAGATTACTATCTGGAGGATCCAAGATGGCGCCAACCATAGAACATTGTATGTGAGCAGTAGGTGAATGGGATTAGTCACTGTGGAGTGAATGTGAGGTCCCCTAGCTGACTGTGAAACACAGACAATGTCTGAATTTCCATGGCAAATACTGAGACTACTCACCACGTGAAACAGCTCAAGCAGTTCCTGGGAACACCACCCTGAGATCAGCCAGCTTGGTCACCCATCTGGAGAGGAGCACCAGATAGAGCAGGTCTAGCCCACAAGAGATCCAGCCCATGGCTCCAGCCACAGATCAGCGGCAAAACCTGTCTGCCTGATATCCAGCACTCAGACATGTACACCCTTAGGGGAAAAAGAGCCGGAACACAAGAGCAAAGGTAAGAAAGATTTTCTTTCCGGAGTTCCCAACATGGTGGCACAGTGTGCACTGTAGCTGAGTGGCAGAGACCTAACCCAGTCACAGCAAAGGAATTAAAAGCCAAGAGTGACTGCAAACAGAGCTGGTAAATGTGTGTTCCCCTCAAATATTGGGGCAGGTCACTCACCCTAGCACCCAAGCATTTGAGACAGTCAGCAACAGGCACACTGAGGCTGGCACCCATCTTGGGTGGAGCTCCCTGCCTGCATGGTCAGCCTAGCTGCTGAACCAGATCGACTGTGTCAGTGAGGGGAGAACACAGGCCCAATCAAAACTCTACCTGCCTTTCTGAGGAGCCCTGCCAGCTCTCAGGTCCCAGAGGATAGCCTCCTCCCCACTCCAATACCCTGTATATTGGTCCAAATCAGTCGCAACCAGTTGAGGAGAGTGGCAGTCACTCTCCGAGAGACAGTCTATTACAGGAACCTACCCCCATCTGGACACCAGGATCTCAGGATCATTCAACTCCCAGAACAGGGAGGTTTCCTGAGCACCAAGGTCAATTGACAAAATAAACAAACAGACAACACCAGGGTCAATCAGATGACAAAAGGTCAGTGAAAGAACATGGTAAAAAACAAAAACAAAAAAAAAAAACCCAAAACCAAAAAACAAAAACAAAAACAAAAAAACTCAAAGTAATATGATGTCTCCAGAACCTAGCTATAATGCAACAGACTACTGTGGATATCCTAACATGATTGAATCAAAGGAAAATGACCTTAATCCTATGCTTATATGAACAATAGAATGCCTAAGGGAGGAAATCAAATATCTCAGAAAGCAACAACGAAATACTGCAAAAGAGGTGATAGAAATGAATAAAGTGCTTAAAGGAATGGAAGACCTGAAAAGGGAAGTTGAAGCAATAAAGACAATCCAATCTGAGACATCCATAGAACTAGAAAACCTTAAGAAAAGAAAAGGAACTACAGAGACTAACATCACCAACAGAATACAAGAGATGGAAGAAAGAATTTCAGGCACAGAGGATAAAATTGAAAAAAATTGATACATCTGTCAAAGAAAATGTAAAAATCTAAAAAAGTTCTGACACAAACCTTCAGGAAATCAAGGACACTATGAAAAGATGAAATCTCAGAATAATAGGAATAGAAGAAAGAGAAGATACCCAGCTCCATGGACCAGAAAATATCTCCAACAAAATCATTGAAGAGAATTTCCCCCCCAAAAAAAAGATGCCTATAACTGTACGAGAAGGTTACAGAACTCCAAATAGATTAGACCAGAAAAGACAATCCTCCCGCTACATAATAATCAAAACATTAAATGTACAGAACATCGAAATAATATTAAAGGCTGCTATGGAAAAGGGTCAAGTAACATATAATGGCAAAACTATCAGAATCACACCTGACTTTTCATCAGAGATGCTAAAATCCAGAAGCGCCTGGACAGACCTCTTGCAGACTCTTAAAAAAAAAAAAAAAAAAAAACCAACAAATTACAGGCCAGCAAAGCTGTCAATCAACATAGATGGAGAAAATAAGATACTCAATTACAAAGCTAAATTCAAATAATATCTATGCACAAATCCAGCTGTATAGAAGATGTTAGAAGGAAGACTCAAACCCAAAGAGGTTAACTACCCACAAGAAAGCACAGGAAGCAAATAACATGCCTGCAGCAAAACCAAAAGAATAGAAGCTCACTCACACACTATTTTCACCAACATCAAGATGGCAGGAAGTAAGAATCACTGGTCATTAATATTTCTCAACATCATTGGACTCAATTCCACAATAAGAAGACACAGGCTAGTAGAATGGACGCAAAAACAGAATCCCACATTCTGCTGCTTATAAGAAACACACCTCAGCAAAAAATATAGGCATTATCTCCAAGTAAAGGGCAGGAAAAAGATAAACCAAGAAAAGGACCCAAGAAGCAAGCTGGAGTGGCCATTCTAGTATCCAATTAGACTTTCAACCAACATTAATCAAAAAAGATGGGGAAGGACATTACATACTCATCAAAGGAAAAATCCACCAAGATGAGATCTCAATACTGAACATCTATGCCCCAAATGTAAGAGGACCCACATTTGTTGAAGAAACACTACTGAAGCTCAAATCCCACATTGAACCTCACACATTAATAGTGGAAGACTTCAGCACACCACTCTCTCCACTGAACAGATCAATGATGCAGAAACCAATCAGAGAAATAATGAACCTCACAGATGTCATGAATCAAACGGACCTAATTGATATCTACATAACATTTCACCCCAAAACAAAAAAAAAAATATTCTTTCTTCTTGGCATCTCATGGAACCTTCTCCAAAATCGACCATATAGTCGGTCACAAAGCAAGCCTCAACAGATACAGGAAAAGTGAAATTACCCCTTATAACTTATCAGACCATCATGGAATAAAGCTAGACTTCAACAATAACAAAAACAACAGAAAGCCTGCAAAGACATGGAAACTGAACAACTCTCTACTCAATGACCTCTGGGTCAGGGAAAAATAAAAAAAACAGAAATTAAAGTCTTCTTAGAACTCAATGAAAATGAAGGCACAACATACCAAAACTTATGGGATACATTGAAAGCAGTGCTAGAGGAAAGTTTATAGCACTAAGTGCCTTCAAAAAGAAACTGGAGAGTTCCCATACTAGCAACCTAAAAGCATGCCTGAAAGAGCTAGAACAAAAAGTGGCAAACACTCCCAAGAGGATCAGACATGAGCAAATTACCAAACTCAGGGCTGAAATCAACAACTTAGAAACAAACAAACAAACAAACAAAAAAGCCCAAAGAACCGACAAAACCAAAAGTTGGTATTTTGAGAAAATCAACAAAATAGACAAGCCCTCAGCTAAACTAGCTAAAAGGCAGAGGGGAAAATACCCAAGTCAACAAAATCAGAAATGAAAAGGGGGAAATAACAACATACATTGAGGAAATCCAAAGAATCATTAGGTCCTACTTCAAAAACTTGTATTCCACAAAATTGGAAAAGCTAAATGAAATGGACAATTTTCTTGATAGATTCAACCTACCAAGGTGAAATCAATAACAGGTAAACAAATTAAACAGTCCTATAACTCTTAAGGAAATAGAAGAAGTCATTAGAAGTATTCCAACCAAAGAAAGAACAGGGCCAGATGGTTTCAGCACAGAATTCTACCAGACATTCAAAGAATAGTTAACACCAATATTCTTCAAACTCTCTCACAACATAGAAAAAGAAGGAATACTGACAAACACATTCTATGAGGCCACAGTCACCCTGATACCTAAACCTCACAAAGACCAATGGAGAAAGCAAATTTCAGACGAATTTCCCTTATGAACATGTATGCAAAAATAATTAATAAAATACTTGCAAACTGGATCCAAGATCACATAAAAAGTATCATACACTATGACCAAGTAGGCTTTATCCCAGAGATGCAGGGGTGGTTCAACATTAGAAAATTCATCACTGTAATCCACCACATAAACAAGCTGAAAGAAAAGAACCACATGATTATCTCATTGGATGCTGAAAAAGTTTTTGACAAAATACAGCACCCCTTTATGTTAAAATTCTTGGAGAGATCAGGCATACAAGGGCCATACTTAAACATAATAAAGGCAATTTACAAGAAGCCAATAGCCAACATCAAACTAAATGGAGAGAAACTTAAAGCATTTCCTCTAAAATCAGGGACAAGACAAGGCTGCTCACTCTCTCTGTATCTTTTCAACATAGTACTTGAAGTTTTAGCTAGAGCAATAAGACAACTAAAGGAGATCAAGGGGATACAAATTGGAAAGGAAGAAGTGAAAGTATCCCTATTTGCAGATGATATGATAGTATACATAAGTGACCCCAAAATTTCCACCAGAGAACTCCTACAGCTGACAAACTCCTTCAGCAGGGTGATTGGATACAAAATCAATTTAAAAAAATTAGTACCCTGTAAAAAATAATTAAATGAATTGCATTGGTTGTCATTTGTAGAAATAATTAGTTAAATTGTTTAACAGTATTTATATTATTATTAATTGGTTTGGTGGAAGTTAATTCTTATCCAGACATTATAAATGAGCACACAGAAACACAAGATGGATTTTAACAAGCCTTGGCCTGAGTTGTGCATGGCCCATCTAAGCTAGCTCTTAATTCTGTTACCCAAATATGACCCCATATATACATAAGTCCCCTTGGACGGCCATTCTCCACGAGAAGCCAATGTTCCTGGCCATGTGGAATGAGTTTCTTTTTTCTAGCCCATGGTGTGTTCCTCCTTCTTCCTGCTTCTGGCTGGAATGCCTTAATTCTCTGTCTAAAGCACAGGCTTCCTGCTCTAATCCCAGGAAGTCCCACCTTTCTCTGTCTTTGCCCACTCTCAGGCCTTGGCATTTTATTTAACCAATCAGAGTCAATGTAAGTAACAGACAGAAAGCAGGACCAATTAATTAGCATTTAGAATGCTTAACACTACACCACCAATTCCCTCCTTTTGTCTAAAAAAAGGCTAAAATTTTTTAACTCATATAGTAAAAACAATAAGAACAAATATGAAAGAATCAAGAAAACTATATATAAAAGTTATGCACATAATGTTTAGCCTATTTGTATCAGGCAATCTTGAAGAAGAAAAAATCATCTATCTAGCTTGGTGTGTCTAAAGTTCTGAACCTAAATAATTTCTATCATATTTTATATTTATAAACCTAAAGATTTTATTTAGACTTGAAAATATCCTTTTAAATCCTAAACAACTCAAGTTAAATTGAAATCTTATAACTATTATGCCTTCAATCCCATCAAAGACATAAGGGATAAAGTTATTGAGTGACTAGAAAGCCTAGGAGAGCAGTTTCCAAAAAGAAATATGACAGTTTGTTGCCTAGACAGAGTCAATTATCTCTTGATATCATTGGAGCATCACCTTCAGCCTTCTGGTGAAGCATTTTTCACAGACTAAATTGTGCAGCAGAAAATAAGGATTTTCCCATTCTGTCTCTGCAGAATCAGGACATTGACTTACCTGCATTTAAGCTCTGGTCCATCTTTGGACTTTACATAGTCTGTTGAGAGAGCAGGGGCATTTTTGCCCAGTAGGAATATCTCCGGATGGGAGATTTCTTTTTGAAGAATTATCATCTGATGGGAGATTTCTTTTTGATGCTCATTGTCTTCTTTCAAGTCAAATGGGAGCTGCCAGGAACTGACTGTCTTAAGTTAAAACATTCTTAAAATAACAAGAACATCTTTGAATGCCATTTTCTGTATGTCTCTGAGGATTTTGAAGACATCTACTATTTTATTTATAAATCTATCTATCATCTATCTATCTTTGAACAAGCAAACTGTATATTTTAACCATTTACTATCTGTTTAACCTATTAAGCCTATTCTGTGATAAATTAAGACTAGTATTTGACATGACCAGAAGCTCAACTGGCCAGGAAACTTGTATTATCCAGACTCCTAAATAGATTGCAATAGCAACCTGTGAAAGGATCAGAAGTAAACCTGTACTTTTAAATGATTTGTATAGGCACAATACCTTATAGAAGTTAAAATATACATAATATCTGTCTAAATATAAAATTCTATACCAATATATCGAAAGATTTTTGTATCAAAATACAAAATTCAATACCCATGTGTCAAAAGATAATCTTATTTAAAGAATAACAATAGTTTTGAG
This sequence comes from Lophiomys imhausi, assembly GCA_907164525.1. Lineage (NCBI taxonomy): Eukaryota > Metazoa > Chordata > Mammalia > Rodentia > Muridae > Lophiomys > Lophiomys imhausi. Next base: position 9,340,027 of record CAJQZJ010032178.1, on the reverse strand, counting down.
TTTTAGAGCAGATTCAATAATCTATCCATATATATATATGGATATATATATATATATATATATATATATATATATATATCCTCTTTTTCTTTTCAAGTCTTTTCCCCCTATATAAGAGACAAAGAAGGATAGAGAAAAGAAAAATAAATAGAAAAGTCCTTGAATCTAATCTCATATATCTTGCTTAACAAGACCAATCAACGATTTGTAACTATTCCCCCAAACGACATCTATAACCGATCAAATAACCAAAGAATTATCCACCCCACTTTTTGGGAATAGGACGTCACTCTCTTAAAACTTCTTCCTGCTGAATTGAGATGCAGGAAATCTGTTTAGGGACCCAAATAAAATGAAAAAAAAAATGGTTAAGCAAGTAAATTGTAACATTTGTTGTCCAGTCTCTATGTGCTCAATAATTTGATGCCCTGAGCAGTTTGTAGTTCGAAGCTGGACTTTGGTAGGAAAGTTCAGAGCTTTATTGAACACCTGTCTGGAACAGTCTTTGAGGCTGGGCCATCTCAGCAAGCTCTTTGAAGTTGTTCTGGATGCAGATTTTTGAGGAAACAGCTATTGGGGCAGTCTATGAGGCTGGATAATTTGGTTGCTTGTCTTATCTTCTTTGGACTCTGGTCCCATTGTTCTGAAAATATATAATTTCTCACAAGTAACATGTAGTTCTTCAATTACCAAAATGCCTTGGTTGTGCAGGATCCACAAATCAATTAAGGAATATCTTCTGTTCTTTGTTTGAACAGAAGAAAAACATTTGTAAGTTACTATGCCATATAAAAGGATGACATGTAATACTAAGACTGTATGAAGTTTAAGTGTTCTCCTCTACAGTTGACACAAATTTATTAATTGATTAAAACAGGGTTATTCTGTGTTGTTCTGACTTTTTGTAGATTAGGTTGGCCTCAAACTCCAAAGGAATCAATCCGTCTCTGTCTTTGTCTCCCATGTTTGGGAACAAAGGTACACATTTATATATTTCTTCTTTCCTTTTCTCCTTTCTTTGGAGATTTAATTTCTATGTGGATATATCTATCCTTATTGAGACAGGGTTTCTCTTTGTAGCTTGGGCTGTCTTGATTTGCTTTGTAGAGCTCTGTAGATTAGATTGGCCTTGAACACACAAAGAACTTGTTTTTCCCTTGTCTCCCAAGTTTTGAGATCAAGGTATGAACTTAAATAATTGAATTACCCTTATTAAACAATAACATTAATTAAACCATTTTGTACTAGTTTGAGTTCTAATTCTCCCATGGAAACTCCATTCTTAAGGAGATTTTTATAGAATAGCATGATATGCTAACTTATGTTATCTTTTCTGTACTGTTGGCTGTGGGACATATGCTGTTTGCATGTTCTTCCCCAGCCTAACTCTGGGTACTTACATTGATTAACAGAATATATCTCTTTCTCTCTCTTTCCTTTATTTTCCAAGACAGGATTTCTCTGTGTAGCCTTGTCCTAGATTCACTTTGCACACCAGGCTAGCCTTGAATTCACAGAGATTAGCCTGCTTCTGCCTCCAAAATTCTGGGATTAAAGGCATGCACCACCACACCCAGAGATTAACATATCTCTTTTAGGGGCAAAATGCCTCCCTTAGTATGAGCCCCACACCTAAGGATACTGGCTTGTGACCCCTTTCTCTTTACATAAATTTGAGATTATGTGTATTTATCCATTAGATAAATAAGGACATTATTATACTTAACATCATGGAAAAAATGTGTCATTTTTGAATTCAGACTGTCTTTAGTAAGCCGCCTTATCTTATCAGGAGGGTTCTGCCCTGCCTTCATTGTTTAAACCAGGCTGGTCTAGAATTCAGAGATCTGCCTGTTTCTTCCTCTAGTGTGATGGGATTAAAGGATTAAGGGTGTGTTCCAGTACCATCCTGTTCAAATATTTCACTTAAATCCCAGATTTAAGTAACTCTGTAACCTTGAGAGCAACTTTGAACTGTAGTGACAATTCGAAATCTGCCCAAAATCTTCTAAAATCTCTTATGTTTTAGCAATGCCAAACCAGAAAAATATCCTTTCTACCTCCCAATATAGGAAAATCAAAGACATCTAAACAAAAGTCAAGCAAAGAAACAACATTCCAAAAGCCTTGGCATGTCTAACCATGCCATCCCATGATGCAATTAAAACTTTATTCACTATTCCTTGAAATCTAGTTACAACTATATTTCATTGGTGGACCTTTACCAGATAGCCCTGAGAAGTACCTCATAGACAGGGAGCTCTTAGCTCCAGCTGCCATCAATGTTGTCTTATTTATCAGGAAAGGCCTCCCTCTTTCCTCCATTATCATTGTTGGCAATTTAGCATTCCATCTGTAAATTATTTCCTTTAAGACTACCCTACTTTTAACTTTCTCAAAAAAGATACCTAGAACCACAATTGTCAGGGTAAAAATCATTTGCATGCTAAGAGGACCAAACTCAATTGGAATACAAATGTATTGAGGCATTATGAATTCCTCTATTTTTAATCTAGGTGGTTAATTCTGCTCTCAAGTTCTGTGTAGACTGCTGCCAGTTTTTTAGTACGTAAGGAAAGCTAAGCTTTAGTTCTCCAACTTTGCTGCAAAGCAACAGCTTTTGTTGAGGTAGCTGCACCTTTGAAATGCATTTGAGTTCGGTTCCTTGCTCTTGGGCTAGGAAACCGGATTTCACTAAGGCCTTATCACACTGTAAGCATGGATTCAAATTGCCCTAGTTGGACCCCATTTGTAAAGAGAAATATGGCTAATTAAACTATTTAACTGCATTTATTATCAGTAATTGGTTCGGCAGTTGATAATCTTTAAGCAGCCATTATAAATGAGCAAACAGAAACACAGGACGGATTTTAACAAGCCTTGGCCTGAGTTGTGCAATCCTAGCCCATCTAAGCTAGCTCTTAATTCTATTACCCAAATATGACCCCATATATACATATGTCTCCTCTGACTGCCATTCTCCATTATATGCCAATGTTCCTGGCCATGTGGAATGAGGTTCTTTTTTCTAACCCATGGCATGTTCCTCCTTCTTCCTGCTCCTGTTTGGAATGCCTTAATTCTCTGTCAAAAGTGCAGGCTTCCTGTTCTAATCCCAGGAAGTTCCACCTTTCTCTGTCTTTGCCCAATCTCAGGCCTTGGCATTTTATTTAACCAATCAGAGCCAATGTAAGTAACAGACAGAAAGCAGGACCAATTAGTTAACATTTAGAATGCTTAACACTACACCATCAGTAGCCCTTCTTTACACAAAAGATAAATGGGCTGAGAAAGAAATAAGGGAATCAACATTGTAGGGAGTTAGATAAATTAAATTAAATTTAGAAAATATATAGGGGTTTCTGATACTGTCTCTTAATTCAGGGCATGAAGAGCATTATCATCATGTGGACTAAAAACAGGAAACAAACAGGAGACTTAATAGACTGAAAAACAAGGTTGAAGTCAGGAAAAACAGGAAAGACTCAATAGACTGAAAAACAAGGTTGAAGTCAGGAAAACAGGAAAGACTTAATGGACTTGAAGAAACAAAGTATCTGGCCTGACATTGTTTTCAGCTGCTAAGTGGGCGGAGCCCAAATTAAGCTGAAACAGAGTTCCTCCTATTTAAGGACAGTGCATGGAGCCCAGAAGAAGAAGAGGCCCCTGATGCTAGATATTTCCAAGAGTCCTGCTGAAAAAAGGGCTGGCCATCATTTGATGGCCAGATTTCCCTGAAGCAGAAATAAGCTGGTGAGCAAAGAAAGCCTGAGCAAGACACCAAAAGGCCAAGGACTAAACCCTGTGGCTCAGCCTTTGCCTAGAGGGGTTTGATCTGTCCGAACAGTGGCCTAAAGGAAACGGTGCCTGGCTTTAAGGACTGAGACAGAGCAGCTGAGTTCCTGATTCAAAAGAAGTAAGTTGTCCTGCAGATGGCTGGGGTCTCCCACAGAGAAGAAAGCATGAAGCCTTATTTAAGGTGAGACTGCAATAACCAACTTACCCTGATGAACCTGCATCTGAGAGATCCAGAAAAAGGACTGCTAAGTGCGTTAAAGAATCTACAACAAAGACTGTGTTCCTGACGACTGAGGACCTGCCCCAGAGACTGTATCATTATAAAAGTTAGAAAAATAATTATCAATAGGTTTAGTGGATAGGTTAAAGGGGTTGTAGGAATTTATAGGATTAATAGTTAAGAAATTGTTGGCCTTTGTTATAAGTGAATTTAGTAATAAATAAATAAGTGATAAATAATAATTTAAAAAATCAGTTACACAACATCCTTCACAATAGCCACAAATAATATAAAATACCTGGTGGTAACTCTAACCAAGCAAGTGAAACCCTATATGATAAGAACTTCAAGTCCCTGAAGAAAGAAATGGAAAAAGATATCAGAAGATGGAAAGATCTCCCTTGCTCATGGATAGGAAGGATTAACATAATAAAAATGGCCATCTTACCAAAAGCAATATACAAATTCAATGCAATTCCTATCCAAATACTAACTCAATTCCTTACAGACATGGAAAAATAACTCTGAACTTTATATGGAATAACAAAAACCCCAGAATAGCTAAATCAATCATGCACAATAACAAAACATCTGGAGGTACCACTATGCCGGATTTCAAGCTGTACAACAGGGCAATAGTAATAAAAACAGCATGGTACTGGTATAGAAACAGACACTTGACCAATGGAATCAAATTGAAGACCTTGAAATAAACCCACATACCTGTGGTCACTTGATTTTCAACAAAGAAGCCAAAGCCATACAATGGAAAAAGGACAGCATCTTCAATAAATAGTGCTGGTCTAACTGGATGTCAACAAGTAGAAGAATGCAAATAGATCCATACTTATCACCCTGTGCAAAACTTAAGTCTAAGTGTATCAAAGACATCAACATAAATCCAGACACTCTAACATCAATAGAAGAGAAAGTGGGGAAAACCCTAGGACTCATTGGCACCTGTAGCAACTTCCTGAATAGAACACCAATAGCTCAGGCACTAAAACAAACAATCAATAAATGGGACCTTATAAAGTTGAAAAGCTTCTCCAAGGCAAAGGATGCTGTCCTTCGAAGAAAACAGCAGCCTACAGACTGGGAAAGGATCTTCACCTACCCAACATCTGACAGAGGGCTCATATCCAAAATATATAAATAACTAAAGAAATTAAACACCAAAAAAATCAAGTAACCCCATCAATAAATGGAGTACAGAGCTAAATCGCGAATTCACAGAAGAGGAATCTCTAAAGGCCGAGAGGCACTTGAAGAAATGTTCAACATCTTTGGTCATTAGAGAAATGTAACTTAAACAACTCCGAGATTCAATCTCACACCCATCAGAATGGCTAAGATCAAAAACTCAAATGACAGCACATGCTGGCGAGGATGTGGAGAAAGAGGAGCACTCCACCATTGCTGGTGGGAGTGCAAACTTGTACAACCACTTTGGAAATCAATCTGGAGATATCTTAGAAAATTAGGAATAGTTCTACCTCAAGACCTAGCCATACCCCTCTTGGGCATATATCCAAAAGATGTGAAAGGAATCCACAAGGACATTGCCTCGGCAATGTTCATAGCAGCTTTATTTGTAATAGCCAGAAACTGGAAACAACCCAGATGTCCTTCAACTGAAGAATGGATAAAAAAAAACTGCAGTACATTTATACAATGGAATACTACACAGCTATCAGAAATAAGGAAATCATGCAATTCGAAACCAAATGGATGGATCTAGAAAACCTCATCCCAAGCCAGCTGACTCAGTCCCAGAAAGATAAACATGGTATGTTGTAACCGAACTTTTAAATTATTATTTAACACTTATTTATTTATTACTAAATTCACTTATAACAAACACCAACAATTTCTTAACTATTAATCCTATAAATTCCTACAACCCCTTTAACCTATCCACTAAACCTATTGATAATCATAACAACCACTTTCATAACCTTTTAGAATGATACAGTCTCTGGGGCAGGTCCTCAGTCGTCAGGAACACAGTCTTTGTTGTAGAATCTTTAACACACTTAGCAGTCCTTTTTCTGGATCTCTCAGATGCAGGTTCATCAGGGTCGTTGGTTATTGCAGTCTCACCTTAAATAAGGCTTCATGCTTTCTTCTCTGTGGGAGACCCCAGCCTTCTGCAGGCCAACTTACTTCTTTTGAATCAGGAACTCAGCTGCTCTGCCTCAGTCCTTAAAGCCAGGCACCGTTTCCTTTAGGCCACTGTTTGGACAGATCAAACCCCTCTAGGCAAAAGCTGAGCCACAGGGTCCAGTCCTTGGCCTTTTGGTGTCTTGCTCAGGCTTTCTTTGTTCACTGGCTTCTTTCTGCTTCAGGGAGAGAGCTGGCCATCAATGGCCAGCCATTTTTTCAGCAGGACTCTTGGAGCTCTCTAGCATCAGGGGCCTCTTCTCTTCTGGGCTCCACACACTGTCCTTAAATAGGAGGAACTCTGTTTCAGCTTAATTTGGGCTGCGCTCACTTAGCAGCTGAAAACAATGTCAGGCCAGATACTTTCTTTCTTCAAATCCATTAAATCTTTCCTGTTTTCCTGACTTCAACCTTATTTTTCAGTCTATTGAATCTTTCCTGTTTTTGTTGACTTCATGCCGATAATGCTCTTCAGGCCCCGAATTAAGAGACAGTATCAGAAACTCCTATATATTTTCTAAATCTAATTTATCTAACTCCTACAGTATGTAATCTCTTATAAATGGATATTAACCATATATCACAGGATAACCATCCTACAACCCAAACAGATAGGCACCTAGCATAACTATCCTAGGAAAAATTTCACCCAACAGTGAGTCATGGAATCTGCTGAAGGTTAATGGAACACCTTACCCTAGAATATGTGCCTTATCAAGCTCCGGTACAAGTGGAAACTCTTGGTCCTCACATGACTGAAGAACTGAGGGAGTATGATATGTGAGGGCCCACTTCATCTGAGGAGAAGGAGACTACCAAATAGAGGAATAATGAGGGAGGGAGGGAGGGAGGGAAGGGTCAGGAGGGGAGGAGGAATGACACTATGTCCTAGAAAAACTTGAGAAAACAAAATTATACTTTATTAGAAAAGAGTAAATAAGCTTAAAAATATTTAAAAAATACAATATAAGATCTTCAAACTATAATTTACCAAAGGTATACTTGCCTTACTGGAATGAAAGGAAAAATGGCCTTAATTTCAGATTGGAATTTTAGATTGCAGGTTAATACACAGCCTATACAACTTGATAGCAGCTTAAAATATTTTTTCTTTTTTTGAGATATAAAGGATATTTTCCTGGTTTGTCATTAAAAAGCAGGTAAGAGGTTTAAAATGCTATAACTAAATTAAAGGTTACTACAGTTCAACTTGGTTTTGTAAACCTCCAAGAGTTGAAAAACTTTGGAGCTATGGTAAAATAAATGAGAAGCATAGTGTTAGCCCATGCCTTTACCTCCAGCAGAGACAGGAGTATCATTATAGGGTTAGTTGTCTTATAAATTCTATAGTTACAAGGAACAGGGTGTTGATGGTGCACACCCTTAATCCCATCATTTGAGAGGGATACACCCTTAATCCTTACACACTAGAGATAGAAACCTGCAGATCTCGGAGTTCAAGGCTAGACTGATAAAAAGCAAGCTCTAAATAGAGAAAAAACTTATGTCCATGGGAGGTGGTGCACATCTTAATCCCATCAGTTGGGAAGCATATACCTTTGATCCCAGTACTTAGAATGCAGAGACAGGCACTTAGGATTTGGAAGGATTTAAGTTTAAAAGCTACTCACAAAAGGCATGCTGAAATTCAAAGTGAATTGTCCTTTGAAATCTCAAAATATATACACTTAAAGGTTTGTTTAATTCTAAAATATCAAAATAATTTCCTTTCTAATCTCAATTGAAAGATAATACTTTTTATATTGTCAAAAAACTGAATTTGCTCCAGGAAAAATATTACATACCCCCTTCCCCCCAAAAGTAGTGTCCCAGAGTTAGGATTAGGAAAGATTCATATCTTTCCAGGTGATTAAAAGCATCCATACAAAGATTCTAGGGACAACTGGACAAATGAAATTCAGAAGAAAACAGATCAGACACCAAAGAAGACAAGTAGCCCAGATAATCCAGCCTCGCAGACTTCCTCAATAGTTGTTTCCTCAAAAGTCTACAACCACAACATCTCAAAATTGCTAAGATTGTTCAGCTCCACAGACTCTTCCAGTCAGAACTTCAGTAAAGCCCTGAAGTTCAGCTTCTGTCTAGAAACTTCTTAGGACATCTAAATCACTGAGCACAAAAGGACTGAACATCAAATGATTCTATTAATATGCTTAACCATTTTTTATTCTTATTTGGGCCCCAAACAGTTTTACTATGTCCCAAATCAGCAGGAAGTCATTTTAAGAGAGAGATGTCCCATCCTCAGAAGGTGGGGAGGGTGATTTTCTCCCCTTGGGTCATTTGATTGGTTATAGATACTTCTTGTTATTTTGAGGGAGAAGTTATCTGGAGCCTGACTGAATCCATCTTTTTTATTTGATTTGATTTATATAAGTTTTTTAAAAAATTTATTTATTTATTGCTTCAGGTTACATCTCCATCTCAGTGTCCTCTTTCCACCCATCCCAGTCCTCCCCTCCCACCCTCTACTCCTATCCCTTCCATCCCACTCCTCTGGAGTGGAGTGTCCCTACATAACAGTCTAATGCCCAAGTTCAGCAGTCATATGAGGGCCAAGAGCCTCCTCATACACTGGGGGCCAACAAGGCAGTACCACTAGGGAAAAGTGTCTCATTGACAGGGAGGAAAAAAAGTCTATGACCATGTTCCCTTTCGTGTGGTGGTTGCAGTATAGATATCCTCTACTATATGGCTAAAATGTGACTATAAGTGAATAGATGCCATGTGTATCCTTCTGAGTCTGGGTTAGCTCACTCAGGATGAGCTTCTCTAGTTCCGTCCATTTGGCTGAAAATTGCATAATTTCACTGTTTCTGATAGCTGAGTAGTATTCCATGTGTGGATGTACCACAGTTTTAGATCCATTCTTCTGTTGAGGGACATCTTGGTTGTTTCCAGTTTCTAGCTATTACAAATAAGGCTGCTATGAACATAAATGAGGAAACTTCCTTGTGATTTGGTGAGGAGTCATTTGGATGTATACACAGAACTGGTATGGCTGGGTCCTGAGGCAGAGCTATTCCAAGTTTTCTAAGATATCTCCAGACTGACCTCCATAGTGGTTGCACAAGCCTGCACTCCCACCAGCAATGGAGGAGAGTTCCCCTTTCTCCACACCCTCACCAGCATGTGCTGTCATTTGAGCTTTTGATCTTAGCCATTCTGACAGGTGTAAGATGGAATCTTATAGTCATCTTGAGTTGCATTTCTCTGGTGGTTAAGGATGCTGAGCATTTCTTCAAATGTCTCTCAACCATTAAGGATTCCACATTTGTGAATTCTCTGTTTAGCCCTTCTCCCATTTTTTGATTGGATTATTTGGTTTCTTGGCATTTACTTTCTTGAGTTCTTTATAAATTTTTGATAGTAGCCCTTGGTCAGATGTGGGTTGGTGAAGACTTTTTCCCAATTTGTCGGCAGCCGTTTTGTTCAAATGACAGTGTCTTTTGCCTTACAGAAGCTTTTCAGTTTCATGAGGTGGTTTCATTTAATGATTTTTGGTCTTAGGTTCTGAGCTGTTGGGGTTCTGTTCAGGAAGTTGTCACCTGTGACAATGAGTTGGAGGGTTTTTCCCAATTTCTCTTCTAGTAGATTTAGTGTGACTGGCCTATGTTAAGGTCTTTGATCCACTTGGACTTAAGTGTTGCACAAGGTGATAAGTATGGGTCTAATTTCATTCTTTTACATGTGGACATCCAGTTGTACCAGCACCATTTGTTGAAGATGCTGTCCTTATTCCATTGTGTGGTTTTGGTTTCTTTGTCAAAAATTAAGTGACCATAAATGTATGGGTTCATTTCTGGGTCTTCAATACGATTCCATTGATCTACTGGTCTGTTTGTATACCAGGACCATGCTGTTTTTATTACTATTGCTCTGTAGTACAGCATAAAATCTGGGATGGTGATACTTCCAGATGTTTTTTTATTGTATAGGATTGATTTAGCTATTCTGGGCTTTTTGTTGTTCCATATGAAGTTGAGAATAGCTTTTTCTAGGTCTATAAAGAATTGTGTTGGGATTTTGATAGGAATTGCATTGAATTGCATATTGCTTTTTGTAGGATGGCCATTTTTATTATGTTGATCCTACCTATCCATGAGCATGGGGGATCTTTCCATCTTCTGATGGCCTCTTCAATACTTTTTTCAAGGGCTTGAAGTTCTTGTTGTGCAGGTCCTTTACTTGCTTGGTTAGAGTTACCCCTAGGTATTTTATATTGTTCGTGGCTATGTGAAGGGAGTTGCTTCCCTGATTTCTTTCTTAGGCCTTTTATATGTTGCATAAAGAATGGCTTCTGATTTTTTTTAATGTGACATCTTGTTGAAGGTGTTTATCAGCTGTAAGAGTTCTCTGGTGGAGTTTTAGGGGTTGCTTATGTACACTATCATATCGTCTGCATATAGAGATAATTTGACTTCTTTGTTTCAATTTGTATCCCCTGATCTCCTATAGTTGTCTTATTGCTCTACCAAGAACTTCAAAAACTATATTGAAGTGATATGGTGAAAGTGGACATCCTTGTCTTGTCCCTCAGTTTAGAGGAAATGCTTCAAGTTTCTCTCCATTTAATTTGATGTTGGCTACTGGCTTGCTGTAATTGCCTTTATTATTTCTAGGTATGGTCTTTGTATGCCCATTTTCTCCAGAACTTTTAGCATGAAGTGGTTTTGGATTTTATCAAATGCTTTTTCCCCATCTAGTGAAATTATCATGTGGTTTTTTCCTTTCATCTTGTTTATGTGATGAATTAAATTGATGGATTTTCATATTTTGAACCATCCCTGCATTCCTGAGATGAAGCCTATTTGATCATGGTGTATGATACTTTTGATGTGTTCTTGGATTCGGTTTGCTAGTATTTTATTAAGTATTTTTGCATCTATTTTCATGAGGGATATTGGTTTGAAGTTTTCTTTCTCTGGTAGGTCTTTGTGTGGTTTAGAATCAGGGAGATTGTGGCCTCAGAGAATGAGTTTGGCAGTGTTCTTTCTGATTCTATTTTGTGAAAGAGTTTGAAGAGTATTGGTATTAGTTCTTCTTTGAAGGTGTGGTAGAATTCTGAGCTGAAACCATCTGGCCCTGGGCTTTTTTTGGTTGGGAGATTTTTAATGACTGTTTCTATTTCCTTAGGGGTTATAGGGCTGTTTAATCTCTTAACCTGATCTTGATTTAACTTTGGTAGGTTTAATCTATCAAGGAAATTGTCCATTTCGCTTAAGTTTTCAAATTTTGTGGAATATAGATTTTTAAAGTAGGATCCAAATATTCTCTGGATTTCATCAATGTCTGTTGTTATTTCTCCCGTTTCATTTCTGATTTTGTTGATTTGTGTTTTTTCCCTCTGCCTTTTAGTTAATTTGGCTAAGGGTATGTCTATTAGTTGATTTTCTTGAAGAACCAACTCTTGGTTTCATTGATTCTTTGTATTGTTCTTTTTGCTTCTAAGTTGTTGATTTCAGCCTTAAGTTTGATGATTTACTGCCTTTTGCTCCTCTTGGGAGGATTTGCCAATTTTTTTCTAACTCATCCAGTTTAGCTGTTAATTAACTAATATGAGCTGTCACAATTTTCTTTTTGAAGGCACTTAGTGTTATGAAGTTTCTCCCGAGCACAGCTTTCATTGTGTCCCATAGATTTGGGTATGTTGTGCCTTCATTTTCATTTGATTTTTAGAAGTCTTTGATTTCCTTCTTTATTTGTTCCCTGAACCAGTAGTCATCCAGTAAAGGGTTGTTCAATTTCCATGTGTGTATAGGCTTTCTATTGTTTCTGTTGTTGTTGAAGTCCAGCTTTATTTCATGGTAGTCTGATAGATACAAGGGGTTAATTCAATTTTCTTGTATCTGTTGAGGCTATCTTTGTGTCTGACTATATGGTTGATTTTGGAGACTGTTCCATGTGGTGCTGAGACGAAGGTGTATTCTTTTGTGTGTGTGTGAAACATTCTGTAGATTGTTAGGTCCATTTGGTTCATGAGCTCTGTTAGACTCATTATTTCTCTGTTTTGTTTCTGTCTTGATGATCTGTCCATTGTTGTGGGTGGGGAGTTGAAGTCTCCCACTACTAATTGTGGGGATCGATGTGTGATTTAAGGTTTAGAAGGGTTTCTCTTACAAATGTAGGTGCTTTGTATTTGGGGCATAGATGTTCAATATTGAGATGTCCTCTTGATGAATATTTCCTTTATCAAGTATGTAATGCCCTTCTCTATCTTTTTTGATTAACTTCAGTTGGAAGTCAATTTTGTTTGATATTAAGATGGCTACTCCAGCTTGCTTCCTGGGTCCATTTGTTTGAAAAACCTTTTCCCAGCCCTTATTCTGAGGTAGCATCTATCTTTGTTAGTGAGATGCTTTTCTTGTATGCAGCAAAATGATGGGTCTGGTTTATGGATCCAATCTGTAAACCTGTGTCTTTTTATTGGCAAGTTGAGTCCATTGATGTTGATAAATATTAGTGACCAGAGGTTGTAATTTCCCATTATTTTGGTGTAGGTGGTGGTCCTGTGTTTCTTTTGGTTTAGTTGCCATGGAGTTTTCTGTTTCCTCTCTTTTCTTGGGTGTAGTTATCTTCTCTGAGTTGGAATTTTCCTTCTAGGATCTTCTGTAGGGCTGGATTTGTGGGTATATATTATTTGATTTTGTCGTGGAATATCTTGTTTTCTCCATCTATGTTGATAGAGAGTTTTGTTGGGCAAAGTAATCTGGCTGGGCACCTATGTTCTCTCAGGGATTGTAGGACATCTGTCCAGGCCCTTCTGGCTTTTAAAGTCTCTGAGGAGAAGTCAGGTATAATTCTGATGGGTCTGCCATTATATGTTACTTTACCTTTTTCTCTTACAGCTTTCTTTGTTCTGTAAATTTGGAGTTTCAATTATTATGTGGCGAGAGGAGTTTCTTTTCTGATCTAATCTGTTTGGTGTTCTGTAAGCTTCTTGGAATTTTATTGGCATCTCTTTCTTTAGGTTTGGGAAGTTTCCTTCTATGATTTTGTTGAAGATGTTTCCTGGACCTTGGAGTCAGGAGTCTTCTCTTTCCTCTATGCCTATAATTCTTAGGTGTGTCTTTTCATTGTGTCCTTGATTTCTTGGATGTTATGAGTGAGAACTTTTTTAGCTTTCTCATTTATTTTGGTTGTTGTACTGATTTCTTCCATCGAATTTTCCATGCCTGAGATCATGTTTTCCATCTCTTGTATCCTATTTTTGATACACATGTCTGTAGTTCCTGTTCTCATCCCTTGATTCTCCACTTCCACTCTTATCTCTGACTGTGTTTTCTTTATTCCTTCCATTTCCAGTTTCATGTCTTGAAAGATTTTATTCGTTTTATACACTTCCTGCTCCAATTTGCTTGTCTTTGCCTGGAAATCTTTCATCTCTTTAAATCTTTCATTGCCTTGTCTCTTTCCTGTTCAAGTTGACCCACTTTGGCTTGGAGTTCTCTAATGGTATTCTCCATTGCTTTCACTTGTAAAATTGTGGACTTTTTGAATTCCTTCATAGATTTAAATTCTTCTTGAAAGGACTCTATCACTTTCCAGAATGTAGAATTTTCATCGTTTTCATGTGTTTCAGCTGTGGTGAAATGGTCAGAGCTTGCTGTACTAGCATAGTTGCATTTTGTTGGAGTCATATTTCCCTGACTTTTGTTGGTTCTGTTTTTTCTCTGACCTTTAGCCATTTGGTTGTTATTTGCTGTTTGTTCCTGGTGCCTTCTGGGCTTGGTGCCAAGGGGGGCGCTTTGGTGTAACAGTCATATTGCTTGGTGATCTGTAGCTTTCCACAGGCTGGATGGGGCCTTGTGTGGAGGTTCTCAGTGTGTCTCCCAGATCTCACCCCTTCTCTTTTGTCCCAATTGGGGACTCAGGTGATGGGTTTTAGTGGGATATGTTCCTGTAGGTTCCTGGGATCCAACTGGTCTTCCTATAGATGACAGTGCAGGTTGGGAGGCCACAGACTGTTGGGTGGGGTTGTAGCTCACCTGCAGCTTTTGTGTTGGGACCATGTTTTTTGGTCTTCCCCAGCTGCTCTCAGGGGGTGCTCAGGGTCAATGTGCATCTAATAGCCAGAGGCACTGTGAGCTGGTGCAGCCCACTGACAGGCAATGAGGAATGTCCCGGGATTGTTTCACTCTTCACAAGTCAGAGCTCTCTATGTTGCACACTGGGTATTCAGCATGTATTGGCTCTGCTGGTATGGCCCTTTGTGTCCAGGGACAGATGCTGTGGACTCTGGAGGTCCCAAGTTTGGGGGTTGAGTCTGCCAGCTGGGGTCCTGAAAGGACCCAACTCCACATCCTTAAGGTGAGTCACTCAGCAGTGTCCCCTAGGCCAAAACCTCCCAGTTCCAGGAGTGGAACTATATATGCTGAAGCTCTGGTTTCCCGCTAGAAGGGCCAGCACTAGCAAAATAGTCTGATATTAACCCCACAATCTGCCCAGGGCTTGGACCCTGTGGAGAACAAAGCTGCCTTCCAACCCGGCCGCCTGCCTTTCTGCCACTCTCACTGCTCCACCTATGTCTGCATGGAGCTGACTTTGGATACTGGTAATTGGGGCCACTGTCTTCCAAGTTCTTGTACACTGCAGTGGAGCTGTAGTGTAACCTCCTGCCGGAAGTGTATCCCCGACTGAATCCATCTTGAAAAAGATTCCATTTTGTATTAAGTTTGACTGAGAGCTCTCCTCTAGTTCCAGAACAACAACAAAATGTACCTGACCTTGTATTCCAGGGGTGTTCCCTCATCATCACCAGACAGCTCACTCTGAGAAAGCACCCAAAAATTTTCAACAAACTTTTTGATGGTCAAGTTGACAGTAGCTGTCAGTAGCAATGAGCCAATCAGAAGTGGACATAACTAGCTACCCAAATGTCATCCAATTATATGGTAAAGAACCTGCTTCTTTGTCCGAATCTCTATATAAACTATGTATTTTTGGGTCTGGGGGCTCTCAATTCGAACTGCTCTGTCAGTGACTGTTGAGAGTCCAAGCTCTGAGCTTGAATAAACAGCCCTCATGTATTTATATCAGAGTTGGCTCCTGGGTGGTCTTTGGGGTCTCATGAGCCAGCCAGAACATTTGAGGGCTCGTCCGGGATCCCCAAGGTCATCAGGACTCCTGCCCAGAGAGTTCAAACAGGCCAGTAAGCTGTGTCTCTATGTGTGTCTCTCTCTGTATTTATGTCTGTCTATGTACTTGTAAAAACCAAGGCACCATTCTTGAATTTCCTGTAGACTGATATTGACCTTTACATTTGGAGGTCCTATCAAGATCTTGGGGACTCTGAATCACCAGAAAGACCCTGAGATGGAAGTATGAGCTCATTTTTTTTCTAGTCTAATTGTCTATGCTGTCTGTAAGACTGCTTGTCTCTGTTTTTGTTTTGTGGAAAGTTAAAGTTTGGCTTGTTTTCAGGATCTGCATGAAAGTCTGGACTGATTTTTTGTTTGTGAGACCATATGTTTTTGTTTGTGTTCTGTGGTTTGGCTTCTGTTGCCTTACTTTCAGTTTTCTTCTTGGTTTTCTGAGTTCAGAAATATTCTGGTTTGTGTGTGTCAGATAACGCACAATTGGAATGCATGTGGTGCCTATTCTATGTTTGTATGTGTCAGATAATGTACTCAGTTTCCGGTTTGTGTGTGTCAGATAATTCAGGTGACTACCGAGCAGTATGGCAGAGGTGCCTGTTATCCTGCCAGTCGCAGAAGCCTGGAGGATGCTCCAGCTCTCTCTGAGAAAGAAGGGGGAAGAGGTGCCTCCCTTCTTGCCCGGATCCCCAGTGGCAGTGGGGAATTGGAACTGGTCTTGCCTACCTGGTTGTTGGATTGAGCTTGGCACTATCTCATTGTTGTGTTGTACACCATATAATCTATGTGATTGTTTCTTTGTTTTGGTCTCAAATGGATTTGGGCTGATGTTCCAGGCTTATTCAGGATCTGCTTGGCCAGTTGTTGTGTGCTGGTTTTATGTTTGTCTTCTTATTTATGTGTTTTTGTCTATGTCTATCTCTGAATTCATGGCAACAGCCTTAGACCTTGGGTGCCTTTCCCCTTGTACCACACAATGAGCCAATCAGAAATGGATATGACTAGCTACCCAAATGTCATCCAATCATATGGTAAAGAACCTGCTTCTTTGTGTGAATCTCTATATAATAAAACTCTTTTGGGTCTGGGGGCTCTCAACTCCAACTGCTGTGTCAGTGAGTGTTGAGAGTCCAAGCTCTGAGCTTGAATAAACAACTCTCATGTATTTACATTGGAGTTGGCTCCTGGGTGGTCTTTGGGTTCTCAAGAACCGGGCAGAACAATTACAAGGTGTTAAATCATCTTGTTAAATAGGTTTTGGGGGATAGACCCAGTGATTTATCTCTTTTTCTTTTCTGTACCCTACTTTCTCTCCTTGTAGGGGTGAAAAGACTTGAGAAAAATGGGATATAGACATAATATAGGAATGATAAAGAAAAAAGGACAGATTATTGAATATGCTCTTATACCTTTGTATATTGATACAAAATTAAGATTATATTTGGCTCCATCATTATTAATCTTTTCATATTGATGCAAAATTAAGATTGTATTGGGGTACATTGGTATTGATCTTTGTATATTGATAAAAAAATAATGTTAATTCTTTTTAAGGTATTGCACCTAGGTAACGCTTAAAAATGAAAGGTGAAGATTTGGCCTTTTGTTAACAACTGTCATAAACTGTTTAGGATAATTAAGAAATGCAAAATAGTAGTCATTTAAGCATGTCATTTTTTTTTAGGTACTAGGGCAGTCTATCACAGTTATTTTCTAAGGTAATCAGAAACCAAGTTGCTAAGAGACAAGCAACATTTGCTTATCCAAATATAAGGAAATTGGGGTGATCTTCAAAAACCTCAAATGATCTGCAGAATATGGTATTCAAAGATGCTTTTTAACTTAATATTTTTTTTTTATATTGAGACATGTCAGCTCCTGACAGCACCCTCTATCTACTCCAAGTAGAAGATGAGCATCGAAGAATCTCCACTTGGCAAGAAAAATCCCTTGCTTCAACTGTAGACAGAATGCTGTTCAAGAAGGACAAAACTTGGAAGCAGGTAAGTTGACAGCCTAGCTGTGCCAAGACAAAGCAGGCAATTCCTTCATAATTCCTGCTGTACAATATCTGTCAGAGAAATGGTGCCAAATGCCTGAAGATTGATGCTGTAATGTATGGAGAGAAACTGGAAACTGTCCAGGCAGCCACTGGTATGTCATTTCTTATTTTTGGAAGCTGCTGGCCCTGCACTTTCTATATAATCAGATATATTTATCCTTCTCAGGTCTCTGATGTGGTTAAAGACTAGATGGCTAGTGATGGGGTGGTGTTAAGCATTCTAAATGTTAACTGGTCCTGTTTTCTATCTGTTAAATTGTCTCTGATTGGTTAAATAAATGCTGAGGCCTGAGATTGGGCAAAGACAGAGAAAGGTGGGACTTCCTGAGATTAGAACAAGAAGCCTGCACTTTAGATAGAGGATTAATCCATTCCAGCCAGAAGCAGGAAGAAGGAGGACACACACCATGGGTTAAGAAAAAAGAACCTCATTCTACATGGCCAGGAACATCTGCATGTCATAGAGTGTCAAGGGGTGTATGTAACCGAACTTTTAAATTATTATTTAACACTTATTTATTTATTACTATATTCACTTATAACAAACACCAACAATTTCTTAACTATTAATCCTATAAATTTCTACAACCCCTTTAACCTATCCACTAAACCTATTGATAACTATAACAACTACTTTCATAACCTTTTAGAATGATACAGTTTCTGGGGCAGGTCCTCAGTCGTCAGGAACACAGTCTTTGTTGTAGATTCTTTAACGCACTTAGCAGTCCTTTTTCTGGATCTCTCAGATACAGGTTCGTCAGGGTAAGTTGGTTATTGCAGTCTCACCTTAAATAAGGCTTCATGCTTTCTTCTCTGTGGGAGACCCCAGCCGTCTGCAGGCCAACTTACTTCTTTTGAATCAGGAACTCAGCTGCTCTGCCTCAGTCCTTAAAGCCAGGCACAATTTCCTTTAGGCCACTGATCGGACAGATCAAACCCCTCCAGGCAAAAGCTGAGCCACAGGGTCCAGTCCTTGGCCTTTTGGTGTCTTGCTCAGGCTTTCTTTGCTCACTGGCTTCTTTCTGCTTCAGGGAGAGAGCTGGCCATCAATGGCCAGCCCTTTTTTCAGCAGGACTCTTGGAGCTCTCTAGCATCAGGGGCCTCTTCTCTCTCTGGGCTCCATGCACTGTCCTTAAATAGGAGGAACTCTGTTTCAGCTTAATTTGGGCTCCGCCCACTTAGCAGCTGAAAACAATGTCAGACCAGATACTTTGTTTCTTCAAGTCTATTGAGTTTTTCCTGACTTCAACCTTGTTTTTCAGTCTATTAAGTCTTTCCTGTTTTTGCTGACTTCATGCTGATAATGCTCTTCATGCCCTGAATTAAGAGACAGTATCAGAAACTCCTATATATTTTCTAAATCTAATTTATCTAACCACTACAGGTGTATGTATATATGGGGTCATATTTGGATAACGGAATTAAGAGCTAGCTTAGGTGGGCCAAGATTGCTCTATTCATGCCTTGGCTTGATAAAATCCACGTGGTGTCTGCGTTCTCATTTATAATGGCTGCTTAAAAATTAATGGCCGCCAACAAATTAAATATAATATAAATACTGTTAAAAATTTAATTATTTTTTTCTACAGGCTAGAGTCTCATAGTTAAATTTTGAGTTGTTTAGGAATTAAGATGGTGTTCTGGATCTACGAAGATGTTTTTAAAATTGTGATGCAAATTAGGATGGAAGCTCGGTTGGATACAGAACTTTAAACTCAGGGAGATGGCTGGATAGTAGAATGTTAAAGTCAGTTGACAAATACGTATGGATTGGACATTGGGAATGTATGCTAAGCTTTATAATTCTCATAATTGTGGCCTAATTATTTCTGTCATTCTGTACTATATTTATTGTTATAAGAGAAAGGCATTTGTTGGACTGAAAGGGGGAGCTCTTGGGGGGGGAAAGATATACCTTAAACTTAAAAAAAAGAAGGGGATGGGGGGTTATGGGGGAAGTGGGTGGAAGGATGGGGGAGTAGGGAGGGGATTACGATTGAGATGTGGCTTGAAGAAATAAAAAAAAAAATTAAAAATGTGCCCCTACATGTCAACCACCCTCAGTTCAACAGACATATGAGAGTTAAGAGCTTCCTCTTGCGCTGGAGGCCTATATGGCAACTCTATGAAGGCAAAGTGTCCCACTAATAGGTAACAAGGTCTACGTTCCTGTTCCTTTTGCTCTTTTGGTTGTAAGATAGTTATCCTGAACTACATGGCTAAAATCCAATTATAAGTGCATAGATGCCATGTGCATCTTTCTGAGTCTGGGTTAGCTCTCAGGAAGAGCTTTTCTAGTTCCATCCATTTGGCTGAAAATTGCATGATTTCCTTGTTTAAGGGATCCAAGTGAAAATAAAGCTACCCATAAGTTATATATGTGTATGGGGTCTAGGTACAGTATATACACTTTCTCTGACTAGTTCAGTCTTGGTGGGCACCTATGGGCCTTAATTAGTTGGCTCTGTAGGTCTGCTTGAGGTTTCCTTACCCCTGCAGCTCCCACATTCTTCCCCCAGCTCTTCCACAAGACTCTCTACTTTCCTCCTAGTGTTTGGCTGTTAGTCTCTGTGTCTGTTTCCATCAGTTGCTGGATGAAGCCTCTCAGATGGCAGTTATGTTATTCTCTTGTCTGTCAGCATAGCAGAGTATCATTAATAGTCTCAGGGATTGGCTCTTTCTCATGGGGTGGGTCTCAGACTGGGCCAGTCATTGGTTAACTATTCCCTCAATCTCTACTCCATCTTTATGCCTGGACAACTTATAGAAAGGGCAAATTTTGGATCAAAGGATTTATGGGTGGGCTGGTATCGCCCCCCCCCCGTCCACTGAAAGTCCTGTATGTTTACAGGAGATGGCCATATCTCCTGCTGCAAAAGTCTCAGCTAGAGTCACCCCTATATCCTCCTAGGAACCTGCACAATCTCAGGTCTCCAGCTTTTTCTAGAGATTTCTCCCCAGTCATTGATTTTTATTCTCTCTCCCCACCCCTTTCACTCATCCTCTCTCCACACACCTCATCCCTATCCTTGTTCCCCTCCTCACCTGTTCTCCCACCAAGTTTACTCTCTATTTTATTCTCCCTTCTGGATGAGATCCAAACATCCTCCTTTAGGCCCTTCTTGTTGTTTATTTTATTTGAGTCTGTAGATTGTAACATGGTTATCTTTTACCATATGAATAATATTCACTTATAAGTGAATACATACCATGCATCTTTCTGGGTCTGGGTTATCTCACTCCAGTGATATCTTTAGTTCTACCCATTTACCTGCAAACATCATGGTTTCCTTCTTTTTAATAGCTGAGTAGTATTGCGTTCTGTATATGTAGCACATTTTCTTTATCTATTCTTTGGTTGAAGGACATCTGGGTTGCTTCCAGGATCTGAGTATTATAAATAAAGCTGCTATGAACATAGTTGAGCAATTGTCCTTGTTGTATTGTGGAACATCTTTTGGGTACATGTCCAGGAATGGGTCTTGAGTTAGAACTATTCCCAATTTTCTGAGAAAACGCCAGATTGATTTCCAAAGTGACTGTAAAATTGTGCTCCCACTAGCAATGGAGGAATCTTCCCTTTGCTCCACATCCTTAACAACATGTGCTGTCCCTTGTGTTTTTGATCTTAGTCATTCTGACAGATATAGATAAGATAGAATTTCAGAGTCGTTTTGAGTTGCATATTTCCCTGGTAACTGAGGAAATTGAACATTTCTTTCTTTTTTTTTTTTTTTTTGGTTTTTCGAGACAGGGTTTCTCTGAATATCTCTGGCTGTCCTGGACTCACTTTGTAGACCAGGCTGGCCTCGAACTCACAAAGATCCGCCTGCCTCTGCCTCCCAAGTGCTGGGATTAAAGGCGTGCGCCACCACCGCCCGGCTGAACATTTCTTTAAGTGTTCCTTTGTCATTAGAGATTCCTCTGTTGAAAATTCTTGGTCTAGCTCTGTACCCCATTTTTAGTTGGATTATTTGGTTTGTTGATATTTAATTTCTTGAATTCTTTATACATTTTGAATATTAGTCCTCTGTTTGATGTAGTGTTGGTGAAGAACTTTTTCCCAGTTTGTATGTTGCCATTTTCTCTGACTGACTGTGTCCTTTTCCTTACAGAAGATTTTCAATTTCATGAGGTCCCATTTATTAATTGCTGATCTTAGTGCCTAAGTTTCTAGTGTTCTGTTCAGGACATTGTCTCCTGTACCAATGCTTTCAAATCTATTCGTCACTTTCCTATTAAGTTCAGTGTATCTGGTTTCAGTTGAAGTCTTTGATCCACTTAGACTTAAGATTTGTGCAGGGTGATAAATATGGATCTATTTGCATTCTTCTACATGAAGACATCCAGTTAGATCACTACCATTTGTTGAAGATGCTTTCTTTTTTCCACTGTACACTATTGGATTCTTTGTCAAAAATCAATTGTTTGTAGGTGCATGATATTTTTTATGGGTCTTTAATTCAATACCATTGATTAACCTGTCTGTTTTAGTACTAATACCATGTGATATTTATTACTATTACTATGTAGTACAAATTGAATTGGGAATGTTGATGCTCCCAGAAGTTCTTCTATTATACCAGTTTTTTTTAGCTATCCAGGTTGTTTTATTTTTCCATATGAAGTTGTCAATTGCTCTTTCTAGGTCTGTTTTGATGGTAATTGCATTAAATCAATGGATTGTTTTGGCAAGATACCCATTTTAGCTATGCTAATCCTACCAATCCGTGAATGTAGGACATCTTTCCATCTTCTGATATCTTCTTCAATTTCTTTCTTCAGAGATCTTGTCACACAGGTGTTTCACTGCTTTATTAGAGTTACACCAAGATATTTTATAATATTTGTGATATTGTGAATGGTGTTATTTCACTAAATTATTTCTCAGGAGGTTTATCATTTGTATAAAGGAGGGCTACTGATTCATTTGAGTTAATTTTTCATCTAATCACTTTGCTGAATGTCTTTATCAAATATAGGAGTTTACTGGTAGAATTTTGGGTGTCACTTATGTATACTATCATATCATCTGTTAATACAGACACTTTGACTTCTTCCTTTTCAATTTTGTATCCCCTTCATCTCCTTTAGTTCTCTTATTTCTCTAACTAAAACTTCAAGTACGTCACAATTTTAAAAACATCTTCTTAGATCCAGAACACCCTATTGGTTCCTAAACGACTCAAAATTTAACTATGAGACTCTAGCTATCTATTCTTCAGGAACCTCAGAGACCTGAGAAGGATAAATATATATGATTATATAGGAAGTGCAGGGCCCACAGCTTCCAACACTAAGAAATGCATACTAGTGGCTGCCTGGACAGTTCCCATTTTCTCTCCATACATTACAGCATCAATATTTAGCTGTTTGGCAACGTTTCTTTGAAAGACATTGATTGTAGAGGAGGAATTATGAAGGACTTGCCTACTCTGTCTGCAAGTACAGAGTACTTGGCTGTCGACTTACCTGCTTCCAAGTTTTGTCCCTTTTGGCCAGCATTCTGTCTACAGTTGAAGCAAGGGATTTTTCTTGCCAAGAGATAGGCTTGCCACTAATTCAACCATCTCACACTGGAGATTCTTCGATGCTCATCTTCTACTTGGAGTAGAATAGGGGGTGCTGTCAGGAGCTGACATGTCTCAATATCAAAAAATCTTAAGTTAAGAAAACATCTTTGAATGCCATGTTCTTCAGATCTCTTGAGGTTTTTGAAGATGCCCTATCTATCTCTTGTATTTAGATAAGTAAATGTTGCTTGTCTCTTAGCAACTTGATATCTGAGTAGCTTAGAAAATAACTGTGATAGACTGCCATAGTAACTAACAAAATGACATGCTTGCATGAGCTGAATTAGATATAGAACTTTAAACTCATGGAGATGGTTAGATAGTAGAATGTTAAAGTCAGGTGCCAAATACATATGGACTGGACATTGGGAATGTATGCTAAGCCATATAACTCTCATAGTTGTGGCCTATTTATTTCTGTTGTTTTGTATGTATTTATTGTTATAAGAGAAAGAGCCATTTGTTGGACTGAAAGGGGGAGCTGTTGGGGGGAAAAGATATACCTTAAACTAAAAAAAAAGGTAGAGGATGGGGTGTTGAGGGGGAAGAGGGTGGAAGGGTGAGACAGGAGGAGGGAGTAGAGAGAGGATTGTGATTGAGATGTAACTGGAAGAAATAAAAAAATGAATTATAAAAAAAAAATTTCAAGTACCATGAGGAATAGACATAGAGAGAGTGGACAGTTGTCCTGTCCCTGATTTTAGTGGAGTTTCTTTCCATTTAATTTGATGTTAGCAATCAGCTTGTTGGATATTGCCTTCACTATGTTTAGGTATGGACATTGTATCCCCGATCTCTCCAAGACTTTTATGATGAAGGGGTGTGTGATTTTGTCAAAGGCTTTTTCAACATCTAATCAGATGATCATATGATTTTTTCTTTCATATTGTTTATATTGATGGATTTTCATATGTTGTACCATCCCTCCATCCCTGAGATAAAGCCTACTTGATCATGGTGTATGATGTTTTTGATGTGTTTTTTAGATTTGGTTTGCAAGTATTTTATTGAGTTTTTGCATCAATGTTTATGACAGAAATTGATCTGAAATTATGTTTCTTTTTTGGATCTTTGTGTAGATTAGTTATCAGTGTAGCTATGGCTTCATGAGTTTGAGAATGTTACTTTTGTTTCTATTTTCTAAAATAGTTTGAGGAGTATTGGTATTACCTCTTCTTTGATAGACTGGTAGAGTTCTACATGAAAACCATCAGGCCCTGGGCTCTTTTTGGTTGGGAGACTTTTGATGACAGCTTCTATTTCCTTGGGGTTTATAGTACTGTAGAAACTGGAAACAACCTAGATGTCCCTCAACAGATGAATGAATTAAAAAAAAAGATGTAGTACATTTACACAATGGAATACTACTCATTAGAAACAAGGAAATCACACACTATTCACTTGTTACTAGATTTTAGATGTATAGTACAGGATAACTATCCTATAACCAATCAGACTGAAAGGAAAAGGAACATAGACTTTGTTACTTGCTAGTGGAACACTTTGCCCTAGTGGAGCTGCCATGTAGATATCCAGTGCAAGAGGAAGCTCTTAGCCCTTATATGGCTGTTAAACTGAAGGAGCCTGATATGTAGGGCACCCCACACTGGAGGTGTAGGATAGATGGGAGAAAGAGAAGAGGATGAGAGGGTTAGAAGGTGAAAGGATGGGCCCAGGAGGGGTTGGAGGGTGGGGACTCTGATGGAGATATAAATAGAAGTAATATATAAACATACAAATGATGTTTACCTGATCATGATTCAACTTTGATGAGTGGAATCTATCTAGAAAATTTTCCATTTAATTTAGATTTTCCAATTTTGCAGATTATGGGCTTTTGAAGTAAGACCTATTGATTCTTTGGTGTTCCTCAGTGTCTGTTGTTATGTCTCCTTTTTCATTTCTGATTTTGTTAATTTGGATACTGTCTCTCTCTGCCTTTAGTTTGGCAAGGGTTGTCTATTTTATTGATTTTTTTAGACAGGGTTTCTTTCTGTAGTTGTGGCTATCCTGGAATTAACTCTGTAGACCAGGCAGGCCTTGAACTCACAGAGATCTGCCTGCCTCTGGCTCCCAAGTGCTGGGATTAAAGTGTGTACCACTATACGCAGCCATTACAAATTTTCTTAAAGAACCAGCCTTTATTTTTACTGATTTTGTTTATTTTTCTCTTTGTTTCTAAGGTATTCATTTCAGCCCTGACTTTGATTATTTCCTTCTGTCTACTCCTCTTGGGTATGTCTTTTGTTGTTGTTGTTGTTGTTGATACACAGCTTTTAGGTGTGTTTTTAAATCCTTTATGAGAATTTTTCAATTTCTTTATGAAGGCACTTATTTCTATTACCTTTACTCTTAGCATGGCTTTCATTGTGTAGTGTAAGTTTGGGCATGTTGTTCCTTCATTTTCATTGAATTCTAAAAAAATCTTTAATCTCTACTTATTTCTTCTCTATATTTTCCTGGGTATAGTTAGCCTCTGTGGGTTGGAGTTTTCCTTCTACATGTTCTATAGCACTAGATTTGTGGATATCTATTGTTTAATTTTGGTTTTGTTGTGGAACCTTGTTTTCTCCACAGATGGTGATTAAACATTTTGTTGGGTATAGTAGTCTAGGCTGACATTTGTGGTCTTTTAGAGCCTTCAGTATATCTGCTCAGTCCCTTCTGACTTTTAGAGTCTCTGTTGAGAAGTTGGATATAATTATTATAGGTCTGCTTTATATGTTACTTTGTCTTTTTCCCATGTATCTTTTAATATTCTTTCTTTGTTCTGTACATTTAGTGTTTTTATTATTATGTGGAAGTAAGATTGTTTTTCATGGTCTAATCCATTTGGTGTTCTGTAATTTTCTAGTATGTTTATTAGTATTTCTTTCTTTAGGTTGAAGAAGTTTTCCTCTATAATTTTTTTGAAAATATTTTCTATGCCTTGCAGTTGGGACTCTTCTCCTATTCTATTTCTATTACTCTTAGGTTTGATCTTTTCATATTGCCCTAGAATTCTTGTATGTTTTGTGTCAGGTAGTTTTTAGATTTAGCATTTTCTTTGACTAATGTATCCATTTCTTTAAACATATCTTCTATGCCAGAGACTCTCTCTTCCATCTCTTGTATTTTGTTGATGTTGCTTATGCATGTAGTTCTTGTTCTCTTCCTTAGATTTTTCCATTTCTAAGATTCCCTCAGTTTGTGTTTTCTTTATTGCTTCTATTTCCATTTTCAGGTTTTGAACAATTTTATTCATTTCTTTTACTTATTTGATTGTATTTTCTTGTATTTCTATAAGGGATTCACTCATTTACTCTTTAAAGTCCTCTATCTGCTTGATTTTATTTTCCTGCATTTATTTGAGGGATTTATTTGTTTACTATTTAAAGGCCATTATAGTCTTCATAATATTAGATTTAAGGTCAATTTCTTGTGCTTTAGGTGTGTTAGGAAATTCAGGATTTGTTGTGGTAGGATCACTGAGCTCTGATTGTGCCATATTGCCCTGGTTGTTATCGATTGTATTCCTCTGCTGGCCTTTGGTTATCTGACTGTCACTGGTGTTGGCTGCATATTCCTGATATAGGACTCCTCAAGGAGTCAGGCAAAGCTTTGGCTTTAACATTGGAGCTTGGGAAATAGCCCTCTGCTCACCTGTGATGGCTGCACCCCAGGTGGATCAGGCAAGCATGGAATTGATAGGGAGGGTCTATGTTGGATGTTCCTGAGGACTTCTACAGTCCTCTTAGGGAAGGCAGGCAATAGGAGTCAGTGACAAGGTGTTGCTCACCTCTGCTTGCTGTGCTCCAGGTCAAATTCTTTTCTTCTTAAAATATTTAATTTTTCTTTGAATAGCTCATAAATGTATACATGAATTTTGATCATATTCACCATATTTTCTCCTTCTACCTCTAACCATATTCAGAATACAGTTTATTTGATATACATAACAAATACAAAATGAATTGCGCTGTTTTATTATTAAATTTTAATGAGTCATAGGCCACTAAAAACTTACATCACAAATTGAGTCTTAATTTAAATTTATGAATTAATTGCTTCGTGCGTGTTAAAGAATATCTGCTTTGGCTAAAAATCTGTCATCCATTCATGTCCCTTCTAGTTTGAAAGTGTATTAATCACTGTCTGATTGACTAATAATGAGAACAAAGTATAGCCTTACTGAGTCTATTTAATATATTATCCAATAATTCAATTTATAAGTTTTCTCCTATTTTCTATTCCCCATGTTGTGGTTTGTCAGAATTGTATGTTTCAGATGTAGGCAACTCATTGTCAACATTATACTTGATCATTCAATAACTACTTCTGTCTTAAGCAAACCAGATATTTCTAAAGAAAGCTGGCAAAACTCCAAAGAGGGCTGAATTTAGTACCCATGTCAGAGAGTTCATATCTGCCTTATCTCCAGCTCCAAAATTCCAATGACCTCTTCTAGCTTCCATATTCATTGTACTCACAGCACAAACTTACACACAGCAACATAGCAATGTACACAATAAAAAAAATCAAAATTGTAACAGTTTAGAAATCAACAGTAAAAGTAAATGAGTTCATTTTAAGCACTCATCCAATAAAAATTAACTATCTTGTTCTTCATAGAGTAGATGACTGTATAGAGTATTTCATGTTAAAATTAATAAACATCCATTATGGAAAATACTCTTCTGTCAAGGACTTCTCTTCACAAGAAACTTAGAGTCATCCATCAGCCAGCGGTCTCCTATGTAACAGGGAAAATCAGTCATTAAACTAACACTCCTGATCATCCAGATGGCACAAAATATTAAGTAGCAACAAACTCCAATTTGATGCCTCTTAAATTTTTGTGAGACTTTTCCTACCAAGAGATAGGCTTGCGACTAATTCAATCATCTCCCACTGGAGATTCTTTGATGCTCATCTTCTACTTGGAGGAGAATAGAAGGTGCTGTCAGGAGTTGATATGTCTTGATATAAAAAAAATCTAAAGTTACAAAAACATCTTTGAATGCCATATTCTGAAGATCTCTTGAGGTTTTTGAAGAGGCCCTATCTATCTCTTATATTAGGGTAAGCAGAACTGTCCAGGCAGCCACAGGTATGTCATTTCTTAGTTTGGGAAGCTGCAGGCCCTGTACTTCCTATAAAAGCAGATATATTTATCCCTCTCAGGTCTCTGAGGTGGTTGAAGAACAGATAGTTAGAGTCTCATAATTTAATTTTGAGTTGTTTAGGAGTCAAGAGAGTGTTGTAGATTTAAGAAGATACTTTTAAAATTGTGTTGCAAGTTAGTATGAATGTTGAGTCAGATATAGACCTTTAAACTCATGGAGATGTTTAGATAGTAGAATGTTAAAGTCAAGTACCAAATACATATGGACTGGTCATTGGGAATGTACGTTAAGCCATATAACCCTCATAACTGTGGCCTAATTACCTCTGTTGTACTGTATTGTATTTGTTATTATAAGAGAAAGAGCCATTTGTTGGACTGAAAGGGGAAACTGTAGGGGGAAATAAGATATACCTTAAACTTAAAAGAAAAAAAAAGGGAAGAGGATGGGGGGTTGAGGGTGGGAGGGTGGGACTGGAAGGGGAATAGGGAGGGGACTGCGATTGAGATGTAACTTGAAGAAATAAAAAATACAGGAAAAAAATTTTTTGTGAGACAAATTTAAACTTCTGAATCAGAACTGGGGTTTATATATAATGTAGTTTGTCTGGAACACATGCTTGAAAGTTACCTTAGTGGTAAGCACAGCATCTATCAAATAGAATATGATAGCATATATGTAACATCCATACCTGTTTTGATATTATGGAAAGCCCCTCAATGTTTACCTGAAAGTATACAGTAATGTTAGAGAATACCACTGTTCTTGTGAAATTTATATTCTGCCATAATCTAAACAATAAATGAAATAAAAACCTAGTCAGCTGTATATAATTAGAACAAAAAATAGAAAACAGGATAATTAAGGCAGAAGAAGCACCAGAAATATATAAGTGGGTTGAGGCTTTGAAGTGAGCATGCTTTGTAAAATGTGGGGAAGTTTTCTTTCAGGTAAAAGGACATTGTATGGGAAAAAAAAAAAAAAACATGTTTTGTAAGAAACATAGAGACAAAGGTGTTAAGGAAGGAGATAGTGGAATGCTCCCTGTATCTTCTCTAAATTGACTGGATTTTTTGCTAAGTGTATAAGAAATTTTCTTCTTTCCAATACATCATAGCCTCTACTATTGGTAGGTAAGATATGCTGTTTGTGCCTTGTCTTAGCATTAGTTTAAACATTTTAAGACCATGTAATGTTTTTCTCAGAATGCTTTGTAGTGTGGCAGAAATGTCAATGTCTGTGGAGCTTTTTTCTCAGTGTGGAAGAGAAGATCATTTCATGGAAGAAACTGAAAATTTGAATCTTTTTTTTTCTAGCAAAGACAATTATTTTCTATAACCCATTCCTCTCACATAGAGTCACTGGATATTTTCTCTAATTTTAGAGAGTTAAGTTATATCTGTATTATTTACAAGGTAAACTAATAAATCTCAAAGAAACATTAGTGAATGTTATTGAGATCAGACTCTGAGATTTGGTACACAGTATTCGAGGGGTGGAGGAATAGTGTCCTATATGATACATTTATACCTGACTTCTATTGCCTTCATTTTTCTGTGGATTTAAAATTGTATATTTATAATTGAATTAAGTATTAAAAAGCTTTATTGTGAATTCTCCCAAGCATACTTATCTGAGAATATTTGTTTATCCCTATGAGCTTTTCTGATTGCATTGACTTTTCCTTTCTCTACAACATACCCTTTTTTCCTTCCTAAATATTATTGGCCAAAGAAGAATGGAAGAGCTTCAAGAACTCTACTTTTTTAATCAAATAAATTATTTTTTCAATGTTTTCTCATAGCATGTATATAAAATAAAACAACTTATTTTCTTTCTTTTTTTGTTTAATTTTTTATTATGTTTATTCATTACTTCATGTTACATTTCCATCACAGTCCCATCCTTCCACCCTTCTCAGTCCCACTCTTCCACCCTCTACCCTCTCTCCCACCTATTCTACTCCTCCAGTGTGGGGTACTGTCACATTTCAGCCCCCTCAGTTCATCTGTCATATGAGGCCTAAGAGCTTGGTCTTGCGCTGCGGGCCTACATGGCAGTTCCACTAACAGGTAACAAAGTTAATGTCCCTGCTCCTTTTGGTCTGTTGGTTGCAGGTTAGTTATCCTGTACTATTAGGTTAAAATCCAGTTATAAGGGAATAGTTGCCATGTACATCTTTGTGGGTCTGGGTTAGCTCACTCAGGAATGTTAGTTCCATCCATTTGGTAGCAAATTGCATGATTTCTTTGTTTTTTGATAGTTGTGTAGTATACTATTGTGTGTACTACAGTTTTTTTTTTTTTTTTTTTTTTATCCATTCTTCGGTTGAGGGACATCTGGGTTGTTTCCAGTTTCTAGCTATTACAAATAAAACTGCTATAAACATGGTTGAAATGTCCTTGTGGTTTGGTGAGGAATCATTTGGATGTATACCCAGAAGTGGTATGGCTGGGTCTTGAGGTAGAGCTATTCTAAGTTTTCTAAGATATCGCCAGAATGATTTCCATAGTGGTTGTACAATTTTGCAGTCCCACCAGAAAGTTAAAGACCTCTATGACAAGAACTTCAAGCCCTTGAAGAAAGAAATTAAAGGACATCAGAAGATGGAAAGATCTCCTGTAACCGAACTTTTAAATTATTATTTAACACTTATTTATTTATTTATTACTATATTCACTTATAACAAACACCAACAATTTCTTAACTATTAATCCTATAAATTTTACAACCCCTTTAACCTATCCACTAAACCTATTGATAACTATAACAACTACTTTCATAACCTTTTAGAATGATACAGTCTCTGGGGCAGGTCCTCAGTCATCAGGAACACAGTCTTTGTTGTAGATTCTTTAACGCACTTAGCAGTCCTTTTTCTGGATCTCTCAGATGCAGGTTTGTCAGGGTAAGTTGGTTATTGCAGTCTCACCTTAAATAAGGCTTGATGCTTTCTTCTCTCTGGGAGACCCCAGCCCCTTCGCATCAGCAACTCTGTCACTCTGCCTCAGAGTCCTTAAAGCCAGGCACAGTTCCCTTTAGGCCACTGTTCAGACAGATCAAACCCCTCTAGGCCAAAGCTAAGCCACAGGGTTTAGTCCTTAGCCTTTTGGTGTCTTGCTCAGGCTTTCTTTGCTCACCAGCTTCTTTCTGCCTCAGGGAGATCTGGCCATCAAATGATGGCCAGCACTTTTTTCAGCAGGACTCTCGAAGCTCTCTAGCATCAGGGGCCTCTTCTCCTTTTGGGCTCCATGCACTGCCCTTAAATAGGAGAAACTCTGTTTCAGCTTAATTTTGGCTCTGCCCACTTACCAGCTGAAAACAATGTCAGGCCAGATACTTTGTTTTTTTAAGTCCATTAATTCTTTCCTGTTTTTCTGATAACCTTGTTTTTCAGTCCATTGAGTATTTCCTGTTTTTCTGACAACCTTGTTTTTCAGTCCATTGAGTATTTCCTGTTTTTCCTGACTTCAACCTTGTTTTTCAGTCTATTAAGTCTTTCCTGTTTGTTTCCTGTTTTTAGTACACATGCTGATAATGATCTTCATACCCCAAATTAAGAGACAGTATCAGAAACCCCTATATATTTTCTAAATCTAATTTAATTTATCTAACTCCCTATAATCTCCTATGTCATCGATTGGTAGGATCAACATAGTAAAAATGCCCATCCTACCAAAAGCAATATATAGGTTAAATGCAATTCCTATCAAAATACCAACATAATTCTTTACAGACCTTGAAAGAACAATTCTCAGCTTCATATGAAATAATAAAAACCCCAGAATAGCTAAATCAATACTGTATAATATAAAAACATCTGGAGGTATCTCCATCCCAGATTTCAAGCTATATTACAGAGCAATAGTAATAAAAATATTGTGGTACTGGTATAGAAACAGAACAGTTGATTAATGGACTCAAATTTGAAGATCCAGAAATAATGGTGCCCAGTATAATTTAATTAATGATTTCTACACCCACACACCTATGGTCATTTAATTTTTGACAGAGAAGCAAAAACCATACAATGGAAGAAGGATAACACATTCAACAAATGGTGCTGGTCTAACTGGATGTCAGCATGTAAAGGAATGAAATTAGACCCATACTTATCACTTTGCACAGAACTTAAGTCCAAGCGGGTCAAAGACTTTAACATAAAGCCCAGCACACTCAATCTAATAGAAGTGAAAGTGGGGAAAAGCTCGAATTCATTCTCACAGGTGACAACTTCCTGAACAGAATACCAAGAGCTCAGGCTCTGAGACCCACAATCAATAAATGGAACCTCATGAAACTGAGAAGCTTCTGTAAGGTAAAGGGCATGGTCATTAGAACAAAATGCACCTACAGACTGGGAAAAAAATCCTATCTCTTCCAATTCAAACATTTCTCACTTTGGCAAAACTTTATCAATTGAATAACATAAAGCAATACCATTATTACAATTTCCTATTGTCTATTTGGAGAGTGGCCTTTTTCAACAACTTTTAATAATAAACCCCAATCAAACTATAGCGGATATATGGTGGACAGTTAGGAAAATTAATTATAGGAGATGCTCATATTAAACTAATAAAAGTCATAAATAATTTTATATTCCATTTCTTAATTTTATTTTGTTCATCTGTTTTATTAATCTACATTTTTGATAGGCTAAAAAGTAAACTCAAATATAAATATTCCTAGAGGTACAGCTATTATCCCCTGTATCTATGCAAACAATTTGAATATAGTATGTTCATGAAGATAATTAGTTGGTGTGTATTACCAATTTCTAAGAAAGTCTTCACAGAGATACACAATAAGCTCTGATTTTTATGGGCACAACATGTAATCAGAGGTTGTTCATATATGGTATAACAATTATAATTACATGGATCTGCCCAGTAAATCAAGAGAAAAACTATAGGTAGTTGAAATGCTTCCAAAAGACAGCTGCTAGGACATGTTAGGAACCTAATTAAAAGTTCTAGGATGAACATGCATCTGAGAAGCCAAACTGAATATGTGATACCCATGCTGAGCCTGTGATTGCAGGATTACTATCAACTTATTCTTCTGTAAGAGCTAGTCTCCTTACTACAAGGTCAATGACAGCACATGATGGAAGCCCAGTCATTAAGTGGCTCCCTTGGGGATACTCAGCACTGAGGTTCTTTGGTTAACAAATCATAGATCACTGTCATGACAGATAAACTCTCTGCAACTGTCTAGTGACAGATTGTTGGTTAATGAATAGTTTGTTAATAAGCAGGACAACTGAGAGTTGAATGTTGATGAGTCAAAGGTCACATTGTCAACCTGTTTAATTTGAAATGTTGGCCCTTCATTGGAATTGCCACAGGTTTTCTTACAATCAAAGATGAAGAAAATATACCTTTCATGTTTGAAGTATATAGTAATGAAAGAATTTTGTTTCTGAGAAAGACTCAGATTGTCATGTACTATATAACTTTTCTATAAGTATCATCAGCCTGTGTATATTTTTGATACACAAAAAGAAAGTGTCCTTTAAAATAATTTATCTTTCTTGGCCTATTGACATGATAATTGCCATGGATAATTTCACTAAGTGGTCTGAGACTTGCAAATATTCCCAACCAGGAGGAGACTAATGGAAGTAGAATTTTTGATGACCTTTAATTGGTGTGGAGCTTGAAGAATTATTTGAACTGAAGTTAAAGAAGCACCTTCGGATATTTTAAGTTCAAAATGACACACAATAGTCACAAGGTCACTGAGTAAATTTTGTCAATAAAAAGCTTGAAGAAATCCATCTGGCTGTAAATGTAAAGCACTGTGTCAAGAGGTTTCTGTGGTCATTACAAGCATTGCTGTGTGCAACTGCATAAATAAATTATGCGCAGCAGAAACTCAGGCTTGGTTCAGGAATATCTGCTGCACTGAATGTATCTGCAGTAGGATGTGGCCAAACTACACAAAAATGAAGATAAAATATTGTTTGAAATATTGTATTTAAATGAAAGAAAAATATAGGGAAATGCTTATAAGTTAGTCCTAGAAATGAACTGCTGACTAATGAATAAGTTGAGGACATCTATGTAAAATGTAGTACAAACATCATAATAATACCAATGTATGACTTCCTCAAAGACAACTTTCTCCTTCTAATGTCTTTCCACAAAATACAATATGCATTTATTTATGCCCCATCACTGTACAGAATAAAGTATTATGCTGTTTTTTTCCTCTATACAAATAAAAGTTCACATACATAATGCACTGATCATGACAATTTCTTTAAAATTACCATGAAACTAGATGATGTTTATTATGTTTTCAACCACAAAATAAATTTTCTCATATTTTAAAAGTTCTTTATATGCATTACATTTATCAAAATAAAGTTGTGCATGTTGGTATAAATAATACTAATAGCATGTGCTTCATAGTTTTTTTCTTTTCTTTTATTTTTTTTAATAATTTATTTTTTATTTCTTCAAGTTACATCTAAATCACAATCCCCTCCCTACTCCCCCCTCCAGTCCCACCCTTCCCCCCTCCTCCCCCTCAGCCCCACCATCCTCTTCCCTTCTTTTTTTTTTTTTTTTTTTTTAGTTTAAGGTATTTATTTTTCCCCCCAACAGCTCTCCCTTTCAGTCCAAATAATGGTTCTTTTTCTTATAACTATAAATACAATACAAAACAACAGAAATAAATAGGCCACAATTATAAGAGTTATATGGCTTAGCATACATTCCCAATGTCCAGTCCATATGTATTTGGCACCTGACTTTAACATTCTACTATCTAACCATCTCCATGAGTTTAAAGTTCTATATCTAACTCAGCTTTCATACTAACTTGCCTCATAATTTTAAAAATATCTTCTTAGATCCAGAACACCCTCTTGATTCCTAAACAACTCAAAATTTAACTATGAGACTCTAGCTATCTATTCTTCAACCACCTCAGAGACCTGAGAGGGATAAATATATCTGATTATATAGGAAGTGCACATACATTCCCAATGTCCAGTCCATATGTATTTGGCACCTGAGTGCTTGATAGTTTTATGTCAACTTGACACAAGCTGAAGTCATCTGAAAGGAGGGAACCTTGATTAAGAAAATGACCCTGTACTTCCTATAAAATCAGATATATTTATCCCTCTCAGGTCTCTGAGGTGATTGAAGAACAGATAGGTAGAGTCTATCTGTTTGAGTTGTTTAGGAGTCAAGAGAGTGTTATACATCTAAGAAGATACTTTTAAAATCGTGTTGCAATTAGTATGAATGTTGAGTGAGATATAGAACTTTAAACTCATGGAGATGTTTAGATAGTAGAATGTTAAAGTCAGGTACCAAATATATATGGATTGGACATTGGGAATGTACGTTAAGCCATATAACCCTCATAACTGTGGCCTAATTACCTCTGTTGTACTGTATTGTATTTATTATTATAAGAGAAAGAGCCATTTGTTGGACTGAAAGGAGAAACTGTAGGGGGAAATAAGATATACCTTAAACTTCAAAGAAAAAAAAAAAAGGGAAGAGGATGTGGGGTTGAGGGTGGGACTGGAGGGGGAATAGGGAGGGGACTGCGATTGAGTTGTAACTTGAAGAAATAAAAAATAAAGGAAAAACAAAACAAACAAACAAAAAAAGAAAATGCTTCCATGTACTGTTATTTGAGTTTTTGATGTTAGTCCTTATGATAGGAGTCAGATGGAATATCAGAGTCATTATCAGTTGCATTTCTCTTATGATTAAGGATGTTGAGAATTTCTTCAAGTGTCTCTCAGACATTAGAGACTTTTCCTTTGTGAATTCTCAGTTTAGCTGTGTTCCCCAATCCTGATTATATTATTTTGTTTCTTGGTGTTTAATTTCTTGAATTCTTTATAAATTTTGGTTATTAGCCCTCTGTTGGATATGGGGTTAGATCAGGTTGCAGCAATGTATTTTCTCAATTAGTGATCAGTGGGGTGGAGTCATCCTATTGAGAGTGGTGGCATCCCAGAGCTGGTTGTCCTGGGTTCTATAAGAAAGCAGATTGAGAACACCATGGGGAGCAAGCCAGTAAGCAGCATTCCTCCATGGCCTCTGCATCAGCTCCTGCTTCCTTCCACATTCCTGCCCTGTTTGAATTCCTGTCCTGCTTCTTCCAGTGAGGAACTATGATGTGGGAGTGGAAGCCAAATAAACTCTTTCCTCCCCAGGTTGCTTTGGTAAAGGTATTTCATCAAAGGAATAGTAATCTTAGCAAAGACACTACAGTCACTTAAAATTCTGTCCTGTTATTTAGGGTACTAAATTTAGAGGGTTTAAATAAATAGTTCTGTCTAATCTTTAAAGAAATGAAAAGCAATCACATAATTGTAAAACAAGCAGCTTATTTTTGTTTTGTACTGACATATGGGAAAACAACAACAACAAAAATGACACCTGTATCAGTGGAAATGTTTGAAAATTCTTTTTGCCTTTACAAGTAAACTTCTGTGATTTTTTCAGTTTTTTTTTTTTTTTTTTTTTTTTTTTTTTTTAAGAAGAGGCCAGGAAATGGACAACCATTATCACTTATTCACGGACTCCTGAAGGGTGGGCATGAACACTAGAAGTTGCAGTCCTTCACCCATGCTTTGTGGCATTCTGCCAAAAATGAATTAGTTCAGAGGTCATCCTCTTTGAAGGAGGCTTTAGAATGAAAAAAAAAAAAAAGATTCACTTTTAAAGTACTGACAGAATTGATAATCAATAGAAATGGAGACTTGTTACTTTGACTCACACTAGTCAAGATATTGGTACTACTATAGTTAGACCAAACACATGGTGCAAAGCCTTCTATGTGTATCACCCTTAAATTTATCATCTTTAAGGCAGAGTTGAAATGAATGAAATAATGTGAACAAATGGAATCACTACAGCAAATTAAAGGTAATAGCATTATTATTGTTCCCTTTTATTTATTTTTGTTAATAAAATTGCACCATTTTCCCTTCCCCATCTCCACATCCTCCAATGTACCCCCTCCTTCGCTCTTTCAAATTTATGACCTACTTTATCTTTATTTAGTTGAGGTTGTAAACTGCTCCTAAATACGTTAATGAAAAATTTTCAGACTGTATGAAGTTACTTGTGTTTATGTTTTCAAGACTGACCATTTGATATTGGAAAACCAATTAGTTTGTTCCTCCACAGAGAATTCCTTCATGGTGACATCCTCATAATCTTAGCATTCCTTAGTTGCCTGTAGTTCTTTTCTCTTCCTTCCTTCCTTCCTTCCTTCCTTCCTTCCTTCCTTCCTTCCTTCCTTCCTTC
>CAJQZJ010032178.1:9273348-9302687 GCA_907164525.1 Lophiomys imhausi | reverse complement strand
TTCCTTCCTTCCTTCCTTCCTTCCTTCCTTCCTTCCTTCCTTCCTTCTTTCCTTCCTTCCTTCCTTTCTCTCTTGTTTCTCTGGAGGAGGGAAGAAAAAGGATTTAGTATTTGTCTCACTCTTCCAGGTCACAGTCCATTATTGAAGAAAGGGCAGGAATTCAAGTGATAACTTGGATAGAAACCATAGAGTACAACTTCTTTATTGCTCTCTCAGGATCATGCTTAGGTAGATTTCTGATGCATCTCAGAACCATCTGCCCAGTGGATGGTGCTGCCCTTAGAGTGCTGAGATCTCCTTTATCAGTTAACAATCAATACGACCTCCCAAAGACATGCCTTAAAGGCACAAGCAGACTGGTATTTCACTTTATCTCTCTCTATATTGAACATTAGTTTTAAAGATTTCTATAAATCTTCATTGCTGAAGTTCCTACCTGAGCTGATTTTACCTCTGCAGCATAAAATGCTTTAACTTCGGTTACCTGTAGCTCAGTGGTGGGCATAGCTCAAAGTTTTAGACCATACTCTTCAGAGTTTCTCTAAACTAGAATTGGGTATTTGATAATGTTTTGTTCAGTTAGCAAATGTACTTTTTAAAATGTGTCCTTAAAAGATAAGGAGCATAATTTCTTCCCCTTTCCCTCTTCTGTTGGCCAAATACAATCACTCCAAGTGGTACCTTCAGATAGTTTCAAACACACAAACAATACAATATGGACACATGAAGTGGTTAGGTCTTAAACCCCAGGAAAACTTCTAAGTTTCTTATTTAGCATATCAAATGAGATATGTAATACAGGTTCTTCCAGCATTCCTCAGTCCTTACCCATTACAGGGTATGGCTGAAATACATGGCCCCCTGTCCTAAACTTTTCCAGTCCTGGGGCTGGCCTGCCTTTCCCTACATAATCCAGCCATTTTGGTTACCTGGACTTTTGTCTACCCTATCCCCTTGGCCAGTCTCTTATCCTAGGCCACTCCTCTTGTTTAGGAGCTCCACTTGTCCAAAGGATATCTCTCATGTCCCTTCCCCCTTTTCCCTTCTCCCCTCTAGGATCCTCTTCTCCAGACACAACTCTCCCCACCCCCCAGGTTCATGTTCACTCTGGGCTCTCCCAGATGGTTATGCTCTCCCTTTTATCTACAATAAACTTTTTCCTCCACCATACCTTGCAGCAGTAATGTCCTTTACTTTTTCACTTCTGTCTTTCATTCAGAAATAAGGTTGCATTTACACCTTCTCAAGTCAGCAAAAGATCCTTGAACTATCTATGAAAATTTGTAAAGACATTAAAAATAAACCTTCTTGTTTGTAGTTTTTTGTTTGGTGTTGAGGTTCATGAACTTTTCACCTTAGCATCTTTATTGGAGTTGATTTTGATCAGATGATGTTTAGGCATTAGTGTTGGCAGAACTTTATGGGCATAGCTTCAACACTTCTAGGAGACACAATCTTACAGTAAACTCTTTATTCTTCTAGCCTCTTATACTCTTTTCTCTTTATCTTCTACAATCACCCCTGAACCTTAGGTACAGGTTAATGAATGCCCAAAGACTCACTGTATTATTTGCTCAGCCTGGCTTTTTCTATTTTCAATAGCTAGGAAATAGAAACAACTTAAATGTGCTCCAACCAGTGAACGGATAATGACAATGTGCTACATATATAGTATGGACTAATATTCAGGAGCAAAGAAAAATGAAATCATGAACTCTGCAGGTAAACTGATGAAACTAGAAAAGATCACATTGAGTGAATCAACCCAATCTTGAGAACCCAAATATCACATGTTCTCTCCCATGTGAGGTTTCTAGCTCCAAATCTTCAGATGTGAGTTCATAGCACAGAGTAAACACAAAAGAAAGAAAAGCAAAAGAGTACTATTGTGAGTTGGGGATGAAGCAATATATTATTTTTAAAAGGAAATTTTGACATCACAGGATTTTTGATATTATTAGTGGAAATGTGATGATGTGATGTTATGCATTCTAAACGTTAATTAACTTGCTCCCAGAAGCCTGCTTGCTGTACATCAAGAAAGGTTGTATTTGCAATGCCTTTCTTGTTAACCATTGTCTCTGCTTGGTTAAATAACTGCTGGGGCCTGAGATTGGGCAATGAGAGAGGTAGGTGGGGTAAAGGTGTGCAGGCTTCTGGGGCAGACAGAAAGCATCTTGGAGAGAAAAGAAGAAACCAAAGTAGCAGGAAGGAGGACACACCCCTGTAGGGGTTAGATAAATTAGATTTAGAAAATATATAGGAGTTTCTGATACTGTCTCTTAATTCGGGGCATGAAGAGCATTATCAGCATGAAGTCAACAAAAACAGGAAAGACTCAATAGACTGAAAAACAAGGTTGAAGTCAGGAAAAACAGGAAAGACTCAATAGACTTGAAGA
The DNA here is from genome assembly GCA_907164525.1 of Lophiomys imhausi. NCBI lineage: Eukaryota > Metazoa > Chordata > Mammalia > Rodentia > Muridae > Lophiomys > Lophiomys imhausi. The sequence continues at coordinate 9,300,286 of CAJQZJ010032178.1, read as the reverse complement.
AACAAAGTATCTGGCCTGACATTGTTTTCAGCTGCTAAGTGGGTGGAGCCCAAATTAAGCTGAAACAGAGTTCCTCCTATTTAAGGACAGTGCATGGAGCCCAGAAGAAGAAGAGGCCCATGATGCTAGAGAGCTCCAAGAGTCCTGCTGAAAAAAGGGCTGGCCATTGATGGCCAGCTCTCTCCCTGAAGCAGAAAGAAGCCGGTGAGCAAAGAAAGCCTGAGCAAGACACCAAAAGGCCAAGGACTGGACCCTGTGGCTCAGCTTTTGCCTGGAGGGGTTTGATCTGTCCGATCAGTGGCCTAGGGGAAACTGTGCCTGGCTTTAAGGACTGAGGCAGAGCAGCTAAGTTCCTGATTCAAAAGAAGTAAGTTGGCCTGCGGGTCTCCCACAGAGAAGAAAGCATGAAGCCTTATTTAAGGTGAGACTACAATAACCAACTTACCCTGATGAACCTACATCTGAGAGATCCAGAAAAAGGACTGCTAAGTGTGTTCAAGAATCTACAACAAAGACTGTGTTCCTGACGACTGAGGACCTGCCCCAGAGACTGTATCATTCTAAAAGGTTATGAAAGTAGTTGTTATAATTATCAATAGGTATAGTGGATAGGTTAAAGGGGTTGTAGGAATTTATAGGATTAATAGTTAAGAAATTGTTGGTGTTGGTTATAAGTGAATTTAGTAATAAATAAATAAGTCTTAAATAATAATTTAAAAGTTTGGTTACACACCCCAGTGGTTTGAGAAAAGAACCTCATTCCATGTGGCCTGGAGCATTGGCATAACATGAAAAAAAAAAAAAAAAAACTAGCCCAGGCGATGTATGTATATGTTATTGGGTTTATTTGGAGAATAGACTGAGCTAGCTTAGATGGACCAAGATTGTTCAATTCAGGTGAAGGCTTGTTAAAATTCATCAGGGGTCTGTGTTTACTTATAACGACAGGTTAAGGTTAGTACTATTGGCAAATTAACTATAATATAAATACTGGTAAATAATTTAATTAATTAATTACTTCTTTAGATACACTTCCACAACAAGAAAAGGAATAGATTCTATTTAGGAAACAAGATTTATTTTCTTGTACTTAATGTATACATTTTCTTTATTATAGAATTTCATGTTGGGGCTTGAGAGATCACTCATGGTCACAGAATTTGCAACGAAACTGAGATCTTGCTTTCAGATCCTAAGAACTCATGTAGAGTCAGATGTGGCAATATGTATCTGTAATTTGGATGAAAGACAGAAGCAAGACAATGCTGTAAGATCTTGAGCCAGCTAGTCTTGCACATTAAGTGGTGACCAGCAAAAGGTTCTATGTGAAACAAGGTAGAAGTTGCATGTGCACATATCTGAACTCACACATATTCACACACATATCTACACAATACATTATACATATATACAATGTAAAAGATTTTAATTAAATTCATGTTTTGTGTGTATAAAATTTTGTACTTAAATATGATTTTTAAAATATTTATTCATTACTTCAGGTTACATCTCCATCACAGTACCTCTTTCCACTCTTTCCAGTCCCGCCCTCCCACCCTCTACCCCCTATCCCTTCCATCCCACTCCTCTGGAGTGGAGTGTCCTTACATAACAGCCCCCACCCAAGTTCAGCAGTCATGTGAGGGCCAAGAGCCTCTTCATACACTGGGGGCCTACAAGGGAGCACCACTAGGGCAAAGGGTCTCAATGACAGAAAAAAAAAAAATCTATGTTCGTGTTCCCTTTGGTGCGTTGGTTGTAGTATAGATATCCTGTACTATATGGCTAAAATCCGACTATAAGTACATAGATGCCATGTGCATCCTTCTGAGTCTGGGTTAGCTCACTCAGGATGAACTTCTCTAGATGATTTTCTTAAGGATTGTAATTTTAAATCTCATAGTTTTTAATTTTTAAAAACATATTGATTAAATAATTTATGTGTATGTGTGTGTGTGTGTGTGTGTGTGTGTGTGTTCTATATATGCTTGATGCATGCATGCCAGTGCGCAAGTGTACGATTGTAGCTAGGGCAGGCACAAGTGAAGAATAGAGCAAATTGTTGACCTCATCCATTATTATCTATTTTGTAGCCCTTAGACAAAGTTTGTCGCTGAACTGGAAGATTGATAATTTTTCTTAACTGACTGGTCTCAGATCTACCTACAAATACCCACCTAATTCTAGAACTACAGCCACACACAGTAAGCCATGCCTGACTTCTTATATGGATATTGGGGATTTGAAGTTATATCTCATGTCTTCCATAAGTGTACTCATTTACAGAATTGTCTCCCCATCTCCAAATACATTTTTTTTTTTTTGGTTTTTCGAGACAGGGTTTCTCTGTGTAACAGCCCTGGCTGTCCTGGACTTGCTTTGTAGACCAGGCTGGCCTCGAACTCACAGAGATCCGCCTGCCTCTGCCTCCCAAGTGCTGGGATTAAAGGCGTGCGCCACCACGCCCGGCCCTCCAAATACATTTTTAAAAGAAGCATCCATGGTATTCCTTGAATATATCTGATGATTGGCTGCATAATACTCCTGGTAAATATATGTGACATTTTCCCTAGATATCTTTACCATTGATGGGTGACTTTGTTGTCTAGAGTGCCTTCACAGCATGTATGTTTCTATGTGATACCCACAGTACTAGAGTTTTATTAGGGTGAACAAAATACCCAATAGAACAACTAACTGAGGGAAAGATGTCTTATAGTTCAGATGGAGCAGAATATGTTTGCTTGGCTTCATGTTCAGAACATCAAGGTAGCAAAGGTATACTGTATAATTGTCTCTTCTCCTTCCTGTTTACAAGAAGCAGAAAATGTATGGGAAGGGGTCCAGGCACAGTATAATCACAAAGAACGTAATCAATAGCAACTTAACATTTCTGAATGAGACCCCGCATACTACTACCCTTCATCATCAACCAACATTGCTACCAAGTTAGGAATCCATTAAGGAGCTCATGCCTTCATAGGTCAAGGCTCTCAAAATGTAATAGTTTCCTTAAAGTTTGTTGGCTGGCAACAGAGTTACCAATATGTATGTTGGAGTTAGTTCTATCATATATGAGCAACAGACATTTCTCTCTAAGGGCCAGAGGAAAAAATTAAACTGGATTGAAAACTTCTTTTGTTGTTGTTGTTTTCTTCTGTGAGTCTTATTAAAAATCTTTCTAAGTAATTGTATTAATTATTTCTTACACACTGGATGTGTTTAACCACTGAATGTTTCTTCCAGACAGGCACATATAAAACACTGTTAACCAAGTCATTTCAAAACTGTAGTGTTCATAAGTTCAATAAACAGTCACATAATAATAGTGCATTACAGCTTTTTAATCCATTCTTCAGTTGAGGGACATCTGGGTTGTTTCCAGTTTCTAGCTATTACAAATAAGGCTGCTATGAACACAGATGAAGAAACTTCCTTGTGATTCCCTGAGGAGTCATTTGGGTGTATACCCAGAAGTGGTATGGCTGAGTTCTGAGGCAAAGCTACTCCAAGTTTTTAAGATATTGCCAGACTGACCTCCATAGTGGTTGCACAAGCCTGCACTCCCACCAGCAATGGAGGAAGGTTCCCCTTTCTCCACACCCTCACCAGCATGGGCTGTCATTTGAGCTTTTGATCTTAGCCATTCTGACATGTGTGAGATGGAATCTCAGAGTCATCTTGAATTGCATTTCTCTGATGATTAAGATGTTGAGCATTTCTTCAAGTGTCTCTCAGCCATTAGGGATTCTTCCTTTGTCAATTCTCTATTTAGCTCCGTCCCCCATTTTTTGATTGGATTATTTGGTTTCTTGGCATTTAATTTCTTGAGTTCTTTGTAGATTTTGGATATTAGCCCTCTGTCAGATGTGGGGTTGGTGAAGATTTTCTCCCAGTCTCTAGGCTGCCGTTTTTTTTCGACCGACAGTGTCTTTTGCCTTACAGAAGCTTTTCAGTTTCATGAGGTCCCATTTATTGATTGTTGATCTCAAGTCCTGAGCTGTTGGTATTCTGTTCAGGAAGTTGTCACCTGTGCCAATGAGTTTGAGGGTTTTTCCCACTTTTTCTTCTAATAGATTTAGTGTGACCGGCCTTATGTTAAGGTCTTTGATCCACTTGGACTTAAGCTTTGTACAAGGTGATAAGTATGGATCTAATTACATTCTTTTACAAGTGGATATCAAGTTGGACCAGCACCATTGTTGAAGATGCTGTCCTTTTTCCATTGTGCGGTTTTGGCTTCATTGCTGGTGGGAGTGCAGGCCTGTGCAACCACTATGGAGTTCAGTATGGCGATATCTGAAAAACTTAGAATAGCTTTGCCTCAGGACCCAGCCATACCTCTTCTGGATATACACCCAAATGACTCCTCAAGGAATCATAAGGAAGTTCCCTCATCTATGTTCATAGCAGCCTTATTTATAATAGCTAGAAACTGGAAACAACCCAGATGTCCCTCAACCGAAGAATGGATTAAAAAACTGTGGTATATCTACACAATGGAATATTACTCAGCTATCAGAAACAATGAAATTATGTAATTTTCAGCCAAATGGATGGAACTAGAGAAGCTAATCCTGTGTGAGCTCACCCAGACTCAGAAGGATGCACATTACATATATTCACTTATAGTAGGATTTTTAGCTATATAGTACAGGATATCTATACTACAACCAATACACCAAAGGGAACATGGACATAGAGTTTTTTGTTTGTTTGTTTGTTTTTTAGTTTTCTCTCCCTTGCAATGAGACACTTTTCACTGGTGGTACTGCCTTGTAGGCCCCCAGTGTATGAGGAGGCTCTTGGCCCTCATATGACTTCTGAACTGGGGCAAGTTGTCACCTGTGCCAATGAGTTTAAGGGTTTTTCCTACTTTTTCTTCTAATAGATTTAGTGTGACTGGCCTTATGTTAAGGTCTTTGATCCACTTGGACTTAAGTTTTGTACAAGATGTTATGTGAAGGGACACTCCACTCCAGAGGAGTGGGATGGAAGGGTTAGGGGGGTAGAGGGTGGGAGGGCGGGGCTGGGAAGGGGGAAAGAGGACAATATGATGGAGATGTAACCTGAAGCAACAAATAAATAAATTTATTTATTAAAAATAATAATAGTGTATTACAGACAATTGCCATTGGTAGGCTTTATGTGATGGCCATTTTTTATTAACAACTTAATTGGAAAGAAAAGCAAGTAGAAAGCTTGTGAGCCACACCTGGACAGTTGTGAGACATACCTTTGGGTGTATCTCTGAGAGTGTTTCCAGAGTGTATTACTAAGGGAGGAAGACCTGTCTTGAAAATAGATGACACCATCAAACAGGTCCAGAAGTCATAAAACAGGAGAAGGAGAAAGTTAGCTGATCTGCCACACTCCACTTTCTCTGCTTCTTGATTCACAGAGGTGAGAGCAAGCTCCCACAATCACATCCAGAAATTGTTCTTACCACTGTGACTTATCCACCACAAACAAACATTTCTCAAGGTAAGTCCAAAAAGATCTATCCACTTTTATCCTACGTCTTGCACATACCTTTTCATGGCATCCAAAAAAGTAACTAATACAAAGATTGTATAGTAGACACAGGGGGAGATAATATTTTTTCTTATAAAATTTACATTTTATTTTGGAAGAAATACCATAAACAAGAAAGTATCTGTAGAATAGAAAATGAAAATTGGGGTGCTCAAGTATATATATATATCTTTTGCATTATTTTAAAATACCTCAATGGCTATAATCTTCCTCTAAGAAATTACATTAATTTTTCTATTTTTTCTTTCCCATTCATTATAATTTACTTTGGATATTTCTTCTTCCAAACTGATTTTTTAAATTTTACTTGTCCATTGTCTAAACTACTATGAACATGAAATTTGACATTGACTATGTGAAATGTTACTAGACACTTCTGTGCCTTAGCAATTAGCGTATCAAATTATCAGTTGTGACATGTTATATATTATTCCAATTATCATATTCTTTTCTCTATCCTAGATCATATAGTTCATGCATCAAAAAATGAGTTGTCTTTCAAAGAAGAGCATAACCTCAGAATTTGAACAAGAAAGCACAGATAATTGTGTGTAATAGGAAGTAAATCTACAAAACTAAAATGATTTAAAAGTCGAGCATAATTTAACCAGGTTGAGTTAAAAAGTATGTTTCAAGGATGAGAACAGAGTTTACTCAAAACTAGCATTCCATCAAACATAAACTTCAGTGGAGTACTTCTATACTGTAGGTACAGCATGTTCTTTTATTTATCTCTGTGTGCACAGTGATAAAGTTAAGAGTAAGTGCAGATGTTATCTGTGTGGTCAAAGTGGATCGTTCAGATCAAGGAGTGGGGCAATACAGATAGTGTGTGTGTGTGTTTTCTGGAAATCTAAGCAATAGAGCTTAACATATCTCTACAGACAATCAACTCAAAATACATATTTCATATAATAAAAGTAACAAAGAAAGTTAGTTTTATTGGTTATGCACACAGACTATTAAATACAGAGAGTTAGAATGAATACTGTGAGTTAAAGAACTATTTTCAGCAATGAAAATATTTTAGATGATGGCTGAAATGGAAATATAAAGACATAAAACGGCAGCAGCATTCGAAACACTACACTTTTGTCCAACAGAATACTGATACTAGAGCAAATGATCAGCTAACTGGGTCTCAAAATAAAATTTTCATGATCCAGAAATGAGCTACCCAATCTTTCCATACACAGCAACAATCTGTGTCCTCCTAAGTGGAAGATGGCATGTATACTCTTATTTCCATAAAGCTGAAATGGAAATAGTAGTAATTATTCCTATATATCCCCAAATAAAAATGTGATTATAATGAAGGCAAATTGCAAGGATGAAATGAGAAAGCTAAAAGGAAGTGGGTGTATGTTTTGCAGCTATCAATTGGATATAGGATATTGAGTGTGTTCATACAAATTTTATACTTTTTTATGTTTCATGATTGATTAAATTGTGTGTGTATATATAAAACACGCAATACTGATTTTTAAATTTTCCAGATATTGTGAACTGTAATAGAATCTATATTAAGCAAAGTATTTAAATTTAAGCCTCTATCTTATAAACTTAACACCATTGATTTGGTCTGGAACTAGAACCATACAACAGTTAATACAATACTTCCCCCCAGATAATCTCAATGCTCTCCTTTCACCCACAAATAGTCCATAAAACTTTATTTATATGGATCACCATTGACATGAAATCTCTCATCTAATTTATGGTTCTTAGTTTACTTTCACTTTTTGAAAACCTCCACCTGTTGTATTGACCTATAATCCTCACCTTTAAAATGTTTTAGATTATCACATTGTGCTTCTTCTTTCTGAACCTTTAATTGTCACCTTTGTTAAAAGAAAACATTGACAATAATTGCATAACAAGTGTTCTTGTCAGAACAAAGTATCTTCTAGATTTACCATCAGTGTTTCATGTTACAGCAACTTAGTTTTGACATGCAGGAGAGAGACTGCCTTAGTCACAGTGTGCAAGACAGTGTCTTTCACCTCTCTTCTTAGAAGTGTTGACAAATTTATCATCTTTAAATGCACTAGTAAATACTCTGTTTAATTACCACAAACTAAAGCTGCTACCTGGCTCAACAACAGGAAGATGTAGCACTCAATGTTTTGGTTGCATGATAATATAAACACTAGTTTGGTGATGCACACGGGCACTTGTTCATGCCCCACGAGTAACTCTAGTGTATGTACTTTGGGGAATTTCACAGAGACAGTGAGAGGATATATGCTGTTCTAAACTCTGAATTTCTGAAAAGAATGTGGGCTTGAGTTTATTGTGTTTGTTTAAAATAAGGCTTTCTTCCTATACTGAGAGTCTCAGTTTAAATTTAACATTTGAATAAAAGTTGAAAATAGTGTAAATGAATTTTAAAAATAGCAGGAAGACCACGTATGAATTTAGTAATTAGTCAATGTTAAGCAGAAGACTCTGGTGGTACTATATATAGAAGAGTACTCGTGGTGCCACAGGCAGTGAGTAATCGAGGAGTGGGAAGCACTCAATATTTGTTCAATTGTGAAACAGATTTCCTGCTCAATTCCCCATTTGTCATCTGTAATATGTAGCATTTTATAGTTTCCAGATTCTAATTCCTCTTTTTTTCTCTATAATATATTTTATGCAAAATACAAAAGTGATTAAGGTGTACAGGTGTTTCTGGAGATGGTTTTTTCCATTAATTTGTATATCAAATGATAGAAAAGCATAATAGTGATGTTTTCCTGGCCAAGGAAGAATGACTTCTAACTGAACTTCTCTCTGATACTGTCATATATTACATGAAGTTAAGACAATGGAAATAATTAAATTGTCCCCTCTTTCTCTTTTACAAGAAGAGCTCGGCTTTAGCAAAATTGGTCATAGTAAAGTAACTGTCAAGTTCTTTCCCTTAAGTGACAACAATATTACCATAGCTGCTTTACTAAGTGACTTCTAAGACAAAAGCTTAGAAATACTTTTCACTTTAGGTTTCCTGTAACAATTTATCTTTTGCCCAAATTTTTGTAAGTGAGCCTGAATCTTTATAAATAGAAAACAATTTTAGCAATTTCATAGCTTTATTCAGAGTTTTATCTTCAAGTGAGATCTCTGCTTATGAATTATAACCAAGCCGAACCATTGGTAAGATGGAAATATGACAAAATTTTAACTTCTATATCTAAGATTTATGAAAACATGTTGGGTGTCTCTAATAACCTAACGCTCTTAAAATTGGCTCTTCAGATATCTAAAAGCTGATAATTTGATTAACATTCTCAAAAATGACCTCCTGGCCTCTCTTCCTCTCTGGCTGTACACTCCATTTTTCCCTTTCAGTTAAAGGCAACCTCTGTCTTCTGAGTCTCAGGATAAACTTTCTAATCCCTTCCTGTTTCTCACACAGGTCATGTGCAACATCATCTTAGGTTATAGGCTCTACTGGAACAAGTATGCAGAATCTCTCAGCTACTTGCTTTTCCTTCTAGATTGAAACACGAGCTTTCTCTTACTTGCAGTCCTTGCCATGGATTTTCTACTTTTGCCTTTTCTTGTTCCCTCTGTGATCAATTCTCACTAAAGGGGTTAGTGATATATCAAAATACAAGCTATATGATATCACCCCTTATTATCATCCCTGCTAATGGATCTTTTCTGAACTTAAAATCAATTCTAAAAATATCTAACTGATCCCAAGCTGCAAGCTTATCCTGGCCTACAAGCCCAATCTGCCTGTTACATTTCTGGTTCCATTTATGTTACATTCCTTCTTGCTCATTTAATAACATTCACACCAGCTGTTAAAATCTACATTGTTTTAGATGTACTACGTACTCAAAGCCCATGCACTCTGGTTGTTTGCACCACACAGATTGCCCTATTTTGAGATATAGGAGTCCCCTTTTCTTTCAAACCATTACTCAACTGTCTTTTTGTATAGTTGATGCTTTTCCATACACATTCCAGGATCTCTTCACATGTTCTCTTTCAACTTACTTAGTACTAATATTCTGACATGCAGCAAAGTGCAAAATAGTGAACATATCTGTTCTATTTTTTTATGCTGGTTGGTTTTAGCCAACTTAACAACCTAGAGTCAGTCACTTAGGGAGAGAGTCTTTATGAAGTAATAAGTGGTTCAGCCAGTGGGTCAGTCTGTGTACAATATACAGACTTTATTGCATATTGATTTAGGAAGACTCAATCCATTATGGGCAGCACCATTCCCTATTTCGGGTTCCTGAGCAGTATAAGAAATGAGCATGCTAACTGAGAGGAATCAAACAATCAAGAATCCACAATTTATTCTTTCTCTCTTCTTGACCATGATGCAGTTTAAATTGCAACCTGGAATTGTAGGCTAAATAAACAGTTTCTTCTCATGTTCCTTTGTGTTAGCAACAGAAATGAAACTACAATAATTTTACCTGTATATCTCTTACTTGAATTTACATCTTGTAGTATTTTTAACATTAATTTTTCTTAATCACCCATCACCAGCACTTTGAAATATTTGAGTGTTTGATATCAATAATATACTAAAGCAACTATTATCCTCAAGGAGTTGGTGAGTGTTTCAGGAATTGATAAGAGTAACATGCTGTGAAAAATACTTTCTATCACCCCATTGAATATCATTGTTTCCTTAAAGTTAGAAATCTACTTTTCAAAGCCATGTATGTGGTAATATCGCAGACTCTCAATTATAAATTAAATATTCTTACTTCATTTTTCAGAGGCCTTGGCATATTATTGACCACAGATAAAAGCACTAGCAATCAAATACCTAACATCTTCTATTTATCATCTATCCATCCATCCATTTATCATCTATCTATCTATCTATCTATCTATCTATCTATCTATCTATCATCTATCTATCCTGTATCATCTTTCATCTATATCTATATTTAATCTAAGTATATTATCTATCTTCTTTCATCTATCTATCACTATTTACTATCATCTATATTCATCAATCATCTATCTATCTATCTATCTATCTATCTATCTATCTATCCATCTATCATCTATCCATCCATATATCAATCACATATTCATCTATCTGAATGACTAAGGAAGCAGCTCATCTATGTGGACAAGATAGATGGCCTGCTATGCATTGGCAGTGAGATATGATGCCACCTTATTGTTATGTTTGGTGTCTGTCTTTGGGACATAGTTTCCTACATTATCCTCAGGTTGTTCCTCTTCAAAGAGATAATAACCACAATCACACCCAATGAAATTAATATATTAAAGGGGGGAGAATTAAGTAAGCAAATAGAGTAGGACTATTTAACATTCTAGGATATATCTTGGTGTGTACATCATAAACTTCCATTTTGCAATTATTTTTATTATTGAGAATTTCACACATACATATACAATGAAAAATTCATGACCTCTATTTGTTTTTCTCTCATACAATATGTCCCAACTACAGCCTCCATTCCTTTCACTCCTCCCAGTCCCCCCACATTCTTTCTACCCAAGATCCACTGCTCCTCTATTTTCCTTCAGAAAAGAGCAGGCTTCCAGGGAGATCAACCAAACATGACATACCAATTTACGATAAGTCTAGATCCAAACCCTCACATTAAGGCTAGAGGAGGCAACCCAGAAGGAGAAAAATAGTCTCAAGAACAGGCTAGATTGTCAGAGACACCCCCATTCCCATTGTTAGGAGTCCCACAGGAACACTAAGCTATACCACTATAAAACATATGCAGGGGACCTAGCACAGACCCATGCAGGCTCTGTGCTTGTCACTTAGTCTCTGTGAGCCCTTATGAGTCATGCTCCATTGATTCTGTGGGCCACATTCTCCTGGTGTCCTTGACCCCTCTGACTTCTACAATACTTTCTCCCCCTCTTTTGAGGGGTTCCTTGAGCTCCACCTAATGCTTGACTCTTGTTCTTTGCATCTACTCCCATACTCTCATCAGCTGCTGGAGATACCCTTTCTGATGATGACTGGGCTAGGCACCAATACATGAGTAAGGAAGAATAGAATTTGACTTCTTCTTTTCTGTTTTTCTTTGTCTTTCTTTCTTTCTTTCTTTCTTTCTTTCTTTCTTTCTTTCTTCCCTTCCCCTCCCTCTCTCTCTCCCTTCCTTCCTTCCTTCCTTCCTTCCTTCCTTCCTTCCTTCCTTCCTTCCTTCCTTCCTTCCTTCCTTCCTTTCTTCCTTTCTTTCTTTCTTTCTTGTCAGTCGTTTTTTATTCTACCACAGGTCTCTGGGCTATCTGGCTTCCAGTTCCTGGCCAGTCAGGCAGTGTCAGGTATGGGCTCCCATCCTGCCATGGGACTCAAATTAAATTAGTCATTGGTTGTGCACTCCCACAATATCTAAGGCACCATTGCTACAACACATCTTACAAGCAGAGCAGTTAATATATCACAAAATAAATTATTCAGATATATACAAATCACTATTTTTAATATATTGTTGCAGCAACCATTGCCATTACTAATTGCAACACATTTTCTACTTACCCTTCCCAAAATATTATGTATCCATTAGTAATTACCTTCTAGTCTTCTTGTACTCTAGTCTCTAGTAACAAGGAGTAAAATTTCTATATGTATAAATTTCCTTGTTCAAGACATCTTATATAAATGAAATCATATAAAACATGATCTATTTGTCCAAATTCAATTTTTATACGTGTTGTTACATTTGGATAATATCTTATTATGATATAATTTGCAAAAACACATAAAGTCACCTAATTCAAAAGGTTCAAGAGATGTCCTAGGCTCTGGGCTGAGGTTACCCACAGGAGCATCATACAGATCCACAGGCCAGAAGCACCTGTTCCGGATCCCAGTGCACAGACCCATCCTAGCACATCAGAAGACTATCAGGTATGACTGTGGGGAAATAGAATGATGTGACGAGGGCACTGTCCACTTCCGATTCCCTACTCTCTGATATTTCTTTACATTTGCCTTTGTAGCAACCAAAGAGTGGAAGGTAACTGGTAATCAAAATTGAAAATGGTAGGTTCCCTGAAGTCACATTTATTTTCAAAGACTATTTTGCATGTGATTTTTGGCTCCTTTTAAAAACATATACATAATGATTTAACTGTGGAATGTTAATACCTGCTTTGTTTTTCTTTGGCCCTCTCTCCCATTACTGCTGAGCCCCACTTCTCTCTTCATTGTTCCTCCTCCTCTCATTTTTATGCCTCTTGTAGTTTGTCACCTTTTTTATTCCTATCTCCCCTTCCTTAAGACTTCTTTTTCCTCATTTCCTGGTTACAGTTTAGTTTCGTGATTAATACTCCCCATATACACACACATAAAAGTTAAATTTTGAGTTGTTTAGGAATCAAGAGGGTGTTCTGGATCTAAGAAGATATTTTTAAAATTGTGAGGCAAGTTAGTATGAAAGCTGAGTTAGATATAGAACTTTAAATTCATGGAGATAGTTAGATAGTAGAATGTTAAAGTCAGGTGCCAAATACATATGGACTGGACATTGGGAATGTATGCTAAGCCATATAACTCTCATAATTGTGGCCTATTTATTTCTGTTGTTTTGTAATGTATTTATTGTTATAAGAGAAAGAACCATTTGTTGGACTGAAAGGGGGAGCTGTTGGGGGGGAAAAGATATACCTTAAACTTAAAAAAAAAGGGTAGAGGATGGGGGGGTTGAAGGGGAAGAGGGTGGAAGGGTGGGACAGGAGGGGGGAGTAGGGAGGGGATTGTGATTGATATGTAACTTGAAGAAATAAAAAATAAATTATAAAAAATTTAAAAAAAGCCCAAAAAACAAAAATATAGGTTATACATTTTGAGAAAAAAAAAAAAAAAAACATGGCATTTGTCTTTCCAGGTTTGGGTTACTTTGCTTAATACCATAATTTCCAGGTCTGTCCAGAAAATGTGTTTTTTTGTTCTTTTCCGCTGACTAAATTTCCATTCTATGTGTATACTTAATTTTCTTTACTCAGTCATCAATTACAGATAGCTAAGGTAGTCTATAACTCAGCTATTGCAGGTTGTGCAGCAGTGATATGGAGAGGCCAATCAAGTTGTATAACCAAGTCATGTACAGTTCCATTTTTTATTTCATATGCAACACCATGCTAATATCTATAGTGACCACACCAGTTAATATTCCTGCTCATATTTTCATGCTTCAGACTCTTTTCCTGATGTTGCCTATTATGACTGTGATGAGATATCATCTCAATGTAAGTTTAATCATGTTTATCAGATAGCTGAGGATGCATAACAGTTTTTTTAAATTTTTTTTATTTTTATCTTTTAACAGTTTCTTTAAAAGTTTGCATTTCTTTTGACAACTATCTATTTGGCTCACTAGCCCACTTATTGACTGGAAGATCTGAGTCTTTATGTTTAATTTTACAATGTTTTATATATTTTAGATGATAACCCCAATCTGAAGTACAATCAGGAAGACTTATCTGCCATACTGCAGGCTGACTGTTCAACTCATTTTTTTATATTCAAAAGCCTTTTAACTGTCATGATAATTCCTATAAAGATGAATATGTAATTATCTTGGTTTCTGATGAAAATAAGTTGATACATTAGGAAAAATGTATGTACCAACCATTTCCTCACATGTAAAATTCTGATTTTAAAAGTATGTAATAAAGCATACTTCAGTTTGAATATGACTCTGAATTGCTGCAACCATTTCTATTACTAATTTAAAAACATTTTATATTTGCCCTTCCAAAAAGATTATGTATCCATTAGTAGTTACCTTCCAGTCTTCTTGTACTCTAGTCTCTAGTAACCAGGAATAAATTTTTTTGTATGTATATATTCCTTATTCAATACATTTTATATAAATGAAATCATATAAAATATGATCTATTGTGTAGATGTACCACAGTTTCTGTGGTACATTTACACAATGGAATACTATTCAGCCATCAGAAACAATGAAATCATGCAATTTGCAGCCAAATGGATGGAGCTAGAGAAGCTCATCCTGAATGAGCTAACACAGATTCAGAAGGATGCACATGGCATCTATTCACTTATAATCGGATTTTAGCCATATATATAGCACAGGATAACTATACTACAACCAATGCACCAAAGGGAACAGGAACATAGGCTTTGTTTCCTGTCAATGAGACACTTTGCCCTAGTGGTGCTGCCTTCTAGGCCCCCAGTGTATGAGGAGGCTCTTGGCCCTCATATGACTGCTGAACTAGGGCTGGGGACTGTTATGTAGGAACACTCCACTCCAGAGGAGTGGGATGGAAGGGATAGGGGGTAGAGGGTGGGAGGGCAGGACTGGGAGGGGTGGAAAGAGGACACTGTGATGGAGATGTAACCTGAAGTAATAAATAAATATTTAAAAAAATAAACAAAAAATACCAGAAAAAAAATGATCTACTTGTTCAAATTTAAATACTGGTATTTTAGGATCAAAATAACTTTGGCAAAAACAATTGTTAATTCAATTCATTTAGTTGGTTATAGTTGATCATTTATTTTCTTTATAATTCATTTATAAAACATTCACTCTGTTAAGGATAGATGGAATTGCTAATGAGAACATAAAATAGATAAGGAAGAGGAAGATGAGTCACTTTAAGAGGTGAGATAAAAATAATCTCTAAAATATATTGGCAAATTCAAAGAGTCTTTTTTTTTTCAAAGTTTACTTGTTAACACTCATCAAATGATGCCAGCAAACAGCCCCAAGACTCTCAAAAAAAAAAAAAAAAAAAACCAAACCAAACCAAACCAAACAAACAAAAAAGTAACACAGTCACAGGACACATAAACTAAAATACAATCATGTCAATAGCGATAGCAAAATCGTCTTTTGAGAACAGACATGTGCTAAATTGCTCTTGAATGAGACTTGTTTATTTTAATCACTGGTAAGCTCCTGTCGGTGGTTTTAATGAAAGCTTGAATATTGAGAGACCTAATGTCGTGTGGTCACAAAATAATGAAACCACAGAATAATTCTAGTTTGATGATTTTTTTTCCAGCTTCTTGAAGCAGTTGGCTATTTATTTGACACAAGTGAACACATCCTTCTCTCATTAAGCTCTTATTGACCTGTGGCCAATCACCCACAAAGCTAGTGTCTTGAATCAATTTGAGTGATTGTAGTTGGGGTAAAACCAGGACTATGGCTCTCAGCAGGTTTTACTTCTAGTTGTCATCCAAGTGCAATCTCACTCTAAAATCCTTAGGCTACGAATTTTGTTCTCCAATTAAAATTATACCCAAAGTTTCTAGAATTTGTCTTTACATTTGTGTGTGTGTACTTCTCCTGAACAAATTGTCATAGGTAAAACATGGGATGTTTGGTCTAGCATAAATATTATAGCATTTAAAAAATCATTAATTCTCTGCATTAAAATTACTTTTAAAAGACATTATCAAACTACAGGAAGCTATTTAAAGAAGTTCTTCATACACCAGGTCTTGAGCTCATGAAAGCTGTTCTTTTTCACTATTTTGTTTCAATATTGGAAGGCAGTGTCAAAAGAATCCAGTGACTTTTATGAAGAAAATGCTTTAGCAAGTATATTTCTAATTGTTTATGAGAATGCAGAAGGGCTCTTTGATTCCAGAGTCTGAGAAATATGAGTTGTGTCCTTCAGTACAGAGAACACAACTTATAAACTTCAAAGTCCCCATGCTTTTTATTACAAAGAATACAATTCAACTATTGCCAGACCGTATTTCATTTCTTGAAGCTACTGAACAAATTAGAGACTTGGTCATGATTGGAGTCTATGGTTTTCCATTCTCAGTTAAAAATACCCTGTGCATTGAATAAGCTTTTGTGCTGTGTGGTTCAAACTGTTTTCTACTGTGATCTTCCTTACAGTATTGTGGCATAGCCTGTCCATGAACACGGAGATATGAAAGGTCATGAGGTCATGCATTCAGTGTGTCTTCCTACATCTTCTATTTGCTTATGTCATTTAAAGGCATTTCGAATATTCATCTGTATCTTCCCTTTTGAACATGTGAGCATCAGGTCTCTTCACTAGTAATAATCAAATTCATATTATGAAAACCAAAGTTTAACTTTGTAACATGGACCAAATATCACAGGTAATATAGAAACACTATAATTAATTTTTTAGTCTCATTGCTCTCCCTTCTGCTTTTGTTTTTGTTTATTTGGTTGTTTTGTTCGTAGTGGTTTAATTGAAACATTTCTCCCTCCCCTTTCTCATCCCCAGCCCTCCAATATACTCCTTCCCATTCCCCTTTAAATTAATGGCTTCTTTTTCCGTTTTATTTATTTATTTATTTTTATTTTAACTTTGCTAATCTTTTGTGAATATCTGAAAAATAAATGTTTTGCTAGTTTGTTATAAATTGGAAAATAAAACATCACAGATAATTGGTTTTGCTAATTTTTGCTGAGCGTGTTTACTACCTAAATTATGAAATGCTCACACTATTTACCCTTAAATGTTGTATATTACCAGCATAATTTCAAATTTCAAAGGATAACTAAAAAAGCAACAAACAATAAAAGAGACAGACTTGATGAGTCACTTTGAGCAATAAAAAGAGGAAAAAGGTGTGAAAAGTGAAAAAGATCTTGGTCTGAAGGGACAGCTGGGTGATGGAGGTGCGAGACAGCCCTTGTTTTCGTAACTGTAAAGCCCTACGCTAGGATTTCCAGAACCTACTTACAAAATTTGGAAGGTTAGGGCTGTAGAGATTGCTCAGTGGTTAGGGCTGTAGAGATGGCTCAGTGGGTAAAAACATCTATTTCCCTGGCAGAGGAAGAGGATTCAGTTCCCACCTCCCACATGATGGCTAACAACCACCTGTAATTCCAGTTCCAGAGGATCCAATGCCATCTTCTGGCATCTGCTGTCAATGCAAGCATATGAAGCACACACTTACATCCTTACAAAGCATCCTTATAGATAAAATAAAAGTAAAATTTAAAAATTGATTAGGTGTAGTAGCCTGCCTGTAATTCTAGTGAGCTGTAGGTGGTTACAGGGAGATTTCTGGGGTAACTAGGCTATTCAGCCTAGCCATATTAGCAAGCTACTGGTTCATGGAAGGACCCTTCTTCACCAAATGTAATAGAGACTGATGGAGAAAGACAACCAGAACCAACATCCTGCCTTCACACACATGCATATACAAATGCACACATACCTACATAAAACTGTATTCCCACACATGCAAAAAATAAAAATATAGATACATATAGAAATATGTTCTATATGTTAACAGGCAATATATGATCTTTTTAAAGCATGTATTTAACACAAAATTACATGTGCTGAAGAAATTATGTACCAAGACCATGCTATTTATCATTGATTAATACTGTCTAAATTGCAAAGTGAACTTCCAGGAAAGCATCTGGCAGCAGAATGATGAAGATTTTCTGTTTCATCATTCCTTACTTCCAATAATGTTTGTTTTCAGGGAAGGCATTTTTTTTCTCGATAATCTTATTGAATGGAAACACTTTCTATAACCAGAAAAAAGAAAGCAGACGAGTGGAAAGGATGAGGGTACAAAGGAGTGAAGATAGAGATAATTATAAAAAATAAGAAGGGATAATGAGAAGGGAGGCTGTGCTGGTAAATGTTTTAACATCTCTTGATCACTCACCCAGAAAACTAGTATCTGAAATTTACCAGAGCATCTGATTTGTGAAGAATAATATGAGATGAAAGAAGGTGAGCTTGGAAGATGAATCAGCAGGAAAAGTGTTTGCTGTAGGAACTTGAAGATCTACGACTGAGCTATAAGAACCAACAGAAAAACCAGGTGTGGTGACCCAGGATAGATGTTTTAGCACGTCTATGATTCTAGCAATGGTTTCTATGGGATATCTGCCTAGCCATACATATTAGACAAATTGTGACCTTCAGGTTCAATGGGAAAAATGGTCTCAAAAAATTAAGGAGAGAGCCTTCCATGATGCTGGATGTTAGCATCTGGACAGTACATGTGCATAGACATCAAGCATATATGCCATAATTGTACACATGGTACACATACAGACACACATGCACACAGGCATGCATACATGCACATGCATATATTACACAGAATTAAAAGAGAAAAAAAAGAATAAAATTGTCAATTTGTATCCATTTCCATTACCATTTCCTACAACATACAAGTAAAAATAATTGACAAATCCCTGCCTTTCTGAGACTTATAAAGTAATAGAATCAGGAGGACCAAAACCAAGCAATACACACAAATTTGTTAGATTTTTTTTTTCATTTTAGAGGCTAGTAAGTGATATGAGCAAAACCAAACCAAAACAAAACACAGAAACAAACAAAAATATACCCACATGATAGAGAAGAGAAAGCAGACAAAGCAGATGGCAGTGTTTTTCCTGGAGATGTTGGGATCACACTGAGGACATTCCTTGCAGACAAGAACTTGAAATGGAATCACAGAATTGATCATAGGCACTGGAGTAAGTGACTAGAAGGATATATGGTAGTGGGTTTGAAGGAGAACAGGGAAGCAGATGCAAATTTGTAGGAAAGAACTGAACCTGCCTTGAAGAAAAAGAAAGCCTTTGTGTGCGTGTGTGTGTGTGTGTGTGTGTGTGTGTGTGCACATGTGTGTGAATCTTTTTATTGAGTTATTAATCTGTGGAATTAAGTCTATTTAGAGAGTATCAGTTAAAGACTCATTGAGGAGAACTTTGTGTCTGGTCCATAGAATGGTGGAAATCTAACATTCCATTTGTACAGGTGAATCATCATGATAAGAAACCAACATCCAGGAAAGAGAGACAATACTTCAAGATGATACCTACCTTAAGACATGGTTGCTTAAAGATACAAGGGGAATCATTTCCCTTAGTGAAAAAAAAGTCCCTCCAAGAATTCCAGATTCAAAGTATACAGTCTGTTGGGTCTAACTACAGTTTGGAGTTTTGACTCTAAATAAAATTAACTTTTTCCCTCCTCTCTTCTGTCTTTTATGTTTTGGTAGTAACCAGAGTCTAAGGATGCTTCTGTTTGGAATTTTGGTATTTTATATCTTTCTCTAGAGATTTTCTTCCTATCTTGTGGCTTCTTTCCAACACATGGCTGACCTACAGGTTTAAGCCAAACCAAAAGTCTCTATTCCTCTCCTCTATTTCCTTCCTCCAGACTGCTGTCAGCATTTACAACTTGCTCATTTGCAGGTTTATCATTAAACTTTAATAAAACTACCTTTAACTATTCTGGTTAGTTCATTCTTAGATTAAAATGTTATTATTTTTTAATTAAGGAGGCTAAGAACCCCAATAAATTACCCCAGTTTCCTCTGTACCATGTTGTAACCCTGGCAAGGGTCTTCAAAATTTCTAGCAAAACAATTTAATAGCTATGTAAACATTTAAAACAATATAACCAGTACTTCCAGTCCAGAAGAAAAGTTCTGTGGTTTTAAATATGTCTTGAGTGTCTTTCAATTCATTTTCACCCCTCTCTGGTAGTGTACTATTTCCTATCTCTTAGATGTCACAGAATAAAAGCCAAACAGAATGTACTATTTTCTGATTACTGTTAGCACAATATTTTAGAGCTCTGTTCATATTGTCTTATATTTTAGTAAATAATTGTTAGTGAAATATAACTGGTATGGATATTGCTAAAGAACTTTATTTTGGGTTATTTAAAGTTTTATCAACTATAATTGATGTGACGATTTCCAGTTAATTTTACAGAGATGCATTTTATTGCTATGGGTGGTAATGTTAGAGCATAGGTGGGTGGAATTAGCTTTTTCATAAGTTGATATGTATTTTTCAAATGCACTGATTTCTACTATAATCTGGAATGTGTGAGCAATCAAGAATAAATTCTGAAAAATATTACATGATATAAGTAAGAATCTTTGATTTTAGAAACTTTTGCAGATTTGTGATTGCATGTAATACGACTGGTTGTATATTTGTTGTTTTGTTTCAATTTTTCCTTTTTTCAAGAAATGTTTTTGCTGTGTAACAAAAACTGACTGTCCTGGACCTTGTTTTGTAGACCAGGTTTGAACTTGCAGAGATCTGCCTGTTTCTGCCTCTGGAGTCCTGGCCTTAAAGGCCTGTGGCACCATGCTTTGATATGGTTGTGGTTTTAACAGTGATTTCTATAATAAATAAAGATTCGGGATTCCCTTTTGTGAGGCTTAGGGACAGGAAAGGGGGATGAGTGTCGATGGAGCCCATGCAAAATCCTGGAAATTCGATTCCGGAGACTAGATCCAAGGTACAGATCTAAGTTTATTGTTCAGAGCATAAGCCTTTAAATGATTGAAAGACCAATCAGATCATCCCATGTTAGCCTCAAGCACCAATAGCATTCCATCAGATTTGTATAGCTATGAGGAAAGGTGAGGGACAAGGTCACTTCAAGAGATTTCTATAAAGAAGGGGGGAGTAGTCACAATCATAGTCTTGAAACCATTTTGAGACTTCACTAGTGTGCTAGGAGTCCCTAGTAGATTAATACTGTGTGCAGTGGGTCAGGATCGTTCAGGGAGCCATAGGATCGGCTGACACCTCACTCACCATTCCTTATGCGCTTCCACTAGTCTTATCTAGACACTCCCCCAACACCCTTTTCTAATGAGAGTGATTACATATAACTTTTTAATCCATGTTTTCTGTTGACTTGCTGTTGAAAATATTTCTTCTTTTGATGGTCTGCTGTGGTACTCACTCAGAAATGTTGCTATATATTTTGTACAAAAGCATTTTGTCAGATAAATGTATAACTAACAGTATTGCACAATATAAGGCTATCTTTTCATTGTACCTCATTAAAAACATGTTGAATCATGTACTACAAAATATTAATATTTCTTTTGTGTTGAGTTGATTTTGTTTTTCGTTCCAAAAAAATGTTTGCCCAGCTCAAAGATTCGATAATACCTCTCTGTTTCCCCCTGAAATGTTGCTTTATGGTTTCCCTGTTCATGTTAGGTTTATAACTCAGTTTAAATAAAGTTTAATGTGGTTTCTCTTAATGGTTGTAGTTATTTTTTAATCTACAGAAATAACTAATAATTGCACCACTATTTTAAAGAACATTATTGTCTTGATTTACCATATAAACTTCATGAAAAAAGTGACTTAACCAAAATAGACATTTCTGTAACTTCTAATTTGTTTCAAAAATAACTTTGACTGATATTTATAAACATGGCTAGAATGATGATGAACTTTAACATCTGGATTTTAGAAGTTGGCAGAGGTACCCTTACTTACCTTATTTTCTTAATCATTTTCAAAATATTTTGCTTAATCTAGCTCATCTGTATTTCATATACTCTTGTAGAGTTTTGGCATCATTTACTAAATATTTTTAATACTGAACATGCAGTAGAATCAGGCTGAACATACAAATTGCATGTTAAAATGACTGTTTCTTCTTGAATCATAATCAAGTAAGAAATTTAAAAATACTCTAATAAAATGCATGTAAAGAATTGCCTAGAGCCAATAACTTACTATATAATCAATAAATGTAGGAAAAATCTGTGTCTGAAAATAGACTGTATATTATGCAATATAGTCTAGTGTCATACTGATAAATAAGAATGGAACCCAAAACTCCCATAAATTTGGACAGAACATATGATAAAACTCTAATATGTGAAGCAAGTAGTGCAATTTTCCCAACTTTATGAGAAAGAAACCCCATATAAAATGCCCTTGTATCCACTTGTCATCCTGATTTTCTTATGACAGTGGAAAGTACAGCCCAGAGAGAGCAGGTTTCTTCCTGGGTAGGCACAGATAAAGGTCCTATGTCTCTAATACAACTGAAATTAACTGTTGCATTTATCAGAGTGGAGGATGTTGAGACAAAATTCCAGAGAGTAGGTGGAATTCTGTGTAGAAGTAATTAATTAAATTACACCAATGTTTATATTATATTTAATAGGTCATCCTCAGCATTTACTCAACAAATCAGAGAGACAATGGTTAGCCCTTATGACCTGGCACAGCAAGCAGGCCACCGGGAGCAGATTAATTAGCATTTAGAATATATAACAGATCACTGCATCAATTCCCTTTTTGTCTAATAAAAAGGCTATTTTTAAACTATATACAGTTATAACCAATATGAAAGAATCAGGAAAACCATATATAAAAGTTGCATATATAATGTTTATCCTATTAGTATTAGGCAACCTTGAAGTTGAAGAAATCATCTATCCTATTAGTGTGTCTAAAGTTCTGGACCCAAATATTTTCTACCATACACTATATTTATAAACCTAAAGTTTTTATTTTGATTTTAAAATATCCTTTTAAATCCTAAACAACTTAAATTCTATTGAAATTTTATATCTAATATGTCCTCAACTCCATCAAAGACTCAAGAAGTGTAAAGTTATATTTGAGTACGTAAGAAGTACAGGAGAGCAGCTTCAAGAATGGAAAAATGATATTTCGCTGCCTAGACAGTCCCAAATATCTCTTGATATCTTTGGAGCATCATCTTCAGCCTTCTGGCCAAGCATATCTCACAGGAAATAAGAAAGATTTTACCACTGTGTCTTTGCAGAATCAGGCCATTGACTTACCTGCATTTAATTTCTGGTCCATCTTTGGACTGTATATAGTCTGTTGAGAGAGCAGGGACATTTTTGACAGTAGGAATTATCTCCTGATGAAGATTTTTTGATGCTCATTATCTCCTTCCAAGTCAAATGGGAGCTGTCAGGAGCTGACTGTCTCAAGTCAAAGAATTCTTAAAGTAATAAAAACATCTTTAAATGACATCTATCTAGTTTTACCTAAACATGCAACCTGTATATTAATCACTTACTCTTTGTTCTACCTAGGAAACATATTTTGTGATAAATTAAGACTAGTATTTGCAAGACCAGAAGCTTGGCTGGCCAGCCACCAACCTGTATTACCCAGACTCCTAAATAGATTGCAATAAAAACCCACAAAAGAATTGGAAGTACACCTGTACTTTTAAATAAGGTAGTATATGTACAATATCTTATATAAGAGTTGAAATATGCATATGTCAAAATATAAAATTATATAGCAACGAATCAAAAATTAACTTTATTTTTGTATCAGTATACAAAATTCTATACAAGTATGTCAAAAGATAACTTTATTTTGAGAATAACAATAGCTTTATGTTTCAGAGAAGATTCAATAATCTACCCTTATATCTTATCATTTCTATAGTATGTATGTGCCCATATTCCCCTCCCCTTTTTTCTTTTCAAGTCTTCTCCCCATTTGTTCTGAAAATATATAATTTCTCACAAGTAACATATAGCTCTGTAATTACAAAAATGCATGGGGCATATAAATTAAGGAAATTTTTCTACTTTTTGAGCATAAGAAAGACATTTGTAAGTTTCTATTCATGCCATGTGAAAGGATGGCATGCAATAAGAAGTCATGTGGCTTCTATGTAGCCACCAAGATTTTTATTGGCTATGTTTATATATATATATGTGTGTGTGTGTGTGTGTGTGTGTGTGTGTGTGTGTTTTAGTCAGTCTCAGCTGTCCCCACATGTGAAATCAGCAAATATAAGTTACCTGTTTGTACTTTTGTTTGTAGCCAAGATCTGTAGCAGGCCTTTCCAGTCAAATCTGATTTCTATCAGTTTGTATGGAAGACTTTTTTCTTTCCTGTAATTATTATTACATATATGTGGCTACATATAATAAATTTTAAGTTGAAAATTGAGCATAAGACTATATGGAGCTTAAGTATTCTCCTCTACAGTCGACATAAATTTATTAATTGATCAAGACAGGTTTTTTATGTAGCTTGTGCTGTTTTAGGTTAGTTGGCCTCAAACTCACAAGGAACCTATCTGTCTCTGTCTTTGTCTCCCACATTTTGATATCAAAGGCATGCATTTATATATATATATATATATATTTTTCTTTTCCTACTTTCCTTGGAGATTTAATTTCTTTGTGAATATATCTATCCTTATTGAGACAGGGTTTCTCTGTATAGCCTGGGCTATCTTGGTTTGCTCTGTAGAGTTCTGTAGATTAAATCGGCCTTGAATTCACAAGGAACATGTTTTGTCCTTGTCTCCCAAGTTTTGGGATCAAGGTATGAATTTAATTAATTGAATCATCTCTTTATTAAACAATAATATTAATTAATTCATTTTGTATTTGTCTGAGTTCCAGTTCTCCCATGGGAGCCCCATTCTTGAGGAGATTGGTTTAAAGTAGCATAATATGAGATTTTATGTTAATCTTCCTTAACTGTTGACAGTGGGAGGCATGCAGCTTGCATGTTTGTCCCCCAGGGTAGCACTATGTCTTTACATTAACTAACCAAATATATTTATTTTAGGACAAAATACCTCTTGGCACCAGTTTTCCCATGGGAGCCTCACACATAAGGAGGCTGGCTTTTCATCCTTTTCTCTTTATAAAAGTTTAAGATTATGTGTATTATCCATTAAATCAGTAAGGACATTATTATTTATTACTTAGCAAAAACTTACATAGAACCTTCAATGAAAAAAATGTGCCATTTTGAACTCTAGACTGTCCTGAGAAAGCAGCCTTATCTTATCAGCAGGGGATCCCACACTGACTTCATTATTTTGACCAGGCTGGTCTAGAATTCAAGGGCTCTGCCTGCTTCTGCCTTCAGTGTGATGGGATTAAGGATGTATGCGATTACTGTCCTGCTCAAATATCTCACTAAATCTCAAATTATAGCAACTGTGTAATGCAGAGACCAACTCTGAACTGCAGTGCCATTCCAAATCTGTCCAAAATCCTTAAAAATCTCCCATGTTTTAGCATTGCCAAACCACGAAAATATCCTTTCTACTTCCCAATATAGGGAAAATCAAAGACATCTAAACAAAATATCAAGCAAAGAAACAAGAACATTACAAAAGCCTTAGTTTAACTGTGTCATCCTTGCTGCAATTTTGTTCATCATTCTTTGGATTCTAGTTTCAGCTGCATTTCCTTGGTGGGCCCATCCTAGAGAGCCTTGACAAGCATCTAGTAGCCAAGGAGCTCCGAGCTCCAGTTGCCATCAATTTTGTCTTATCTGTCGGGAAGGTCCTCCTTCCTTCCCACATTGTCATTGCTGGTAATTTAGCCTTCCATTTGTAAGCATTTTCCTTCTCTAAACTTATTCTAGTCTTATCTTTCTTAAAAAAGGATACACAGAACCAAAATTGTCATGTAAAAATCATTTGGATGCTAAGAGAAACAAACTTAAATGAAATACAAATGTACTGAGACATTATGAATTCCTCCATTTTTAATCTAGGTGGTTAATTTTGCTCCCAAGCCTTATCTAGAAGGCTATCAGTTTTTCAGTATTCATAGAGAGCCTTACCTCTCTGGTTGCAAGGCAATAGCTTTTCTTAAGGTAGCCAAACCTTTGAAATATATTTGGGTTCAGTTCCCCCCTTTGGCTTGGAAACTGCCTTTAACCAGGGATTTCTCAGGCTGTAAACATGGATTCTAATTGCACCATGTTTTGTGCCATTTATAGAAGTAATTAATTAAATTATTACCAATATTTCTGTTATATTTAATGGGTCAGTGGTGCTAATACTTGACCCATCATTATAAATGAACACACAGATACTTGATGGATTTTTAACAAGACTTAGTCTGAATTGAGCAATCTTGGCTCATCTAAGCTAGCTCATTCTCTTCCCCAAATAAAACCCCAATATATACATATGTTCCCTTAGGCTATTATTCTCACACTATGCCAATGCTCCCCAGACCACATGGGATCATCTTACTCCATTTATCACATTGTGTCTTCCTCCTCCTTCATTTCCTGGCTTCCTCTTTACATCTAAGGTTTGCTCCAAAAGCCAGCAAACCTTAGCCCTACCTACCTCTCTCTTTGCCCAATCTCAAGCCTCAACATTTATTCAACTAGTCAGAAACAATGGTTAACCCTTATGTCCTAGCACAGCAAGCAGGTCTCTGGGAGCTGATTGATTATCATTTAGAATACATAACAGATCACTGCATCAAGTCTGCATGAGTTTCTCTTTGAGTTCTAGAGAAGAGGCAGCTAAACTGCCAGAAGACATCAAATGATTGTAAGTTGAACTTCTGGGGAGGCTGAGGTATGAGGGTTGCTACTGGTAGTTGGGCAGCATGGGCTGCCTAATGAACTTGAAGAAAGCCTGGGCTACATAACTAGACTGTGTCTCAAACAAATGAAATGACAATTAAACAGTTATAATTTCTTTAAACATGATTAAAATTAGTAATATTTGTTCTATCATATATCTATGATCTATCAATATTTATGATCTATCAATCTATCATCTATCAGTCTATCTATCTATCTATCTATCTATCTATCTGTCATCTATCTATCTATCTATCTGTCATCTATCTATCTATCTATCTATCTATCTATCTATCTATCTATCTATC
>CAJQZJ010032178.1:9253983-9273128 GCA_907164525.1 Lophiomys imhausi | reverse complement strand
ATCTATCTATCTATCTATCTATCTATCTATCTATCTATCTATCTATCATCTATCATCTATCTATCTGAAGTTCTGTTGATTGTGCTGCATTTCTATCTGGCATCTGACTGGGCCTGGGACTGAGATAGAGAGAAATGTGCTGCCGGTTGGTGGGTGGTTTTTCCCTGGTCCACTGGTCACCACCGGTCTGGAATGTGAAAGAAAAATGAGTGTATAGCTGTGGATCTCCTCCTTCCCTAGAGGTATGCACCTGCTGCCACTGGAATATGCGAGTGCCAGGGAAATTAGAGGTGGAATTGTGCCAGCTGCTGTCAGTGGGGTTCTGGTTGCAGTCATTCTTGGAGTCATCTGGATCGATCCATATACAGCAGGCTGGAAAGGACGTAGTGCAATCCTGAACGGGGGTGAGGTTCCATTTAACCTCCAGTTCATATGAGTGTGCTGGGTGTTGGTCTAAAAAGGTTTTCTCCCATCGTTAAAGTTTCTTTGATGAAATCACGACATCTCTGAGGACGGATACTTTGTGAATCAACAATTCTTAACTTTTTATTCAGAGAAGGAGTTTGTGAACCGTGGGAAGTGGGGAGGAATTTTTGGGGTGAATGCATTCTATTGGTTGCGATTGAGATGTTGGCAATGCCATATTTACATGGGGAAGGTTTCCAGGGGCTGGAACATGTGCAAGCTCACTTGTGACTCCTGGAGGATCATATGGCTTACCGTGCTCCAAGGAAGGTAGCCACTTTGAAGGTTGTGTTCACATGCTCCCAAAGCAAGTAAGAACAGGTAGAAAGCTTTACTCCACATCTTCCATTCTCAGGATGGGCATGAGACCTCAATTTTGAGATTTCTGGGGTTTGAACATGCTCTATCTCACCAGAAACATACCAAATCCTCTGGAGGCACATCCCAACATCTACCTACCATCTATCATTTACATCTATCTATCTATCTATCTATCTATCTATCTGTCTGTCTGTCTGTCTGTCTGTCTGTCTGTCTGTCTGTCTGTCTGTCTGTCTCTCTGTCTGTCTGTCTGTCTGTCTGTCTATATATCTATCATCTGTGATTTCCCAGCAGGGAAATACCCAGCCTGTTCCAATATCAGGCTGAGAAGACATGCTCTTTGCCAGAAAGTATGGTCCATACTGGTTCAGGCAGAAAAGGATAGACAATTTGGGCCAAGGAGGCCTGGCAGTTAGTGCAGGAGAGGTGGCAGAAATTCAGCAACTCTTGGCAGGAGCATGCATCCCGAGCAGGCTTAGCCCATCCAGGTCAGCAACAACGAGGCAGGAGCTGGGGGTGTTCAGGAGAAATGGCAGAGGCCTGCTGGAAGTCACAGGGTGGCCTACTCAAAAAGGGAGCCTGGCTAGGCCACCAGTGTCAGCAAATGGGCAGAGATGAGCCCTGGCTGCCAGCAGTAGGAGACCTAGCTAGCTAGTGGCCAGGCAGGAGCTCTGGGCCCATACCAACCTGGCCAATCAGGCAACTGCTGCAGCAGATCCTTCATTCCTTCCTCCCTGCACCCAAAATAAGCAGATTCAGACGTTCATCTTGGAGGCATGGGAAATAGAGAGTTTAATCAGGAGTATTATATAACTTTGGGTAGTGGGGAGGGGTTTGGAGGTGAATGTGTTTGATTCTTTGGGTATTGTACAAACAAAAGAAAGAAAATGGAATGCCTAATTAATACATGGACAGTGGGGATGGGGAAAACTCCCAGAGGCTAAAGGTCTAAATGTCACTGGTTGAATGCCAAGAAACCAAAGATCTCATTATGATAAGAAAGTCAAGGGAGGATT
Organism: Lophiomys imhausi; assembly: GCA_907164525.1. Taxonomy (NCBI): domain Eukaryota; kingdom Metazoa; phylum Chordata; class Mammalia; order Rodentia; family Muridae; genus Lophiomys; species Lophiomys imhausi. The sequence continues at coordinate 9,271,326 of CAJQZJ010032178.1, read as the reverse complement.
ATGTATGTGAGACATCTCAGGGGATACAGGATGCTCAAATCAGAGGGAAGAGGTGATTCCATGAAACAATGAGTCTGACATTCTAATACCAAGCCAAATTTCCACCTCATCAGCAGAAATCCCTATATATATATATATATATCTACCTCTCTCTCTCTCTCTCCTTTCTTTCTATCATCTACCTATTTTCTATCTATCAGTTATCTATCCATCTATTTATCATCTATCACTCTGTCTCTGTGTGTGTTATCCGGGTGTGTATGTAAGTCACTCAGCAGCTTACAAGAGTCTATTTTCTGCTGCCACCATAGGAGCCCTAGAAATCAAACTCATGTATTAGGTTTAGCAGCTATTGCCACTACCCACACGAACCATTCTAAGACAATAAGAACCATCCTAAGGCCAGTCCTAAGGCAGCAGCATTTATGGAGAGAACGACACACTAAAGCATTGGAAACAGTCCAATATCTTATTGCACAGGTTGTTTTGAAAGATGCATGACTTCTTTTTAAAGGACAAAAGGGCACTGTAGCTAAATAAAATGTTTTCATTAAGATAATCTTATTCAGCATTGCATGTAAGTTATTCACATTGGCATAAGACAATGTAAGAAACATTTCTTCAAAATAACATTTTTAATATGGGCATGGATTACTTGCTTTTTAGACATATGCAGAAAGTTTTATGGAAAATTTAGCAAAGATTGTTTCTTCTGGTTCTAAAGAACAATACTTTTTTGTTTGTCACTCTCAACTATTGCCTTTTGACTGATGAAAGGAGTTATTTTTTCCATATAGTTTTATTTGCTTTCTCTGTTTATATTATTCAGGGAGAAATAACTTAGTGATGTTATATAATTATTGATATAACTACCTTTCCCACCAAAATATACACTTCATGGCTTTTATTTCAATGTTGCTTTAGAGCTAAAACAAACAAATTTTCAGAATAGAAAAAAACTTTATTTAGAAAGTTTCTTATATATGATTTTTCCCCAAAGAAATCCATTTCATTCCTTTCAGATAAGATGTTTCTTATGACAAACAATGTTTATTTCTAATTAGCATATTTTTACCATATATATTGCTTTCTAGCAGGGTGTTGATGCAAATTGTGCATGGGGCATATTAAATAACTCCATTTTGAATGTTTCTGAGTTGCCATTTGATGTAATCCCTTTCACTGATATTTGAATATGAATTTGGAGAAGCAATATTAGAGTGTGTGGATTAGCCTACATTCTTTTCTTCTGTTTAACTATTTGTTAACTAGTTAACTAGTAGTAGGACTGTAGAACAGATTTTTAATATATAGAGGCACGAAATCTTGGTCACTGCTCTGAAGTTACTTTATGCATGAAGATATTTTAATTCATTGATGGAGCTCTTAACAGAATTTTGGGATTTTGTTCCTTCTATTTTATTTTTTCTTTTGTATTTCAGGTGTGACATTACTAGCTTTCTCAAACAACTCATGTTCTTGCCATTGGTGCATTGCTTCTATAGTCTCAATTATAGTGTGGACAAAAAGTCTAAACTGAACTCCAAAACTGAGAGCTTATATAATATTTCCCATGTAATAACATGATTACCTGAACTATTTTGTTATCATTATCAGTAGTGACTAACACGAATAGTTATTGAGCATCCCATTCACTTCTCTATAAGCATAAGCATGTAATATATATTTAAATTTTATTTATGCTATTTTTCATAATTTCATAATGAGGAATATATTTGCATCCTTTTCACAACCCCTCTCCCATAACCAACTCTTCCCATCTTCCTTTACAATCCCTTTCCTTCTCAAATTCATGACCTCTTCTTTATTATTATTTCATATATATTGTCTTATTTTGGGTTTTATTGTTGTGAAGAGGCACCATGATCATGGCAACTCTCATAAAGGAAAATATTTAATTAGGGCTGGCATACAGTTTCAGAGCTGGCATACAATGGGGTGGGGTTTAGGGTGAAGTTAAGAAGTTCAAATGCGACTGAGAATCCTAGGATAGTGACTGCTAGGGCTGTCATTTTTTAGGGACAGTGGTATTGTAAGGATTGGAGTAATTATTGGTGGGATGTTTAGTCCATTATCATCATGGTGAGAAGAATGGCAGCATCCAGTCAGACATGGACCTGGAGAAGGAGCTGAGAGTTCTCCATCTAAATCTGTAGGGAGCAAAAGAAGATTTTGTGCCACACTGAGTATAGCTTGAGCACATAGGCGACCTCAACACCCACCTCAATAGTGACATACTTTCTCCAACAAGGCCACACCTACTCCAACAAAACCATACCTCCTAATACAGCCACTACCTATGGACCAAGCATTCACATACATGAGTCTACGGGAACCATACTTATTCAAACTCCAATATATATATTGATATATATTGATGAGATGGGATTGAATAATCTGTCAGTTGATGTATCCATGATAAAATAGGTTCTTTTACTCTTATAGCTGCTAATTCCATCTAGCTCTTTATGTAAGTGTGGGACTGTGAAATTTCCTCCATCTATGTTGGCATGACTACTGATGCTATCATGGAGATATGATTTTGGCTACCATATTGGCAAGATTTCATCTACCAAAGTACTCTGTAATGCCTAGGAGATGTTCCCTGGCATTTGTAGTCTTTCCAATCTCTTTCCTGATCCTTAAAGTAGGGATTATGTTGTATATCTATTAATAACTAAAGGTAGGATACCCAAATTTGTTTCATAATGGAATTTGTCATTTTGAGTGAGGTTAATGTGTAGAATTATTTATGCACACATTAAATGTGTGCAGTGTTGGTCTTCAATATATACTAAACATTAGACATGTAAAGAAAGGAGACATGCCTTTTCCTAGGGAGTCTAGCCTAGTCCTCTGGAGGTAAGATTAAACAGATAGTACACTCTCCTTAGGCAATGCTATTTGTTTTTTAGTTCACGCATTAGAGTTCTAATTTTTAAATGTATACAATATATATTAATGTAAAATGCTTATTAGAGAATACATTATTTATTAGAAAATAAATTAATGTCAATTATGTTTATTAGAAAATACATCATTTAATGACTGCAGCCACATTTCAATGAGACTTATTATAATTGACCAGAGTGGAGAATATAGATTATTGCACTGTCATTTTTATTTCAACAAATAAATTCATACATATGCGTATGTTAAACAAAGAATAAACTCATTTGTAAAGCTAAATTTATGAGATTGCAAATAAGGAACAGCATTAAACCCTGACTATTCAATTTTCTTTGTCAGTCAAAATACTTCTGATTCTGAGAAGATGTGATGGTTTCACCATATGATTAAAGGTTAACTGAAAATTACTAAAAAAATATGAAACAGCAAACCTATATAATTTGAAAGACTGATGGCCTTCAGTTTTAGAAGTTTTATTTTCCAAATAATAAGACTGATCCTTGCACAGAATTTTAATGTACTGATATTAAGTGTCTACATGTTAGAAGTTCTACTTACAAGATATCATCCCTAGGATACAATGTATCTCTAAGTCTTAAAGCCTCACATTTGTCACATAAGGATCCAAATGGCAACTCCTTTATGCTTGAAATTCTATCATTATTTTAATAATGTAGCTTAGTTTTCATCTTCTATAAACTGAATTGTTATGACCAGAATTTGTTTATTGTATGTCACAAAATGCATTATGTTAATTTATCATTTTTCTCATAAAATTCTATTAAATTTAAATCTGCCCATTGAATGTTTCCCCTAAGGGGGCTATGGTCCCTGGCCTCAATGGAAAAGGAAGTGTTCAGGTCTGATGAGATTCATGTGCTGAGGTGGGATGGTGTAGGGGGTGGGGAGTGTTCCCCTTTTCTGAGAGAGAGGGGAAGGATCAAGGAAGGGAGCTGGAGGGTGGGACTCAAAGGAGGGGAGGGAGGGGATTAAAATCGGGATGTAAAATGAGTAATTACATAATCTTTAAAAAATTAAATGTCTAGCATTAAAATTTCAATTTCTCTTATTTTCCCAGTTTTATTCTGATTATCTTCTCAATTTGTAAGTTAGTTACTGAAGTCAATTGTCCATGAACACTTTTTCTAATGCATTTATTAAAAGCTGTATGGAATTATCTAAATATTTTTTAGATAATCTCAGATTTCATAATTGCATTAATTGTGCCTTCTTAAAGTTTAAAAGATCACTACAGTTTATTTTAATACAGTTTTTTTTGGCAAATAGAACTTTTATCATTAGATAACTTCTGAGTTATCATCTTAGTTTTTTTTCCAACTCTCTTTATAGCATGGAGTATGTGCATCTACAACCACATGTAGCATGTGCCCTGTAAATTTGTCCTGGCTATCATCCATGGGCATCCCACCCATCTCTGATCCCACAGATCCATATCCCAGAGCCTTACTTGTTTTACCTTTTAGTATCTAACACTTGATAATATTTTATCCATTTACTTTATGTATCTAAAAGATGACATCCCCTTTCAAGTGTTCATTAGCTACAACTTTCCTATTTCTTCATGTCTTTAATCTCCTTACAAAAAAATAACTATCTGATATTTTTTACTTATATTTAATTAATTTAATGCAGATGCTGTTTCTTCTCTCATGTGTCATTGTTCCACTTTCAGTTTTTTATTATCTTTGACATAAAACTTCTCCATGGTCTACCTTTAATCTAGTCACCATATTCTTTTCAAAGATTTTTCTTCCAAACTACAATATGATTATATCAGCTTCTTCTTTAAAACACTGTAGTAGGTGAAGGAAATGCAAAGGTCTTAAGGATTGGCCACTGTCTATTGTGTCATATACAGAAGAGAATAGTTGACTTTTCTCTATATAAATTTATGTACTAAACTCTAACATTTAAATCTTAAGTCTATATAATAACTATTTGGGTACAGTGTGTGAGTCAGAAACTCTTAATGTTCTAGTTAATCATATTTGATTAGAATCACATCTTCCACTTGGTTGCTCAGGGAGCAAGGAATAATGAAGGGTATTTATCACCATCTTTCTTTTCATTTAAAATTTCCAAATACCTTTAAGACCAGTAGTCTACATTATAATGACCCAATTTTAGAAAGCTTTTATATTAATGTAAAGTAATTATAGCTGAAATGCTTTGCATTTTAAAATAAAAACAAATGGCTATTGCACTTAATATAAAACAATATTAACCATTCCTTTTTGTAAGCCTTGGAAATATTTCTTTATATTCATAGCTCCCTTACACTTGTTTCATTTCATTTGTCTTTATTAGTTTTGAATAAAAACTATTTTGCTTAATTATTTTAAAAATAAGTATAAAGAATTGCATTTTAAATTTTAGCAAAAGTATAGATTTTTTTCATTGTGTGTTTAGCTTTTGCAAACATACACTAAGAATTCTTGTGACAGTCATTATAGCTGTCTTGAACATGGTATAATTCTAACAAACAACAATAAAACAAAAACTGACAAAATGTTATATTAACTATCTTTCAGGTTTACTCCATTAGAATTAAGGATTTCAATTCATTCTGAAGAGCCATAGTGAGACCCCAAAGATATTTCTTAGTTACTTTGGTCATTCAAACCACACAGGAACTGGGCTGTGTATTGATTGGCCTGTGGAAAACAAGCCCCTTTCAAGTGAGGATATTTGATTGTTTATGATCGAAAGACTCCTTTATTATTACTCAAGCTTGTTATCTCAATTTTTATAATTTTGTGAATGAACAAATTAATACATTTAAATAAAATGTATTTTCTAATATTTAAGTCCTAGTTCAGATTAAGTTTTGATTTAGAGAAAAGGACCATGCTTGCCTGTAGTAAATTTTATAACAGAAAAGATTTAATGTTGTTCTACCGGGAAAGGAAGGAAAAAAAATCTGTCTTCTAACTTTTGAATCTCTACTTACATCTGTGGTAGTCATATGCCAACTTCATTACTGAGCCAATTGAAAATTCTCTTTAACATCATTCTTTTATGTGTCGACATCCAGTTAGACCAGCACCATTTGTTGAAGATGCTGTTCTTTTTCCATTGTTTGGTTTTGGCTTCTTTGTCAAAAATTAAGTGACCATAGGTGTGTGGGTTCATTTCTGAGTCTTCAATTCCATTACATTGATGCACTGGTCTGTTTCTATACCAGTACCATGCTGTTTTTATTACTATTGCTCTGTAGTATAGCTTGAAATCTGGGATGGTGGTACTTCCAATTTTGTTTTTTTTTTTTGTACAGGATTGATTTAGCAATTTTTGGTTTTTTGTTATTCCATATGAAGTTGATAATTGTTTTTTAGAGGTCTATAAAGAATTGTGTTGGTATTTTGATAGGAATTGCATTAAAACTGTATACTGCCTCTGGCAGGATGACCATTTTTATTACATTGATCCTACCTATCCATGAACATGGGAGATCTCTCCATCTTCTGATGTCCTCTTCAATTTCATTCTTCAAGGACTTGAAGTTCTTTTCATACAGGTCTTTCACTTGCTTGGTTAGCATTACCCCAGGTATTTTATATTGTTTCTGGCTATCATGAGTGAAGCATGTTTTTTCTTAGACCATATTTATCACCTTGCATAAAGCTTAAGTCCAAGTGGATCAAAGACTGTAACATAAGACCTGACACACTAAATCTAATAGAAAAGAATGTGGGGAAAAGCCTCAAACTCATTGGCACAGGAGACAACTTTCTAAATACAACACCTATAGCTCAGGTTCTCAGACCAACAATCAATAAATGGGACCTCATGAAACTGAAAAGCTTCTGTAAGGCAAACAGCACCATCATTCGAGCAAAATAGCAACATACAGATTGGGAAAAGTTCTTTACCAACCTCACTTCTGGCAGAGGGTTAACATCCATAATTTTTATAGAACTCAAGAAATTAAACATCAAGAAGCCAAATAATCAATCAAAAATGGAAAACAGAAGTAAACCAAGAATTCACAAAGGAGGAATCTCTAATGGCAGTGAGACATTTCAAGAAATGCTCAACATCCTTAATCATCAGAGAAATGCAACTCAAGATGACTCTGAGATTCCATCTCACACCTGTCAGAATGGATAACATCAAAAACTCAAATGACAGCATATGCTAGTAAGGTTGTGAAGAAAGGGGAACACTCCTCCTTTGCTGGTGGGAGTGCAATCTTGTACAACCATTGTGGAAATCATTCTGGCGATATCTTAGAAAACTTGGAATACCCCTACCTCAAGACCCAGTCAAACCACTTCTATATCCACCCAATGATTCTTCACCAAGCCTCAAGGTCATATCCTCATCTATGTTCATAGTAGCCTTATTTGTAATATCTAGAAACTAGAAACAACCTAATGTCCCTCAAATGAGGAATGGATAAAAAAATTGTGGCACATTTACACAATAGAATACTACTTAGCCATCAGAAACAAGGAAATCATGCAATTCGCAGCCAAATGGATGGAGCTAGTAAAGCTCATCCTGAGTGAGCTAACCCAGACTCAGAAAGATACACATGGCATCTATTCACTTATAGTCAGATTTTAGCCACATAGTACAGGATAACTATCCAACCAACACACCAAAAGGAACACGAACATAGACTTTGTTACCTATTAAGGAGACAATTTGTCCTAGGAATGCTACCATGGTGGCCCCTAGTCCAAGAGGAAGCTCTTAGCAACATGTGACTGTTGAGCCAAATTTCTTAGATTTTTCTAATATAACATATATGCAAGAAGATTTCATTCTTACTCTCAGCCCAAAGCATTTTCCTCTAAAATTCTTCTATATTCATTTTATTTATTTCATTGGTCTTTTTTTCTCATCTATGATTCTCAAAATGTTCCATTTGTAAATTGACTGAGTATAATTTAGATTGCCAAAGCAGAGAATTAGTTGACTCATTCCAAATTAAAGTACTGGAAAGAAATAAGGGCTGTAGCTATTTTAGATTGCTCTACTCTGAACCTAGCAATTAAAAATAATTGCTACATTTTCCATTTTTTAAACTACTCTGGAAGTAGCTGAGCTTTGCTCCTGTTAAAATAAAAAGGAGAAAATACATTGCTTCTAATTATTACAAAGATTTAAAGTAGAAAAATATAGCTTGATTTATGTAAAAATTTATCTTTTGTTTTCTTCAACATATCCTTTTAAATACTTCAAAATACTCCATTTTAACTAACTCAGGTGTAACTAGAAATTGGCAGCCTTATTTGTCATTAAGAATATTCATGCAGAAATTGTATGTTTGTTACTCATGCTATCAATGCAGTTTTTGCATTGAGGTAGAGAAAATATGGGACCAACAAAGACTTTAATAAGTTGGTTTCATCAATAACCATTATCCCATTTCCCAAATAATCTTGATCCCAACACAAAATAACCTGTACAATAACAGTTATCTTCCTTTAGTATTCTAAAACGTTTCTTTATTTTTTATTTTATGTGAAGGTTGTTAAGCCTGTATGTATGTCTGTGTACCTTGTGTATGTAGTGCCCATGATGCCAGAAGAGGACATTGAGACCCTGGGCCAGGAGTTAAAGATCATTATGTGCTCATAATTAAACCCCTCGTCCTCTGGAGGAGCAGCCAATGGTTTTAACCTCTGGACAGTCTCTAATCCTTGAATTTAATTAATTAGTCAATGTACTAATTTTCATGTCACCAAAAAGGAAACTGAAAGTTTCATATTTGATTTTAGCTTGTGAAATTTTCTTTATGTTGAAGCTTCCCTTATTTCTGAGTTTCATGGGAAGTTCCACTTCTGTAGAATTTATATTTCTGTTTAAGATTTAGTTATTTTTATTTAATGTCTATAAGTGTTTTTGGCTACATGTATGTATGTTGTATCCATAGAGTCCTGAGAAGGCATTGACCATTGTGAGACCCCTTGTAGACTGTAAGAACCAATTTAGGTCCTTTACAAGAACAACAGGTGCTCCTAACTCCCGAGCCATCTCTCAGTCATGTGCTATTGTTTAAAATACAAATCGTTTTATAGAAAAGTATACAATGCCATGGAAGTGTATGTGTAACTTAATGTAAACTGAAAGATTATAAATTTAAACCTGGGTAACGAGGGTGTATCTTCACCTCCTTTGAAGTCTGCATTTCCCAGGCTGAAAATGTAATTCAGTCTTTTCTAGAAGTCTTATATGTGGTCTCATGTCTTAATTTTGATTTTTATGTTTGATTTTCCTTTAAACAATTTTAATATTCCCACTTAGGAACTATGTACTATCAACTTTTGACAGTTTTACATATGTGAAATGAATGAATACAGGGTTCAACAAGTAAGTGTTTAAAATGCAAAATAAACCGGTCCTGTGATCAAACATTTGTCGAGTTCTAACAGAGTTTAGTCAAAAGGAGAAACTAGCCATATGCTATGAAATATGTGTGTCTATAGCCACTTGTCTGTTTGCCTTCCTGGTATTAATTTTTAATGCATTTGACTTTAAAAAATTCTAATTATCCTGGCAATGGTCCTTGTAATCAGATGTATTTGGAACTGAAGAAATGTTTGGTACACTACTGTTTTATTCAACTCATTTTGGATGGGAGAGATGTATGTTAGAAAGTGAATGACTATTTTTTCATTTAATAATACCAGTTACTAGAAAACACAATATAAGTATTTAGTTTGTCCAACAAAACTATAAAATGGTAGTTTCATATTTTGGTTTGCTTCATGAGATAAAAAGGTAAAAAATAATTGTCTTAAATCTTAAAATTTCACGGCTAAGGTGTAGGAATGTATTTCAATCTTGGTGACCAAGCCTTAGCTGGTAAGTGGTGACCCTTGTAGCAAATGTGAGAAAATTCTTGTTATTATTAATCACAAATACTGTGTTGTGTTATGAACCCTTCTTCCTCAGTCATGATATCCTTTGAAAATAGTAAATGGAAAAGTAGATGCTGTGGAGAAAAAGTTATGACATTATATTCAATCTACACAATTATTTTACCAATAGGATTTTGCTTCCTTCAAATTAACTCATGCTTTTGGTATATTTTGATTATGGTTTAGAAGCAATTTTCATTTAAGAGCTTCTTGAGTAAGTCTTTAAGATCTTATGCAGAGCTTCTTATTTTCCAGTATTATTCCCTAATAGACTCTTGATTTGAAATTTTGTTTTTATTACATTTTTACCTCTCTGTCTCTGTCTCTGTCTCTCTGTGTGTGTGTGCATGTGTGTGTGCGTGTGCATGTGTGTGTGTGTGTGTGTGTGTGTGTGTATGTGTATGTGCGTATGATAACAGATACACACACATCATGAAAATCACAGGACAGTTTTATGTGTTGGTCCTTATTTCTGTCATGTTTGAGTCAGAGTCTTCTGCTCAATAATTCATGCTCTAAGCTTCTTGGCTCACATTTTTCAAGGATTCTCCTGTCTCTATGCATAGCATCTAACTCTAGGTCTCTGGGATTACAGATATGTGATACCATATACAGTTCTATGTGAGTTCTGGGGATATGGACTGAGGGTCTCATATTTGCATGGCAACTACTTTACTGACTAAACAAACAGGGACTGAATATATCCAGCAGCAGTTAAGAATATGAATTGTTCTTGCCGAAGACACAGGTTCATTTTTCAGCTGTGCCACAAGGTGCTCATAACCATATATAACTCTCGTTGAAAGGATCCAATGTTGTATTCTAATTTCTGTAGTATGCACATGGTGCACATATACACATGGAGGCAAAAAAACACATAAAATTTATAAATGTAAAAAATTAAAAACAAAAAATGTCCCATATATTTTTACTATGAAAAGAGACTACCAGAGCTGGGGAAAACATTCTACTTTAAAATTCAAGTTCATTTTTATCTCAAGCTAACTTTTAACACTTTTGTAACATGTTATGGTGAAGAAATACTCTTCCTATTGATATCCTATGTTCAATAAGCATTGTATTTTTGGTTTTAGTTTTTCCATCTCAGATTGCAGAACCTTGATTTATGCAAGCAATGAAATTGAAATATGGAGATATCCACAAAATGACCTGACAGTATTGTCAGGTCAGAATATGTCAAACCAGAAAAAGCAAATCTCAACTGATTAAAAGTAAATCTCAACTGACTAGAAGTAACTGAGGAGCCAGGAAGCCAAGAACTTTGCACTTGGACTTGAACAAAGTCATGAGTGAGACCACTGTTAGCTTAGTGACTTCAGATTAAATAATAGTGTATTGCTATGCATTTCCTAACTTTAGTAAGTACATTAAGATTTAGTAAAATGTTTGCACTTGAAGAAAGCCGAATGTATGAATACTAGAATTCATTTTGAACTATGTCTTTTTTTTTAACTTTCTTTTCTTTTCTTTTTGTTCTCAAAATACTCTAAACAAAAATTTCCCTTCCTCAACTGCCCTCTGTCAGCTCCCCTTTCTTCTCCCCAGCCCAGTTCTCCTTTTCTCTTCAGAAAAGAGCCAGGCTTCTAGGATGTCAGCCCCACATGGAATAAAAGGATGCAATAAAGTTCTGGATAAACCCTCATATCAAGGCTAGGTGAGGTAACTGAGCAGGAGGGAAAGGGTTCCAAAAGCAGGCAAAGAGTCAAAGATACCGCTCTCCCATTGTTCTAAGTCCCACAGAAACCCAAGCTAATGCAGAGGAACTAACAGTCCAATACAGGCTCCCTGATGACCACTTTAGTCTCTGTGAGCCCTTATGATTCCTGTTTAAGTAATTCTGAGGAACAAGTTCTCCTGGGGTTCTGAACCCCAGCCTGGCATCTGTGGACATTTGGCATGGCAGCACTTGGACTAAAAACAAGGTTTACGACTTGGCATTGTTTTCAGCTGCTAATAGCCTTATGAAGTGGGCACAGCCCAGATTAGGCTGAAGTCAGGTGAAACAAGGAGAGAACATATTTAAGGACAAAGTGGGTGGTGTCCAAGTGTTCTAAGGCTAGAGGCAAGGAGGTGCAAGATGGCTTATATTATCTGGTGGAACTAATTCAGGCAGACTGAAAAGTTGATCTCAAACAGACCTGAAAAATTATGATCAACTCTTCCTGAGGCAAAAGGAAGCTGGTGAGAAAAGGCCTCAACAAGACAGCAAAACCCCCAAAACTGAACCTTGTGGCACAGCTTTTGCCTGGAGGTATTCTCATCTAGTTCAAACGACGGCCTAAAGAGAACTGTGGCCAGCCCAGACAACTGTTGCATAGCAGCTGAGTAGCTAATACAAACTGATCAAGTTGGTCTATGGACAGCTGAGACTCCAGAGAGAACAAAGTCTCAATACTCATTTGAAGAGAATCTGTCATAGCCAGGTTATGCTAAAGAACCTATGTCTGAGATGTTCCTAAAGAAAGACTGTTGACTAAATGCCTTAACAGGTCTCCTCTTGAGGTGTTGCTGATGACTGAAGACCTGCCACAGAGATTGTATCCTTCTAAAACATTAGGGATAATTGTTAGATAAATGGGTGTTTGTAGCTATTCTTAGTGCTAGTTGTTAGGAAATAAGTGTTTATATTTATTATAAATATCCATCCACTTTGGTGGAGATATATATACTATCATATCGTCTGTGAATACCAATACTTTGACTTTTTCTTCTTTCCAATATGTATTCTCTTCATCTCCTTTAGTAGTCTCATTGCTCTATGTAGAAATGCAAGTACTTAATTGAATAGATATGAAGAGAGTGGACAGCCTTGTTGTTTTCCTGATTTTAATGGAATTACTTAGAGTTTCTCTCCATTTAATTTCATGTTTGCTATTAGGCATGCTGTAAATTGTATTTTTTTAATGTTTAGATATGTCCTGTGTCCATGATCTCTACAAGTATTTTATATGAAGGGTAGTTGAATTTTGTCAAAGGCTTTTTTGGCAGCTAAGGAGATGATCATGGGTTTTTTCTTTCAGTTTTGTTATATGGTGGACTATATTGACTAATTTTCGTGTTAAACCACCCCTGCATCCCTATGATGAAGCGTACTTTGACATTTTTAATGATCTTTTGATGTGTTTTTAAATTCAGTTGCAAGTATTTCATTAAGTATTTTTGCATCTATGTTCATAAGGGAAATTGGTTTGTAATTCTCTTTGTGGAAACTTTGTGCAGTTTTGGATATCTACAGCCTCAAGAATTTGACAATGTTCTTTCTGTTTCTATTTTGTTGAATAATTTGAGGAGTATTGACATTAACTTACATTTGAAAGTCTGGTAGAATTTTGGATTAAGTATGCTTAGATCTGGGCTTTTTTCCCCCCAGTTGAGAGACTTTTCATGACTGTGACTGCTTTTATGTTTTTATTTCCTTAGGGTGTACAGAGCTATTTACATTGTTTAACCAAGCCTGATTTAACTTTGGCAAGTGATATCTACTGAGTGATGGTGGTGGTGGAAGTATATACACATTTCTGCTGTGAGATTATTAATTAGGCATATTTTCTTCAGTGATTTTGTTAAAAATGTTTTCTGGATCTTGAGGTGGTATATTCAACTTCTTCTATTTTTATTACTCATAGGCTTCATCTTTTCATACTGTTTGAAATTTTCTGAATGGGTTCTAGCAGGGATTTTCTATATTTAACATTTTCTTTGACAACAAATCAACTTCTATAATACCTTCAACTCCTGAGACTCTCTCTTCCATCTATTTTATTCTGAAGTTGATGTTTGTGTCTACAGTTTGTGTTTGCTTACCTAGATTTTTTTTCTCCAGAATCCCCTCAGTTTGTGTTTCTGTATTTTCATTTTCAGGTCTTCAACAGTTTTATTCATTTCCTTCAACTGATTTTTTACCTTGGCTTTCTTAAGGTATTTATTAATTTTTTCCAATTTTTGTTAGTCTTTTCCTCAAATACTTTAAGTGATTTATTTATTTCTTCTTTAAGGACCTTAATCATCTTCATTACACTAGTTTTAATGTATTTCTCTTGTGCTTCCGCTGTTTTGGAATATTCAGGGCTTACTATAGTAAAATAGTTGTGCTCCGGTGGTTACATATTGCGCTGGTTGTTGTTGATTGTGTTCCTAAGTTGGTGTCTAGGCACCTGGATTTAGGGTGTTTATAGATCTAAGTGTCAATTTCTGGTTTTGTCATTGTTGGATAGGTGTTTTGTTCCTTAGTTTCTATTTCTTCTTAGATCTTCTGGTCTCAGTGGCCTGTGGTTGTGTAATGGTATTCATCCAAATTGGGGGCTCATCTCTGGTGGCCAGCATGACCTCTGTTACCCTAGGGGTCTCCACCTGAGATGATGGCCCAGACAGGTTATATATAGGGGGCGAGGATTAGAGATTTGATGAGGGGGGAACAGTCAGAGAGTGGGAATAATCTCAGGTCTATTTGGAATTCTGGCAGCCAGTATGGCCTCTGGTAGAGCAAACTATGTCTTTTTATTTTTCTCCAATTCTTTTAATATAAAAAGGTAAAAAACTAAAGAAATTTAAAAACACAAATAATGTCTTGCTAATTTTTCTCTTCAGGTTCTAATGATTTGAACCTTTCTTTGGAACATTATTTATACTGGCATTTTTCCTAAACTGTCTCAAAAACATTTAGCATATCCTGCTTACTGGTCAATATGGGGGAAAATGATGAGATAAATAAATAAGGTAACTATAACCATTATTTCTAAATATTTAAGTAGATTTCACAAGAGTTCATTAAAAAGTTTATTTCTCTCTGTCAGAAAAGCATGCAGTTTTTACTAGAAATGAGGGATTGTTTATTTCTAAAAATTAAAGTACAATATAAATACTGAAATGCTTGGTAGTTTGCAAATGAAGGTGACTTTTGCTGCATTGATTAGCAAGAATAGTGGTTTAGGTGATTTTTGAACACCAAGTTAAAATTAATTAAAATGTAAATGATGCATCAGATGACTTGGAATATAGAATTAGGTGCATGAGCAAATTTGAAAATTGAATAGTTCATTTGCATAGGTACTGATATTCCTTTAGCGATAATAACTGTATTGTACTTTTGTATGATTTTTATTAAGTTAATATTGTTATTATATCACCCAATTGTATATGTGTTTATGTTAATTTTTATTGAAAAGAAGAGCAGTATTCACAGCATAACAAATGTTTATGGGGAATTTTATAATATTTAATTCACTTTGTATAAGAAAAACTAAGTTAGCCTTTAAACTGATTGTTGAGTCTACAAGCTATGTAATTAGATGGAATCTGTCTGTTTGACTCTAGAGAAGGGTGCTCTTAGAGATTAATCTTGTGTCCTTTCTGATCTGAGGAGATGTGGACCAGAGAGAATGAATTCCCGCAGAAGTACAGAAGACTTAAAAAGTAATCATGTTCTTTTATGTTCTTTTTTCTGAAATGGATGGTAATCATTGCTCTCTGGTGTTTGTGGGTCATATAGAAAAAGCGAACAGACCTCTCCATGTTACAAATGGTCAGAACTTACTTGGAAGCAATCAAAGTGAACAATAGTCTAGGCAGACAAAGTAATCAGTTCTTCTGTGTCTGAGGACCTGAAATGAACTGATGTCAGGACTTGGAGAGGCAACGGATTGAAATCTCTGGACAAAATTAAGGAATATAACTGGCTCCTTTCACATCCTGATTTCCTGGAACACTCTGGAAAACTAAGGCTCATCAGAGTCTATAATCAAAGAAAAAGGTTTTCAAGTTCAGCTTAGACCTACTGAATGTAAACGTCTTCTAAGAACCAAGTGTATGTGATAGGTGTGGTGTGGCACCATTAGCAGTGACTAGGATATTAGACATCAATGTGATTATTGGCAGTACTTTAGCAAAGTGCTTAGTTAAATGGGTGCCTAATGTGTAAAGATGAATTAAGTGTTAGAAAATAACTCATCCTGTGATCAAATGATTTTCTACTGATAAATGAGTCCATAATAAATTATATTTAGTCCAACTATTATACAAAAATAGTGTACTAAAAGGAACTGAATGTGCAGACATAAGTTAATCCAAACATCTGGCATTAAATTAAAATATAATTGTATCATTTCCATCTTTTCTTTTCTCCTTCCAACTATTCCATGCATCTTTCCCTTTCATATTCATGGCATGTTTTTGTTATTGTTACATCTATATGCAAATACATAGTTATATAAATACAGCCTGCTAAGTACGTTAAGTATTGCTTGTATATATATGATTTCAGGGATGATCCTTTGGAATAGGATAGCCGATTAGGGGGCTCATCCCTGGGAGTGACTGACTCCCTTTCTCTTAGGGGTCAGTGGCTCTCAATCTGTGTGTTGTGACTCCTTTGGGGGTCAAACAATCCTTTCATGAGATTGCCTAAAACTATAAGAAAACACAGATATTTGCATTATGATTCATAAAGTAGCAAAATTACAGTTATAAAGAAGCAATGAAAATAATTTTATGTTTGGGGACCACCACGGCATTAGCAGTCGTGCTAAAGGTCGCATCATTAGGAAGGTTGAGAATCACTGCTTTAGTTCTTTGTTTATGGGTGGCACTTCTCACATTTTTTGCCTTCCATGATAGTATGTTTATTGGTGTTGTCACTGTTCAGGATTTGTTGTTGAGGTATCATGGGTATAGCTTTTCTACAATTTCTAGGAGACACAATCTCACTGAAGATTTTGTGGTCCTCTGGCTCTTAAAAAATCTTTTTATTTCCTCTTTTGTGATGTTTCTTTAGCTATAAATGCAGTAATTGTGTTGTATATGTATCCATTGGGTCTATGCACCCAATTATTAGTTATTATTTGATTATCTATCTTCTCTTTGATTTCCTTCTTTTTAAAGGTTTATTTTATTTTTATGTATGTATCTGTGTGGGTATGTATTCTCTATTAATTCTGGTGCCATGGAGGCCAGAAGAGAGCAATGAATTCCCTGGAGCTGGGGTTTCTGAGTGGTGGACATGGGTGCTTGGGGTGATCTATAGAGCAATTCTCAGGGGTCGAGCCATCTCTCCAGCTGTGCTTTTGGAATATTCATTTTTGACACAGTCCCATGTAGCCCAGGCTGACATGGAACTCCATGTGTAGCTGAGTATGTATGACCTTAAACTTTTTTTCTCCTCCACTTCCTAAGTGCTAAGGTTATATGTGCATGCCACTGCAGAATTATACAGTTCTAGTTGCTGAATCCAGGGCTATGTGTACACTAGGTAAGCATTTGTGCAAATGTACTACATCCTTATTGAATTTCCAAAGCAACATAGAAGTACTATTGTACTGTTCACACATGTTTGAGGACATCACTTAGGTGTGTGTGCATTTATGAAAATTTAGTTACTGGAACTAACAGATACGAATGACAGTAAAGCAAGCTGAGGGAGTATATCCAAGCCAATGTTCTCAACATAAAAACATCTCTGTATCATTTTATCATATATATGTATCTTTCTCTGTGTCTGTGTGTA
>CAJQZJ010032178.1:9222739-9252561 GCA_907164525.1 Lophiomys imhausi | reverse complement strand
GCTGGCTGCTCTGCCAGGCCTATAGGCCTCCCTCCATGCCCTGCTGGTTGCTCTGCCAGCCTCATATAACATCCCTCAACTAAAAAATGGATATATAAAGAATATGCATTATGTTTACACAATAGGGTATTAATCAGCCATTAACAAAATAAAATCATGAAATTCACAGGAAAATGTATAGATCTAGAAAAGAAAGAGAAATATGGTACATAGTCATGAATATGTGGATATTACCTTAATGATATACTGAGCTACAGTCTATAGAACCACGAATTTAGAAGCAGAGAGGAAGGAGAGGATCCAATTGGGTGAGGCAGAGGTGGATAAGGGGGGCATACAGGGAGAGATAGCTAAACTTATGGGCCATTTGAAGGGTACTATGAAAATTAATACAGTAGAAGCTGCTTAAGATATATACATATTAAGAAGATTTAACTGAAATGGCCAAATAATGAGGAAGATTGAGAACTGGTCTTCTCTTGTCACCAAATGAAGCTTCCATTAATGATATTGAATTGCATATAATTGAATTGTTGGCCAAAGGAGTCCTATGTTAATCCCCAAATGACCCAGATTGTTGTCTAGACTATAGGCTGTTTTTTTTTTTTTTTTTTACAAACTGACAGAAAGGCTTTATTGATGAAAATAACACCACTCATCTCACTAAACACAGAGAAGCCAACTGGCGTCTCCATTGAGCCGTCACTCTTATGTTCTAGTGTCTTTTGTAGATGAAGATACTCTGCATTTTACAAAACAGAAACATACACACCAACCCATCCACAAGCCCTTTGATTTATGATGGTGTCCTGCCTGAAAGTTACACTAATGCAATAGAGGCACAAAAGCTTGTGGGAGTAACCAACAAATATTAGATTTCATTTGAAGCCCAGACCAAGAACCTGAGACTAGATACTCCAGAAACCTATGGTAAAACCAAATACTACTGTTATGAAATAAAACAGAAGAAAATACATAAACAAATTCATAGCTATAAAATGACTCCTAATGGCATTCTGCTACATGTCTAGGTCAGTACCTTGCTCAGCCATCATCAGAGAAGCTTCCTCTTGCACCAGATGGTATAAAATACAGAGACTCACCTCCAGACATTAGGCAGAGAATAAGAGACCTTAGAACACTCAGGTGTGAATGGGATTTCTCCATCAAATCCCTCTTTTCAGAAAGCAGAGAAGGCTGTAGAAGGGGAGGAGAAAAAAGTGATAGAACCAGAGAGGTTGAGGAAACCAAGAAAAGAAGGTTCTGTATCCACATGATCAAACCACATATGAACTCACAGAGACCAGGGAAGCCTGCACAGGGTCTGCATGCACCTACACTAGGTCCTTTGCATATTTATTATGGCTTCCAGTTTAGTAATTTTATGGAACTCCTGTATGTGTTAAAAAATTTGTCTATTTCTTGTGCCTTCTCTTTTTTTGGCAAATTTCAATGTGTTAATATATGTTTTAATATTATATCATATAATATCATATCATATTATATCATACTATACTATAATATATTATAATGCCTTAGGAGCCTGCTTGTTTTCTAATTAGAGACAGACAGACAGGGAGTGGATCTGGATGGGAAGAGATGTGGGGTGGAGTAGAGGGATGGAAAACCATAATCAGGATATATTATATGAGAAAAAGGTTATTTTTAAATCATAATAAATATAAAATATATATTTTTTTAAAAAATATAAATCATAAAAATAAAAATGCAAAAGTAAATGTTGTCCTTATGTCGACATCTAAGAGTGCTGGGATTACAGATAGATTCTACAATATCTGTGACTTTAGATTATACATTGGATGTTGAGATGTGGTGTTAATGTCCTGCTTTACTTGTACCTTTCTATATTTTTTAAATCAAGTAGTTAAATTTTTTGGTGTGTAGAATTACATTAAAGTATTATTATTTTGCTTTTTTTCCTGGGGACTAGAGAGAAGAATTTCATCTCAAAATATATTTCTTAAATCTAAAACACATACAGAATTTCAAGCACTTATGGAATTGTAATGGAATTTCATTAGTTTGAATGAACCTCCTCTTATCTGATGAACCTCTCTTTGATAAGCAGCCACAACACTTAATATTGAAATGTTCAGTCTCCTCTCCCTTCTTCTTCTTTTACACCTCTTAGCTATTTTTATGCTGATCAACAACTACCAGCCATACTGGAGCACTTAAATGCAAAATTCGAACTTAAAATCTTCAAGAATCTTCACACATCAATTTATTAGGTATATATGGATCAATGCAATCAATACACAGCAGCAATGTAAATTTTAAGAGACAAAAATTCCCATGAACATTTTAATCTGAATTTTATTTTTGTTGAACCTTATATTTGCATTGTTTTCTCAGTCTAATGTATTTTCTCTAATTTTTTATATATCTTACCTTATAACTCACTAAATATTAAAATTCAAAATCTATTGCTATATTGAATTTTTTTCCACTTTTCTCTCCTACATTGGCATTGAATTTGTTTGTGAGGAAGTAGTATGAAATACTTGATGTGTGGATAATCCTCTTCTTAAAAACTGTACATGTAGTTCCTGTAAAGAAACAAATTCAGGTTTCTATTCAAGTATTTTTATGGGACTCCTGAGTAGAATGAGTGAATCTCTGACTCTTTTGCTTGATCTTGGGACTCTTTTCTTCCTGATATTTTGCTGTGTTAAATTTCGATATGAAAGCTTTTGTTTCATCTTGTTATATTTTATTTTCTCATGTTTGATTTTTGTCTCTTAAAAGCCCATCCATTCTTAATGAGATAGAAAATGAATGGATCTGCAGGGGAGGGGGTTGGAGAGGGAGGGAAACTCTATAATCAGAATATATTGAATAATCTATTTTCAAAAAATGTACCGTTATCTACTTGCAAAGTACCTATGAGGGAGAGTTACAAACAATTCATTAAAGAGTAATATGAAGAAGTTTGTGAAAATTTGAATGCAACACTTCTTTATATTTCATTGATTATCTTTAGTGATAACCATGTTTTAGTGTCTCTTTTGATAGCTTTTAGATTATGTTGTTTTAATAAAATATGTGAAAGTATGTATATTATTTAAATATAGGAGTTCTTTCGGTTAAAATTAACTTATATTTATTATGAAATTGTGACATTCCAAAAGGATAACTTAAGTTGTTCAATTGGAATACTATGTATGATTTATGCATTTATTTGCAAATTTACTTTTGTCATAGCTTCGATTAAACAACTTGACACACCTGGGAAAAGGGAATCTCAATTGAGAAATTGACTTCATTTGATTGGCCTGTGGATACATCTGTGAGGGCATTTTCTTAATTGCTACTGATGAGGGCCCGACCCACTGTGTGTAGTGCCATCTCTATATAACTGGGCCTAGGCATTAGAAATGTAACAAAGTAATCCTGGGAAAATGGCTATTAAGGAGTGCCCCTCCATTATCTCTGTTTCTAACTACATCCTTGGCTCTTCTGGAGTTAGAAGTACTGTGTATGTCCTGTAAACTAAATAAACTCGTATCACAAGTTGCTTTTGGTCATATTTGTTTTTTGTTTGTTTGCTTGCCTGCTTGCCTTTTACAACAATAAAAGAGAGAAAGCTAAAATACTTTAATTTTCTACCAAAATTACATTACTAGACAGAAATAATACACAATATGTTTACAAGTATTTTTAAATACTTTGTATTATTCCTAGAGATCTCTCTTTTAATTATTTTCTTGGTATAAAGGAATAAATCACAATGAGTACATCTATAAAAATTCTTGGTGTCCTTTTCCATAAATTAAAATGCTCCAACACTGCTCTCCTGTCTAAGGACTCAAGGCAACTGTAGGGCTATTACAGAGAAGAACAGTAATACCATCCTTTCCCAAATGACTTAGAAGAGAAGATTCCAAATGGTTGGAAATGGTTTTGTCAGAATTCACAAAAGCTTTCTAGATGGTGGGCTTTTTGTTTGGATGTTATTGAAGGTAAATAACTAACTTTATAAAATAGTGTTCGTATGTTCTGCTGAGTTTCATAATCATTGAATTCTTTCACCCTAATAAGTGTATTATTCCAGTGTGTGTACACAGGATAATTCTTATAAAATATATTTGACAAAGATATTAAAATAAGCAAGAAACAAATAAAGATATATTATTTTCTTCATATCTGAAGTTTTGGTAAAGTTTCAATGTGGGAGACAACTCATTTTTAATATTAAATTTTGATAATTTCAGTTAGTGAAATTGCCTGGTCCATCAGATACAGTGGTATGAAAGCTATATACTGAACTACTATGGACTAATTTAGGGGCTTCTTTTATTTAGTATATCTAAAACTCCTTAAATTTTCATTTCCTCAATTGTTTTCTATACCACTTCATTTTAAAAATGGATAATAGATTCTTTTCTCATACAATATATCTTGATTATAGTTTCCCCTTCATCTACTTCACAAATACCTCTCCACTTTTCCTCCTTTCTGGATCCTCTTCCTTTCTGCCTCTCATTAGAAAAGAGCATAGTTTTAAGAGACAACTACCAAACATGAAAAAAATATATATAATAGGATGAAGCAAAAAAAAATTTCATGTCAAAGTTAGACACACCACCCAACAGGAGGAAAAGAGTTTCAAGGGCAAGCAACAATGTCAGAAACCTGCTTGTTCTCAAGTCAGGAGTCTCATAAAAATACTAAATTATTACATAAGCTGTTATATAAGTAGAAGAACTGGTGTAGATGCATGTAGACCCCTGCTTGAGTCTCTGAGCTCATATGTGCCTTGTTTACTTGATTCAAAGGCCCTTGCTGTCCGGATGTCCTCTGTCCCCTCTGACTCTTACAGCCTTTTCACCTCCTCTTCTGCAGGATTACCTGGGCTCTGGAGGGAGGGATTTGATGAAGATATCTAATTTGGACAATCTTTCTACAGAATGATGTCTGGCTGTGAGTCTTCTGCATCTGTTCTCATCTGGGGCCAAAAGATGTCTCTTTGTTGATGACTGGGTAAGACACCAGTCTATGAGTATAGCAGAATCTTATTTGAAATTATTGTGTTAATTTTTCTTTTGTTTAGACCAGTTGTGATGGGGTAGTGTTAAGAATTCTAAATGTTAATTGGTCCTGTTTGCTGTCTGTTACATTGTCTCTGGTTAGTTAAATAAATGCTGAGGCCTGAGATTGGTCAAAGACAGCGAAAGGTGGGACTTCCTGAGATTAGAACAGGAAGTCTGAACTTTAGACAGAGGATGAATTCATTCCAGCCAGGAGCAGGAAGAAGGAGGACACCATGGGTTAGAAAAAAGAACCTCATTCTACACGGCCAGCAACATTGGCATCGTGTGGAGAATAGTCGTCTAAAGGGATGTATGTATATATGGGGTCATATTTGGCTAATAGAATTAAGAGCCACCTTAGGTGGGCCAAGACTGCTCAATTCAGGCCAACACTTGTTAAAAATCCATGTGGTGTCTGTGTGCTCATTAATATTGGCTGCTTAAAGATTAATGGCTGCAAACCACCGACCAATTAAAGATAATATAGATGCTGGGTAAGTAATTTAATTAGCCATATTTTTTTCTATACAGCTGTGTTTGGGCTTTTTTTTGCATTAATGTATTTATTTGTTCACTTTACATCCCAATCACATTTCCACTCCCTTCTCTCCTTCCAGTCCCACTCTCCCACCAACTTCATCCATTGTCCACCACGGGGTAGTCTGGCACATCAAGTCCCATCAGGACTAAGTGCCTCCCTCCTCTTCCATTGAGGCCAGACAAGACAACCCTTCCTAGGGGAAAGGTATTCAAAGGCAGAAAACAGAGTCAGAGATAGCCCTCACTCTAATTTTTAGGGGACCCACATGAAGATCAAGCAACCCATCACATTCATAAGTGTAGGGGGTCTAGGTCTAGTCCATGAATGTGGTAGTTCAGTTTCTATGAGCCCCCATGGGCCCAGGTTAGTGGGCACTGTAGGTCTTCTTGTTTTGCCCTTGAGCCCTCCAGCTCCTTCAATCCACCCCCTAACTCTTCTACAAGATTTCCTAAGTACAGCCTATTGTTTTGCTGTGGGTCTTCAGATATGCCTCCATTATCTGTTGGATGAAACCTTTTAAATAACAGTTATTGCTCCTGTCTGCAAGCATAAAGTATCACTAATAATGTCAGGGAATGGATCTCTCCTATGGGGTGTCTCAAGTTAGGCCAGTTGTTGTTTGTCCCTTCCCTTAGTCTTTGCCTTATCTTTATCCCTGCATATCTTGTAGGCAGGACAAATTTTGCATCGAGGGTTTAGTGGCTGGGTTGGTATCCTCCTTCCTCCACTGGTAGTCTTGCTTGGCTACAAGAAATGACCACTTTAGTGTCAGTATTCCCTGTGGCTTAGAGTCTCAGTTAGGATCACCCCCATATCTTTCAGGAGCCTCCCCGTCCTACCTAGGTCTTCAGTTTATCCCATAGATGCTCCCTCACCAGTTTCCCATTATCTTTCCCAGACCTTACTCACTCCACATCCATGCTCTCACCACACATGATTCCCAAGCTCCATCCCACTCTCCATCCCCTCTCTCACGTAATTTCCTCTCTTCCTCCATTTATTTTGACTTTTATTTTCCCTTCTTAGAGCAATTCAAACATCCTTTCTTGAGACCCCCTAGTTATTTAGCTGTTTTGGGTCTGTGGATTTTGTAGCATGGTTATCCTGTGCTATATGTATAATATTCACTCATAAGTGAGTACATACCATGTGTGTCCTTCTGGATCTGGGTCACTCAGGATGATATTTGATAACTCCATCCATTTTCCTGAAAATTTCAGGATTTCCCTGTTTTTAACAGCTAAGTAGTACTCCATTGTGAAAATGTAGAAAATTTTCTTTATCCATTCTTCCATTGAGGGACATCTGGGTTGGTCTGAGTTTAATGGTATTATGAATAAAGCTGCTATGAACATAGTTGAGCAAATGTCCTTGTGGTGTGGTGGAACATATTTTGAGTATATACCCAGGAGTGGTTTAACTGGTTTTGAGGTAGAACTACTTCTGATTTTCTGAGAAATGGTCAAATTGATTCCCATCAGCAATGGAGTAGTGTTCCCTTTATTCTACATGCTTGCCAGCATTTTCTGTTACTTGAGTTTTTGATCATAGTCATTCTGACAGGTTTAGGATAGAATCTCACATTAGTTTTCATTTGAATTTTCATGATAGCTAAGAATATTGAGCATTTCTTTAACTGCTTCTATGCCATTTGGGATTCCTCTGTTGAGAATTCTTGGTTTAGTTCTATATCACATTTTTTAAATTGGTTTATTTGGTTTGTTGGAGTCTGATTTTCTCAGTTCTTTGTATGTTTTGGATATTATCTCTCTGCCAGATGTAGGATTTGTGAGGACCTTTTCCCAATCTGTAGCTTGTCAATGTGTCCTATTGGCGGTGTCCTTTGCTTTTCAGTTTCATAAGGTTCCATTTATTAATTGTTGATCTTAGTATCTGAGCTGTTAGTGTTCTGTTAAGGAAGTTATCTCCTGTACCAATGTTTTCAAGGCTATTCCCCACTTTTTCTTCTATTAGATTTAGTATATCTGGTTTTATATTGAGGTCTTTGATCTGCTTGGACTTAAGTTTTGTGCAGGATGGTTAATATGGATCTACATGCATTTGTCTTCATGCTGACATCCCATAAGACCAGCACCATCTGTAGAAGATGACTTCTTTTTCCATTGTATCATTTTGGATTCTTTGTAAAAACTCAGCGTCCATAGGTCTGTGGATTTATTTCTGGGTCTTTGATTTGATTCCATTGATGAAATTGTCCATTTTTTTATGGCAATGTCATGAAGTTTTTATTACTAGTGTTCTGTAGTACAACTTGAAATCAGGGATGGTGATACCTCCAGAAGTTGTTTGGTTTGGGTGTTTTGTTTTTTAATTGTAATGGATTGTTTTCACTATTCTGAGTTTTTATTTTTCCATATAAAGTTGAGAATTGCTCTTTCAAGGTCTGTAAAGAATTGTGTTGGAGTTTGATGGAACTGCATTGAATCTGTAGATTGCTTTTGGTAAAATGAACATTTTCACTATGTTAATCCTACCATTCCATGAGCATGGGAGATCTTTTCATCTTCCTATATCTTCTTCAATTTCTTTCTTCAGAGACTGAGATTTTTGTCATATAGGTCTTTCACTTGCTTGGTTAGAGTTACACCCAGATATTTTATATTGTTTATGGCTATGTGAAAGGTGTTATTTCCCTAAATTTTTTCTCAGGCCATTTATCATTTGTATAAAGGAGGGATACTAATTTTTTAAAATTTTGTATCCATTCACTTTGCTAAATGTGTTTATTAGTTGTAGGAGTTCTCTGGTACAACTTTGGGTTTCTTATGTATACTATAATATGATCTGTGAATAGTGATAATTTGACTTCTTCCTTTCCTATTTCTATCTCCTTGATCTCCTTTAGTTGTCTTTTTGCTCTAACTACAACTTCAAACACTGTGGTGAATAGATAAAGAGAGAGTGTGCAGCCTTGTCTTGTCCCTAATTTTAGTAGAAATGCTTTAAATTTCTCTCTATTTAATTTGCTGTTGACTTTCAGTTTGCTGTATATTGGCTTTACCGTGCCTAGGTATGGTACTTGTCGTGAAGAGTGTTGTCATTTTGTCAAAGGCTTTTTCAGCATCTAATGATATAATCTTGTGACTTTCTTTTCTTTCAGATTGTTTATATGGGGATTACAGCAATGGATTTTCTTATTTTGAATCATCCCTGAGATCAAAGCTTACTTGATCATAGTAGATGGTGTATTCAATGTGTTCTTGGATTTGGTTTGTGAGTATTTTATTAAGTATTTTTGCACCAATGTTCATAGCAGATATAGGTGTAAAATTCTTTTTCTTGGTTGAGTCATTGTGTAGTTTGGGTATCAGGGTGATTGTGACCTCATAGAATGTGTTTGGCAATGTTCCTTCTGTTTCTGTTTTGTGTAATAATTTGAGAAGTATTGATATTAGCTCTTCTTTGAATGTCTGATAGAATTCTGCATAAAAACCACCTGGGCTAGGGCTTTCTTTTGACTAGAGACATTTAATGAGTGCTTTTATTTACTTAGGGGTTTATAGGTCTCTGTAAATTGTTTACCTGATCTTGATTTGACATTGGTAAGTGTTATCTATCAAAAAATATCATTCATTTCATTTAGACTTTCCAGTATTGTATAGTACAGATTTTTGAAGTCAGACCTAATGATTCTTTGGATTTCCATGGTGGCTGTTGTTTTGTCCTTCTTTTCAATTCTGATTTTGTTAATTTGTATACTATCTCTCTGCCATTTAGTTAGTTTTGTTAAGGCTTAATTTATCCTGTTGATTTTCTCAAATAACCAAATCTTGATTTCATGTTTTTTTATATTATTCTCTTTGTTTCTAAGTTATAGATTTCAACCCTGAGATTAAATATTTCCTGCTTATTTCCTGCTGTCTAGTCTTCTTATGTGTAATTGCTTCTTTTTGTTTTTAGAGATTTTGTGTTTGCTTTTAAATTACTAATATGAGAATTTTCCAATATCTTTATAAAGACACTTATTCTTATTCCTATGAACTTTTCTGTTAGCACTGCTTTCACTGTGTCCTATAAGTTTGGGTCTTTTGTACCTTCACTTTCATTGATTCTAGAAACTCTTTAATTTCTTTATTTCTTTCATAATCCAATGGTCATTGAGAAGGGAATTGTTCAGTTTCCATGAATTTATAGGCTTTATGTTGTTTCTGTTGTTGGGTACATCCAGCTTTAATCCATGGTGATCTGATGGAATACAAGGGGTTATTTCAATTTTTTTTTGTATCTGTTGCTTTGTGACAGCATATATGGTCCATTTTGGATAAGTTTGATGAGGTGCTGAGAAGAAGGTATATTCTTTTGTGTTTGGACAAAATGTCTCTTAGATCCATTTGCTTCATGATGTCTGTTAGTTTCAATATTTCTCTGTTTATTTTCTGTCTCAATGATCTTTCCATTGGTGAGAGTGAGGTGTTGAAATCTCCCATCTTTAATGTGTTGGATTCTATGTAGGATTTAAGCATTAGTAATGTTTCTTTTATAAATGTAGGTTCCCTTGCATTTGGAGCATAAACATTAAGAATTAAGAGGTCAATTACCTTTTTAGGGGGGGGTCAGATAATATTTTTCCTGGAGCAAATTTGTTTTTTTTGACAATATATAAAGTATTACCTTTCAATCCGGATTAAAGAAGAAATTATTTTGATATTTTGGAGCTAGACAAACCTTTAGTGTATATATTTTGATATCTCTAAGGACAATTTGTTTGAGTTGCAGCCTGCCTTTTGTAAGTAGCTTTTAAACTTAAATCTTTCCAAATCCTATGTGCCTGTCTCTGCATTCTAAGTTTTGGGATCAAAGACATGTGGTTCCCAACTGATGAGATTAAAGATGTGCTCCTCCACCCCTGGATCAAAGTTTTTCTCTGTTTAGAGCGTGTTTTGTATCAGGTGGCCTTGAGCTCTGAGATCTGCCTGTTTCTGTCTCTAGTGTGTTGGGATTAAGGGTGTATTCTTCCCCAATGATGGGACTAAGGGTGTGCGCCATCACCACCCTGTTTCTTGTAACTCTAGAATTTATAAGACAACTAACTCTATAGTGATCCTCCTGTCTCTACTGGAGGTAACGGCATGGGCTAACACCATGCATTATTTTACCTTAGCTCTAAGTTTTTTCAACTCTTGGAGGTTTGTAAAACCAGGTTGAACAGCTGTCACCTTTAATTTATTTACAGTGTTTTAAACCTGTTACCTGCTTTTTAATGCCAAACCATGGAAATAGCCTATACCTCTACAAAAAACAAAACAAAACAAAACAAAACAAAAAAACAAAACTTTTAAGCTGCTATCAAGTTTGTGTAATCTCTGTAGCCACCTGCAGTCTAACATTCTAGTCTGAAATTAAGGCCATTTTCCTTTCATGCCAGTAAGGTAAATTATAGTTTGAAAATTTTATATTGTATTTTATTATATTTTTAAGAGTTAGGATTAGGGCAGGGCTCTGTTCTTATCTTTCAAGGAGATTTAAAGCATCCATTCAAGGAATCCAGGGACAACTGGACAACGGAAACCTCAGCAGAAAACAGATCAGACACCAAAGAAGATGAGTGGCCCAGATGATCCAGCCTTGCAGACTTCTTCAATAGCAGTTTCCTCAAAAGTCTACAACCACAACAACTCAAAATTGCTAAGATCGTTCAGCTCCACAGACTACTCCAGCCAGATCTTCAGTAAAGCTCTGAAGATCAGCTTCTGTCTATGAACTTCTTAGAACATCTAAATAGCTGAGCACAAAAGGACTGAACATCAAATGATTCTATTAACATTTTTAACCATTTTTCCATTCTTATTTGGGCCCCAAACAGGTTTACTACATCCCAAATCAGCAGGAAGTCATTTTAAGAGAACAACGTCCGATCCCCAGAAGGTGGGGAGGGTGTTCCCCCCACTTTGGTTATTTGACAGATAATAGAAATTTTTGTTATTTAGGGGAAAAGACTACAAGCTGTTAAATGGTCTAGTTAAATGGGTTTTGGAGGTTAGACCCAGGGACTTCTCTCTTTTTCTTTTCTGTATCCTCCTTTCTCTCCTATATAGGAGTGAACAGACTTGAGAAAAATGGGACATAGACATAGTATAGGAAAGATCAAGAAAAAAGAACAAATTATCGAATATAGCCTTATACCTTTGTATACTGATACAAAATTAATATTATATTTGGCTAAATTGGTATTGATCATTGTATATTAATGCAAAATTAAGATTGTATAGGGCTACATCGGTATTGATCTTTGTATATTGATACAAAATTAAGATTATATTTGGCCACAATGGTATTGACCCTTGTATATTAATGTAAAATTAAGATTGTATTGGGCTACATTGGTATTGATCTTTGTATACTGATGCAAAATTAAGATTATATTTGACCACATTGGTATTGATCTTTGTATATTGATACAAAATTAAGGGTAATGTTTCTTAAAGGTATTGTTCGTAGTAATACTTAAAAATGAAATGTCAAGTTTTGACCTCTTGCTACCAACTGACATAAACTGTTTATAATAATTAAGAAATGGAAACTAATAATCATGAAAACGTATCATTTTGTTAGTTACTATGACAATCTATCACAGTTATTTTCTAAGCTATTCAGAAATCAAGTTGCTAAGAGACAAGCAATATTTGCTTATCTAAATATAAGAGATAGATAGGGCATCTTCAAAAACCTCAAGAGATCTGCAGAATATGGCATTCAAAGATGTTTTCTTAACTTAAGATTTTTTGATATCGAGACATGTCAGCTCCTGACAGCACCTCCTATTCTACTCCAAGTAGAAGATGAGCATCGAAGAATCTCCAGTGGGAGATGATTGAATTGGTGGTAAGCCGTTCTCTTGGCAAGAAAAACCCCTTGCTTCAAGTGTAGACAGACTTCTGTCCAAAAAGGACAAAACTTGGAAGCAGATAAGTCGACAGCCTAGCTCTGCCAAGACAGGGTAGGCAAGTCCTTCATAATTCCTGCTCTACAATCAATGTCTGTCAGAGAAATGGAGCCAAATGACTGAAGATTGATGCTGTAATGTATGGAGAGAAAATGGGAACTGTCCAGGCAGCCACTGGTATGTCATTTTTCAGTTTTGGAAGCTGCAGGCCCTGCACTTCCTATATAATCAGATATATTTATCCCTCTCAGGTCTCTGAGGTGGTTGAAGAATAGATAGCTAGAGTCTCATAGTTAAATTTTGAGTTGTTTAGGAATCAAGAGGGTGTTCTGGATCTAAGAAGGTATTTTTAAAATTGTGAGGCAAGTTAGTATGAAAGCTGAGTTAGATATAGAACTTTAAACACATGGAGATGGTTAGATAGTAGAATGTTAAAGTCAGGTGCCAAATACATATGGACTGGACATTGGGAATGTATGCTAAGCCATATAACTCTTATAATTGTGGCCTATTTATTTCTGTTGTTTTGTATTGTATTTATAGTTATAAGAAAAAGAACCATTTTTTGGGCTCAAAGGAGAGCTGTTTGGGGGAAAAAAGAAATACATTAAACTAAAAAAAAAAAGAAAAAGAAGGGAAGAGGATGGGGGGTTGAGGGGGAGGAGGGTGGAAGGGTGGGACTGGAGGGGGGAGTAGGGAGGGGATTGTGATTGAGATGTAACTTGAAGAAACAATAAATAAATTACTAAAAAAAAGAATTAAGAGGTCTTCTTGGTGACTTTTTTCCTTTGATAATTATGAAGTGTCCTTCCCCATATCTTTTGATTAGTTTTGGTTGAAAGTCTATTTTATTAGATACTAGAATGACTACTCTTTTTTATGTTTTGGGTGTGTTTCCTTAGTAAATCTTTTTCCAGCCCTTTATTTTGAGTTAATATCTACCTTTGTTGCTGAGGTGTGTTTCTTGTATGCAGCCGATCAGTAGATCCTGTTTTTGTTGTTGTTGTTGTTGTTTTTTTTTTTTTTTTGTATTCAGTCTGTTAGCCTGTGTCTTTTTATTGGGGAATTGAGTACATTGATGTTTAAGGACATTAATGACCAATAATTATTGATTCCTAATATTTTGATGTTGGTGGTAGCAGTGTGTTTGTGTGTTCTTCCCATCTTTTGTTTTTGCTGATGTGGGTTTACTTATTTCCTGTGTTTGGGGGGGGGGTATAATTCAACTCCTTATGTGGAATTTTCCTTCTATTATCTTCTGTAGGCCTGGATTTGTGGATAGTATTATTCAAATTTGGTTTTGTAATAGAATATTCTTTTTCTTCCATCTGTGGTGATTGAAAGTTTTGCTAGTTATAGTAGTCTGAGCTGAAATCTGTGGTCTCTTAGGATCTGCAATATATCTGCCCAGGCCCTTCTGACTTTTAAAGTCTCTTTTGAGAAGTCGGGTATAATTCTGATAAGTCTGCCTCTACATGTTACATAGCCTTTTCCCCTTGTAGCTTTTAACACTATTTCTTTGCTCTGTTACATTTAGTGTATTAATTACTATGTGGTGGTAGGATTTTCTTTTTGGTGCAATCTATATGGTGTTTTGTAAGCTTCTTTTATGTTTATAGACATTACTTTCTTTAGGTTAGGGAAATTTCCTTCTATAATTCTGTTGAAAATATTTTCTGGGATTTGGAGCTTCTAATTCTAATATTCTTATGTTTGGTCTTTTAATAGTGTCCCAGATTTCTCAGATGTTTTTTGTCAGGGAGTTTTGAGATTTAACTTTTTCTTTGATTGATATATCAATTTCTTCAGTCATATCTTCTACAACTGAGATTCTCTCTTCCATCACTTATATTGTCGTTGATACTTATGTCTGTAGTTACTGCTGTCTTCCCTAGGTTTTCCATATCCAAGATTCTCTCAGTTTGTGTTTTCTTTATGATTCAATTTCCACTTTCAGAGGACAGTTTTATTCATTTTGCTCCCTTGCTTACTGCATTTTCCTGTATTTCTTTAAGTGATTTATTCATTTCCTTCACCTGTTGTATTTTCCTATATTTTTTGAAGATATTTACTCATTTCATTTACCTGTTTGATTTAATTTTCCTGTTGTTTAAGGGATTTATTCATTTCCTCTTTAAAGGCCTTTATCATCTTTATAAAGTTGGATTTACGGTCATCTTCTTTTGCTTCAGCTGTGGCAGGGTGTCCAGGGCTTGCTTTTGATTGTACCAATCCATGAACATGGGAGACCTTTCCATCTTCTGATATCTTCTTCAATTTCTTTCATCATAGACTTCAAGTTTTTATCATAGTTTTTTTTTAACTGCTGTGGTACAAGTTACACCAAGATATTTTATATTATTTGACTCTATTGTGAAAAATGTTGTTTCCCTGATTTTTTTCTGTCCCTTTGTTATTCATATATAGGAGGGCTACTTCTTTGAGTAAATCTTATTTTCTGCTACTTTTTTGAAAGTATTTAACAGCCATAGGGGGGTCTCCAGTGGAAATTTTAGGTTCATTTATATAAACTATAATGTAATCTGCAAATAATGATACTTAGACTTCCTCCTTTCTAATTTTCATCCCCATGATCTCTTTCAGTTGTCTCACTATTCTAGCTAAAACTTCAAGTACTATATTGAATAGATTGCAGAAGGACAGCCTTTTCTTGTTCCTGATTTTAGTTGGATTGCTTTGAGGTTTTTCTCTACTTAATTTATTCATAGCTGATTTTAGGCTTAATGTAAATTGGCTTATTATATTTAAATAGGTCCCTTGTATCATTAATCACTCCAGATCTTTTAACAAGAAGGAGTGTTGGATTTTGTCAAAGGCCTTTTCTACATATAATGAGATAATTCTGTGGTTTTTGCCTTTCAGTTTATTTATGGTAGAATCCTTTCACTGAGTTTCATATATTGAACCATCCCTGAATCTCTGGGATGGAGCTTATTTGGTCATGGTGGATGATTTTTTTGATATATTTTTGGATTTGGGTTGAAAGTACTTTATTAAGTACTTAAAAATATATGTTCATAAAGGGGAATTGTCCTATAATTCTCATTCCTTGTTCAGTCTTTGTGTGGTTTGGGTATCAGGTAACTGTAGCCTCACAAAATGAATTTTGTAATGTTTCTTCTGTTTTTATGTTGTGGAATAACTTGGGTACTGTCATTGAATCTTCTTTGAAAGTATGGTTTAATTCTGTGCTAAAACCATCTTGCCCTGGTTTATTTTGATTGGAGATTTTAATGACTGCTTCCATTTTACTAGGGGTTATAAGTTCATTTAAACTGTTTATCTTATCTTGATTTAATTTTGGTTATTGGTATCTATAGAAAATAATCCATTTCTTTAGATTTTTCAATTTTGTGGAGTACACATTTTTAATGTATATCCTTATGATTCTGAATTTCCTTGGTGTATGTTGTTATGCTTCCCCTTTTTGTTTCTGATTTTGGAATTTTAGTATTATTTCTCTGCATTTTATTTAATGTGGATAAAAGTTTATTTATTCTTGTTGATTTTTTAAAATAACTTTGTTTCTTTGATTCTTTGTATTGTTTTCTTTGTTTCTATTTTATTAATTTCAGCCCTCAAGGTTTTAATTTCTTGTCTACCTTCTTGGGTGTGCTTACTTATTTTTGTCCTAGATCTTTCAGGTATGCTGGTAAGTTGCTAGTATGAGATTGCTCTAGCTTTTTTTTTTTTTAATTTAGAAACTTAGTGGTATGAACTTTCCTCTTAGTATTTATAGAAAGATGATGTTATACATTCTAAATATTAATTAATTGGTCCTGCTAGCTGTCTGTTACTTTATTTCTAATTGTTGTTTCTGATTGGTTGAATAAATGCTGAGGCCTGAGATTGGGCAAAGACAGGGGTAGGCCGGACTTAGGTTTCAGCTTCTGAAACAGAGAGGTTATTGGGTAGAAGGAACCTCCAGTAGATGAAGCCTTCAGGAGAAGAAGAAGCCAAGAGCAGGAAGAAGGACACATGCCATGGGTTAGAGAAAAGGACATTATTCCATGTGGCCTGAAACATTGGCATATTGTGGGGAATAACAGCCCAGGAGACATATGCATATATGGGGATCATCTTTGGGGAATAGAATTAAGACCTAGCTTAGATGGGCTAACTTTGTATTATCCAGGCCAAGACTTTTTAAAATCTACAAGGTTTCTGTATGTACTCATTTACAATAGCAGGTTAAAGATTAACACTGCTGGCCAATTAATGATAATATAAATATTGTTAAATAATTTAATTAGCCATTTTCTACAAATAGCACCCAATCACTGCAATTAGAATCCATGCTTACAGCCTGAGAAGGCCCAGGTAAAAGGTGATTTCCTAGCCAAAAAGCAGGGAACTGACCTGAATACATTTCAAAGGTGCAGCTCCTTTAACAAAAGATGATTGATTCTGTTAGTCAATGAAAAGACCCAGAGCAAGGCTGGGGGAGGACCATGAAAACTGCCTGCCTATACTGCCAGCAGTTAAGAAATGTTAACATAAAGTAGCATATCATGATATTCTAAACCAATCTCCTTAAGAAAGTGGCTTCCATGGGAGAATTGAAACTCAGGCTAATATCAAATGGTTCAATTAATATTATTGTTTAATAAAGGTAATTCAATGAATTAAGTTCATGTCTTGACCCCCAAACATGGGAGACAAGGAAAAAACAGGTTCCTTGTTGTCAGAGGCCATTCTAATCTACAGAGCTCTACAGAGCAAATCAAGAGAGCCCAAGCTGCAAAGAGAAATCCTGTCTCAATATATCTACATAGAAATTAAATCTCCAAAGAAAGTAGAAAAGGAAAGAAAAAATATAAATGCATACATTGATCCCAAAATGTAGAGACATAGGCAGAGACAGATACGTTCCTTTTGAGTTTAAGGCCAAATCTACAATAGCCAGAACTACACAGATTAAACCTGTCTAAATCAATTAATAGATTTATGTCAACTGTAAATGAGAATACTTAAACTCCATCCAGTCTTATTCTGAAATTTCAACTTAAAAATGATTTTGTATAGCCATATATATGTAATAATAATTACAGAAAAGAAGTCTTCCATCCAAACTAATAGAAATCAAATTTGACTTCAAAGGCCCCCTACAGATGTTGGCTATAAACTAAAGAACAAACAGGTAACTTATATTTGCTGTCCACTATGTGGGAATAGCTCAGATTGGCTAAAACATTATATATATGTATATATATATATATATATACCTAATAAACTCTTGTTGGCTACATAGAAGCCACATGACTTACCATTGAATGCCATCCTTTCATATAGTATGAATGGAGACTTAAAAATGTCTTTCCTCTGCTCAAATATTGATCAGATTTTGTATTGCCTGTAGCTGTGCCTTTCTTCACACATTCAGCAGAGGTCTTCCCTCCACTTTGCAATGTTGTTTGGGCCTGATGCTTCTGCTTTTCTATATTATTTTTTCTATCATATGAAATCGTCTTTTAAAATGTTTTTATAATGATTTTGTGTCAATTTCCTTATTTCTCCTGCTTTCTAACTCTTGTCATTGTGTTTATCAAAGCTACAAATGTTTTAGACAGACTATTAGGAATTCTCTGGCCAAAAAAAAAAAAAAAAAGATTCCTTAAATATGACTTTGGGAAAAAGAAAGGTTTGAGGAGGTAGGAATGTTTAGACAAGGTTTCTCTGTATAGCTCTGGTACTCTGGTAGTGCAGGAAATTCGCTCGGTATACCAGGGTGGCCTTGAACTTAGAGATCTCCCTCCCTCTGTATCTATAATGCTGGGATCAAAGATGTGCATCACTGGATTTTAAAGAAAAGCTGATCACAATGTATCACTGGATTATTATAGTAACATATAGAACAGGTTTCTAAGGCTCATTTTTTAATTGTAGTAACACTATATTTAGAATTTCTTTCTTTGAATTTAAGACAAGGTGGCAAGAAATGCAGGTTAAGGGGATGGAGAGATGGTGCAGTGTTTAAGAACCCTGGCTCCTTCCACAGGACTTGGGCTTGGTTACTATTGCATGGCATCCCATAAGCACCTATCCCAGGTCCAATGTATCTGATACACTCTTTTGGTTTCTGTGGGCAGCAGGCAGGCAAGTATATAATGCAAAGACAGGCACAGAGACAAACACCCATACACATAAATAAATAAAATTTAAAACTATGTATGTTGAGAGTGTTAGTATCTATCATAGAGTAACTATCATTTATTTAGAACTAACTATGTGTCAAACACCGAAAAATATTTATATGCATCTTATCTTAATAACATAAAGAATGCACTGTACAATTAATTTCTGCAATTTATATACTGAAATAGTTTGCAAATTATCATTTCTAGTCAAATGTCTATAACATTACTTTACAGAAGTACACTTAAGAGTCTATAATATTCATTATTATCTGAATAGACTGAACAGAAATACTTATATACAACAATTAAATATTTGAAAATAATTAATATGGGAGAAATAAATATTTACTTTTATACACATGCAGTTTTCTTGCTTGGTAAAAATATATTCTAGTAAGCATATCCTCTCTAGGCTATACTTCTTTTGTGCAAATATGCCTATTTGTCATAGTATGAATGAGAATGGCCCCCATTGCCTCATATTTAAATACTTGGTCCTGAGTTGGTAGAACTCTTTGGAAAGGATTTGAAAATATGGCCTTTTTGGATGATGTATGACACTTGGGGTGGGCTCTGAGCTCTAAAGACCATGATATTACCACTTTTCTCTGTTTATAAATAGAGAGTCTAAGAATCCAGTTGTTGCTCAGTCCATAAGGGTGAATGTCTCATTTGGTTTTCATTATACAATGGAATCAACAGAAGTAGGCTCTAATCCCACTGAAGGAATGGTCTTTCTAGCAAGGTGAGAGCAAAGATCAAAACAGGCAAAGATCAAAATCTTTCTTCCATGTCCTTATATAGGCTCCCCCAGATTAGATCTGTACTAAAGATCTAGATTCAAGATGTGTCGTACCTAAAATATATAAATTAGAAGTAGGTCTTCCCACTTCAAATTAAGCAGAAATCCCTCAGTGGTGTACTCTTTATTTTTTTTTTAATTTTAGTTAATTCTGGATATAATCAAATCAACAAACCAGAATTGCTGTAACAAGTCTGTCTCTTGTCAACTTGACACATAATCCTATCTCCTGTCATGATTAATTTCTAAATGAAAACAATAACTTGATAACAATGCTGCCTAAACATAATATAACTAGTCCACATACAATCACAGACACATTATATATTTAACCAGGTCACAATCCACCTAACATGATATATCTATCTCTCAGACAACCACAAATGCATTATAAATTTAGAACAGGTGGCAATATCTCTTGAGGGACATTCTTTTAGCATCTCAAGCTTAAATATGATAAATATTGATATTCTTTTAATTGATTACATCATATGATACAGAAATTTAGGAAGGAAAACACAAATATCTGTACAAAAACATTCTTAAGAAAATATGACTGAAACATTTATGTGATTTATCAATCTTTTTTCTGAAACTGCTCACATAGACTTATGGTATTTAAAACTACCTTCCTCTACAACATATTCTGTATTTCCTCCACATTTGGGAAGCACCTTAGCTAGTCTTGGCTCTATTTCTGGAGGAATGGCCTATACACTCTTCTTGATGTGTCTTTTCCCTTTGTTATCCTACTTGGGGATTAGGCTGTTGTAGTTTCCTATTGACTTTAATCACAGGACACAGTAGCACCTGGAGATACACTAAAGTATCCACTGTATTTGACACATGAACTTTCTTACCTCCATTGTGGAGAAGCAATCCAATTTCCCCATGATAATGGGGATCACTCACTCCTCCTAACATTGTTATTCCTTTCTTAGTCTATTGTCTTAAGGGCATCAGAAGTCCCAAGTGGCTAAGAGGCTTTCAGTTCAGTGGAAAGTGTGGAGCCTGACTGACTCAATCTTGAAAAAAAGATTCCATTTTGTATTAGGTTTGACTCAGAGCTGATCTCCAGTTCTAGGACAAACAACAAAATACTCCCAACCTTGCATTTCAGGGGTGGTCATTAGTCATATCCAGACAGCTCATTCTAAGAAAGCACCCAAAATTCTAAACAAACTTTCTGCTGTTCAAGCTGACCAATAATGGTATGACAGCAACAATGAGCCAATTAGGGACAAACAGGTTTGTCTGTCCAAATGTCATCTATGCTAGAAACCCCGTTCTTTTTTTAAGCCACTTTATAAACTCTATATTTTTGGAGTTCAGGGCTCTCAACTTGAACTACTGTGACAGTAAGCTTGGGAGTTCAAGTTCAGAACTTGAATAAACAACCCTCAAGCATTTACATTGCAGTTAGCTCCTGAGTAGTCTTTTCAGTCTCTAGAGCCAGGCAGAACACTGGGGGCTCATCCAAGACTCCCAAGATCACCAGGATTCCTGGCTAGAGGGTTCAAACTGGCTGGTAAACTACTGTGTCTTTATATGTGTCTGTCTCTCTATGTGTGTCTGTCTATATGTACTTGTGAAAATTAGGGCAACATTCTTGGTTTTCCAGTAGACTGGCATTGAACTCCAGCAAAGCAGGGAGGGGAACAGATCCATTTGGAAAACAACAGAGATACAAAGACAAAAATAAAATAAAAGAAAGCTTGTTAAATGATGTTAATAGAAATGAGAGTTTGGGCATAAAAGTATATGTATGTCAGAGATAAAACATAGAAAGTACAAGAGAAAGGGAAAAACAAAGACAGCAATAAAAAACAGGCACACACACATACACACACACACACACACACACACACACACACACACACACACACACACCCCATAGTCAGGGATCACTGGGATCCGCACTGGAAAAGGGGTAAAAGGCTTAAGTAAGTTGTGAGCGTCTGAGGATATAAATGTAAGTTATAAAGGAAAGCTTCTACAAAAATGTCCAGGGATATTCAGAGAAACCCTGTCTCAAAAAACCAAAAACAAAACAAAACAAATGTCCAGGGATATAAAAAGATATTGTAGAGGTCTGAAAAATACAAATTACTAAGGTTAAAAAAGGTTAAAAGATGACAAAAAATAATATTATAAATACGAGTAAGTAATCCATCAGACTTATGATTTTGTTAGATATAAAGGCAAATGTTTTTAAATGACAACTATATGGGTCTCATAGTCCACAACCTGCCATGTCACTTCACCATCTTACATGCCCACATGATATAAGACAATTATGAAACTTCTTAGTCCTAATGAACACTATTTATTATTGTTACCTCCTTTTAGACTAAGAAAGCAACAGATCTCATATTTTAGATTGTCACGGACTTTTATACGATGATAAATATTTAAAGTATATGTTTACAACATATTGTATGGTGATTCAACCCTGGTTTATATGTCTCTACTTATGTCTTTATTAGTTATTGAATATGACTAAAACTCAATATTCAGGGTTATTAATTAAAAATGTGTACTTAGATAATCTTAAACCATATGACATAATCATAAAGACACTTTTAGGTTGGGATGTTGGGATATATTAATTCTAGAGACATTGAATTAAATTGTTTACACTGATGAAAGAACCTGGTTTTATCTTTTAAAATTATGGCTGTACTCTATCTTCACTTTCAAAAAGGTTAAAAATTGCTGGCTTAAAATATACTTAGCCTTGTTTTTGCAAATGTTCTTAAGACCTAACATAGCTGTATACTTTAATAAGCTACAGACATTTTGTAAACTAAATCATACAGGAAACTGCTATGGTATAAATGATATGTCATAAAAAGGTCAAAAAGATTCCAGTTTCTTTGAGAACACTGTTTAATTTTTTGTTTTGATACTAGAAGGGCTTCAATTCAATATTATGATTTTTAAGACTTTTAACCTAACAGGGATAAAACATAAAGTCCCAATCTTTTAATAGTAAATAAGAAAACATATTTATACACAAGCTAATAGTCACCTTATTTGTAGTTATACCAAGCATTTATGCAGTTACTTATGAGATTAAGCTTTATCTAGCCTCCTATATAGGCTTTCACAGTCAATCAGAGAGTAATTAACTAAAAAATGATCCGTCTTGATGGATATAATATAATGGTCTCTCAGACACCTGAGAGATATGCAGAACATGACATTTAAATATTTAATACAGAAAGCTTTTCATGATAGACATGTCAGCTCCTGACAGCCTTCCTAGTCTCCTCCAAAAAAGATAATGGACACAAAAAATCTCTACCTGGAAATTCCTTTAAATATAGCAGAGCTGGCCACTGGGCTAGACTGTCCTTTGCCTCAACAGCAGACAGTATGCTCTCCAAGCTGAATAGGCTGGATGAGGACAGAAAAGTCAACTGCTGAACTTAGCCAAGACAAGATAAACAGTCCTTAATAATTCCTGATTAACAAAAAGTCTATCATACCTTGGTACTGGTGGGCAAAGGTGGATGCCCCATGGACACAGAGAAACAATGGATGGCTATTAAAGTAAAGACTGTCAATATTTATAGATTCAAAAACCAATTGATCTTGCTTACTCAGGTAATATTTGTTATTCTCAGATCCCTGATGAGTTACTGAAAGCTAATGTCATTCCATCTAGCCGATGTTGATTGCTCCCTGTCTTTCAGCTGGATCAACTAATCAGATGCCTCTAATTAATGCCCCATTTCCAGCCTTTGACTAGCATTTCAGCCTTTCTGGGCCCTGATAACAATGTCCTAATATCAGCTAGTCACCCCAGGGAGTGGTGCCATGTCTTAGGTGACTCCTGTGAAAGGATCACCACCTACAGGTTTGATAACCACTGCTCTAAAACTACTTCTGGTACCAAAATCTGTATTGGTAAGGATTCTCAGGAGTATCCAAATATAGACTGAATATTTTGCTGTCTCTCTGTGTCTCTCTCTCTGTATATATATATATATATGATTACTATATATTATATGCAATTAATTCTATAATATAATTAATGCATATATTAATCCCATAGGTATGTGTGTGTGTGTGTGTGAGAGAGAGAGAG
Organism: Lophiomys imhausi; assembly: GCA_907164525.1. Taxonomy (NCBI): domain Eukaryota; kingdom Metazoa; phylum Chordata; class Mammalia; order Rodentia; family Muridae; genus Lophiomys; species Lophiomys imhausi. The sequence goes on along the minus strand of CAJQZJ010032178.1, from coordinate 9,229,009 downwards.
AGAGAGAGAGAGAGAGAGAGAGAGATTTATTTATTCGAGTGTGTTATTGGCTGTGGTCCAGCTAATTGAACAATGGTTGGCTATGAATACAAAGACCAAGTATCCAGTTGTTGCTCAATCCATGAGATTGGATGCATCAGCTGGTCTTCAATATAAGTTAGAATCCCAGAAGAAATAGGTTCTAATGCCAGTCAAGGAATGGGCTTGCTAGCTATGTAAGAGCAAACAGTCAAAAATCCAAACGCTTCCTTCCATATCCATAGACTTTAAGCAAAAGGTGTGGTCCAGATTATATCTAGATTAAAGTTACAACTTCCTATCTCAAATATCCAGATTAGAAGTATATCTTCCCACTTCAGATTAAGCAGAAATCCCTTACAGATATGTCCTCTACTTTTTTTTTGTTGTTGTTTAGTTATTTCCAGATGTGGTTTAGTTGACAACAAAGAGTAGCCACCACAGTGAGTTACATTATAAATTATTTTATATTTCATGTGTTAAACAAATTCTTTATACTGTACTTCTATTATATTTTCAATTAAGATAAAATATTGGATGTATGTGTACTACTCAATGTTCTATGATCATTGAAATGAGATTGACAAAGAGAATGGAAAAGCTCACATGAGGTTAACAAGATTGAAATGAGCAGTTGAACTTCCCTGTGGGCTGTTGACTGAGAACAGTATTTTGAAGCAGGGGATGGTGCAGCTGTGGTACTCAATCTAATCCTTCTATCATGTTGTAAACAAGCAACAAGTTGTAACATGTGCCCTGGCATTTATTTTAGAAGATATACCCCCTCAAAACAATGGCCAGTGATTGCCTCTAGATGAATGGGTGACTGATTCTGGTTTTTTATTCCCAGATAATGACACAGCAGTGTGACTGTGGTGAACATGGGAAGGTCAGAATATTTATTCAAAACACCTTTGGAAATTTTAAGATGCTTCCCAAAGACATGTAAAAGATAGATTTTTTTGGGTGAATATTGCTTTAAGTTTTAAAAATAGTGTCTAAGAAATTTGTCTTATTTCCAGGTTGCTACTTATTGCTGAATACATTAATGAGAGGGAGGGTATCCTGTAAAACAGAAAGAGAAAAAAAAAACAATAAGAGCCTTATGAGAATTTAAAACCAGCAGCACAGTCTTAATAAGTCCAAACTCAGAGATATATTTCACACACAGCATACCTGAGCAAAAGAAAATAATTATTAGAAATACAGAATGGAAAAAGAAAAAACCCACGAATGCCCCATGACAGCTTCCTATTTGTCACTACAGAAGATCCAATGCTCAATGCCCCATGACAGCTTCCTATTTGTCACTACAGAAGACCAAATGCTCACCCTGTCCTTTCAGTTGTTGCTTACCATTAAGCCCTCATTCTCATTGGTTCGGGTTTATTTTAAATTGTGTACACAATATCTCCTTGTAAATCTTCTGCAGTTTGTTTAAACAAAACCCAGACAGTAGCAAGCTATCAATTTGGCTTGTTGATTTTCTTTTCCTCTGTATCTTACTATCACTGCAGTCTTTTGACAGTGAACTCACAAATAGTACTTCTGCACTTATTTATCAAAATCCTCCCCATAGAATGGCAAGAAAACTAAAATTCTTACCTCTTTTAGCAGTTTCCATGGTGCTTGATTTAAAATTTGCCAGGTGGGGATGAAGTATAGACCACATACATTCTGGGGCTGTCACTGCTGTTTTTGCTACTATCTTCATATCCCAAAGGGGATTTTGATAAATAACCCTGGCTGAGAATAGTTTGGTAAGATACTGTGTCCAGAAAGATTTTTTTTTGCCTTGAATACATACTTATATGAGCCATTTATCTCATTTTTCTTCTACCTACAATATTGATTTTTGTTATTCTAGAATCTTTCATTAATACAACCTAAGACCTTTGGCATTTGCTACTTGCTTTCCTAGGAATGCTACTCTCTGTATTTGCTTTTTTTTCATGTATATGGAACACAGCATATAGATTCAGACGAAATGTGATGATTTCTTCAAGAACTATAGCTTAAGTGACTGTTGACTGGTACAAGTTGAAAGTGAGTACTTTTCTTATACAACATGGCACATATGATCCATGTCAATTAATAGAAGCCCTATATTTAAAATTATCTGGTGATATAATGATATGCAAAAGATGACAGCAATCTGAAATGGAAGAGATTAATCATAAAAACCTAAAGGATATAAAGTCTAAAGTTCAAAAGTCTATTACCTACCAAAGCTTATATAGCTGTCAAAAAGCACCTATAAAAACCTGTGACAAAGCTACGAATGGGACCATAGTAAAAGACACTGGAAGCCCATGCAGGATTTATTTAAAACATTGTCAAATCCATGGTCATGACAAATCGTGGTTGTCAACTTGATTGGATATGGGCACTCCTGTGAGGGCATTTCTTGATCAGCCTATTTAAAACAAGAACTTCCAATATAAATGTGAGTGGCAGTTTATCATTGAAACTTAGAAAATTACATGGGAGAGGCAACTTTCTTTCTGTTACCTTAAGTTTCACTGGCAAGCTTATCTAACCTGTGGTGCTGCACTCCTTAACTGATAAACTCTTTCATATTTTAGCGTAAATTGAAGTACCGCATCTCTATCAATCCTCCAGGCCTCTATTGTCAAATTGGAATTTCTCCACCCAGCTTTGTGAGTGAATGATTACCAGATTCTAAGTCTCTCCAGTATGAAACAGTAACTGTTGAACTACCAGGTCTATATCACATAACCCAAAGTAACAAACTCCATATTACATATTCATTCTCTTAGTTCTGTTCTTTATGAAGCTTGGGATAATATACTAACTTTTGTAAAATAAATAAATAAAATAAATACAACTAATAAAAACAAAATGCCCCACATTGAGAATCCCCAGAATGTCCTGTCCTTAGCACAGAAATAAAATGTTCACATTTCTCATAATCTTTAAAGTAGCTATTTAACTATTGCTCTCTATATCATAGATACAAAAGCACATATACATAAATACCTGGATTAAAGCATTTTCACTGTAGCTTGTTCAGAGCTTCAGACAACAGGAAACTACTGTGATTAATGTGCACAAGTTGGAAAGTGAATATATAAATCATGGGTTGTACTCAACTTAAAATACTATGTGATGTTCAGAGAGGAAGTTCACTAAGTTCACTGAGTAGAATGATTCTTTCACTCTACTGAAGAAGAAAAAGCCAAGGTGCCTATAAACACATTAAAAACTTTGTAAAGGAGAAAATTAAAATGTGACATTAAAGGCTGAGAGTACTTTTCAGGTCAAATCCAAGGATGAAAATGAGTCTTCTAAATATGTTTATATTTACATACTTGACAACTCTGCACAACTATCTTACTTAATATTCTATAGAGGACTAAAGGGTTTTTAACAGTGAGAGTAATCTGTTGACTTTGAAATGGTCAACAGAAAGAATAATGGTATTTTCACAAACTTTCATTCTTCGAAGTCAATAACACACTTAGAATGATCAATGGTCAAATATGTAAGATTATTGCAACAAATCCTCCATCATTCTTAGTCAATGGGTGTGACTTAAAATATTTTATTGTAATATTGTTTTGAATTACAGCTCTTTAAAGCCGTAAACAGTGTAATTCCAGTTTTTAACAGTAGTAAGAAATTTTAATATGCATGTAGGTTTTGTAACTTGCACTAGTTTAATGCAGAGCTGTTCACTGAACAGAAGAGTGTAAGGAGATGGTCACTAGAGAGAGAAAAAGCAACCAATAGAGAAGCTTCCTTGAGCTTGCTGTGCATAATTAATTTTTAAAGTTTTCAATGAAATTATGAAGTATAAAAGAATGATACTACCATTTATTATATGAACTAATTAAAAATAAAATTTAAAAATATGTCTGTCAGAGAAATGGGGCCAAACAACGGAAGATTGATGCTGTAATGTATGGAGAGAAAATGGGAACTGTCGAGGCAGCCACGGGTATGTCATTTCTTAGTTTTGGAAGCTGCAGGCCCTGCACTTCCTACATAATCAGATATATTTATCCCTCTCAGGTCTCTGAGGTGGTTGAAGAATAGATAGCTAGAGTCTCATAGTTAAAGTTTGAGTTGTTTAGGAATCAAGAGGGTGTTCTGGATCTAGAATATGTTTTTAAAATTGTGATGCAAGTTAGTATGAAAGCAGAGTTAGATAAAGAACTTTAAACTCATGGAGATAGTTAGATAGTAGAATGTTAAAGTCAGGGACCAAATACATATGGACTGGACATTGAGAATGTATGCTAAGCCATATAACTCTCAGAATTGTGGCCTGTTTATTTCAGTTGTTTTGTACTGTATTTATTGTTATAAGAGAAAGAACCATTTGTTGGACTGAAAAAAAAAGAATTATGCATTCTGGGGGAAGGGTGAGAGGGTAGGAGGGTGGGGATGGGAGGGCTGGAGGGAGAGGGCTGTGATGGAGATGTAACTTGAAGTAATAAATAAACATTAAAAAATATTTTATTTTTTCAAAATTAGATTTATTATACTTTGGCACTGCAAAATCATTCTATTCAGAAGTGCCTTAAATTTCTTTCTTTTTTTTTTTTCTGTTTGAAGGGGATTAAATTTGGCAGACCTCTTAGCCTTTTCTTTTTTTATGTTTATTTACTACTTCAGGATATATCTCCATAACAGTACCCTCTTTCCACCCCTCCCAGTCCTGCCCTCCCACTCCTCTAGAGTGGAGTGTCCCTACATATCAGTCTCCCACTCCAGTTCAGCAGTCATATGAGTGCCAAGAGTCTTCTCATACACTGGGGGCCTACAAGGCAGCACCACTAGGGCAAAGTGTCTCATTGACAGGAAAAAAAGTCTATGTTCCTTTTCCCTTTGGTGCATTGGTTGTAGTAGAGTTATAATGTACTATATGGCTAAGATCCAATTATAAGGGAACAGATGCCATGTGCATCCTTCTGAGTCTGGGTTAGCTTGCTCAGGATGAGCTTCTCTAGTTCCATCCATTTGGCTGCAAATTGTATGATTTTGTTGTTTCTGATGGCTGAGTAGTATTCCATTATGTAGACTTACCATAGTTTCTTTCCTCGGTTGAGGGACATCTGGGTTGTTTCCAGTTTCTAGCTATTACAAATAAGGCTGCTATGAAAATAGATGAAGAAACTTCCTTGTGATTTGGTGAGGAATCATTTGGATGCATACCGAGAAGTGGTATGACTGGGTCTTGAGGTAGAGCTATTCCAAGTTTTCTAAGATAGCACCAGACTGATTTCCATAGTGGTTACACAAGCTTGCACTCCCACCAGCAATGGAGGAAGGTTCACCTTTTTTCACAACCTCACCAGCATGTACTATCATTTGAGTTTTTGATCTTAGCCATTCTGACAGATGTGAGATGGAATCTCAGAGTCATCTTGAGTTGCATTTCTCTGATATTTAAGGATGGTGAGCATTTCTTCAAGTGTCTCTCAGCCATTAGGGATTCCTCCTTTGTGAATTATCTGTTTAGCTCTGTCAGTGTCTCAAAAGTAAATATTATCAGATCATATCAGAAATAAAGTCCTCATTATTCAGCTAGCTATGTATTAAAAGTAACAAATTCAGAATTCTTGATTTAATATTTCCTTTAATCTTTTTCTTAGTTACATTCATAACAATGCAATTTCTATTTTTCTGAAAACAGAATTTTAAACATGGTAGAATAAATATTTAAAATAAAATACCCTAGGACAATTGCCCTCTTTTTTTTTTTCTGGGGGGGGGATGGGGGGGGCTAGGTAGTACTTCTCCTGAAGCAAATTTGGCCTTCTGACAACATACAAAGCGTTATCTTTCAATCCGGGTTAAAGAAGAAATCATTCTGTCACCTTGGAGCTAAACCAGCTCTAGTGTATATATTTTGAGATCCCAAAGGACAATCTGCCTGCATCGAGAAGGCCTTTTGTAAGTAGCCTCCAAACCTAGGTCCCTCCAAATCCCATGTGTGTGTCTCTGAACTCTAATTATTGGGAACAGGGACCTGTGTTTCTCATCTGAAGGGATCAAAGATGTGTTCCACCACTCCTGGATCGAAGTCTTTCTCTATTTAGAGTTTGCCCTGCATCAGGCTGACCCTGAGCTCCGGGATCTGCCTGTTTCTGTCTCCAGTGTGCTGGGAGCTGGGACCAAGGGTGTACTCTTCTTGAATGGTGGGACCAAGAGTATGCACCCTCACCACCCCGCTCCCTATGACTCCAGAGTACATAAGACCACCAACTCTAAGGTGCCCCCCCC
>CAJQZJ010032178.1:9207225-9222639 GCA_907164525.1 Lophiomys imhausi | reverse complement strand
CCCCCCCCCCCCCCCCCCCCCGTCTCCGCTGAAGTCAAAGGCATGGGCCAATACCACAATTCTCTTGTATTTTACCTTAGCTCCACGTCTTCTCTACACCTGGAGGTCTGCAAATCCAGGCCGAATGGCTGTATCCTCTGTTCCATTCACAGTGTTTCAGCCCTGCCCCCTGAGGGCAATTGTCCTAGGGTTGGGATTGGGGCAGGGCTCTGTTCTTATCGTTCCAGGAGAATCGAAGTGTCCATTAGGGGAGCCTGGGGACAGCGGACAGCGAGCGGAATCCTCAGCAGAGAGCAGAATCAGGCACCAAGGAGGATGAGTGACCCAGTTGATTCTGCCTGGCAGACTTCCTCAATAGCTGTCTCCATCGGGGGCCTGCAACCACCACTGCAATCCAGTGTCACTGGGACCATTCAGCTCTACACAATGCCCGGGCCGGAACCTCAGTGAAGCCTGCAAAATCAGTTTCTGCCTACAAACCCCTTAGGTCATCTAAACAGCTGAGAACAGAAGGACTGAACATAAAAGGATTGTACTAACATTTTTAATCATTTTTCCCATTTGGGTTGGGGCCCCAAACAGGTCTACTACGACCCAAATCAGCAGGAAGTCACTTTAAGAGAGCGACGTCCCATGCCCAGAGGGTGGGGAGGGTGTTTCTCCACCCTTCTTTTTGGTTATTTGAAGGATAACTGAAAACTCTGTTATGTAGGGGAAGAGACTACAAGTTGATAAATGGTCCTGTCTTAATGGGTTTTGGAGGTTAGCCCCAGGGAATTCCTACTTTTCCTTTTCTGTATCCTTCTTCCTCTCCTATGTAGGAGTGCATGGGCTTGAGAAAAATGAGATATAGACATAGCACAGGAAGGTCCAAGAAGAAGGGGCAGATTATTGAATATGCCCTTATACCTTTGTATATTGATACAAAATTAGTAGTTTATTTGGCTAAAGTGGTATTGACCATTGTTTATTGTGCAAAAATAAGATTGTATTGGATTATATCGGTATTGATCTTTGTATATTGATACAAAATTAAGATTATAGTTGGCCACAATGGTATTGACCCTTGCATATGGATGTAATATTAAGATTATATTGGGCTACATAGGCATTGATCTTGGTATATTGATACATAATTAAGAGTATATTTAACCACAATTGAATAGATCTTTGTATATTGATACAAATTTAAAGATAATGCTTCCCAATGGTATCATACCTAGAGATACTTAAAAATAAAATGTGAAGCTCTGACCTCTTGATACCAACTGTCTAAAACGGTCTAGGATAGTTAAAACAAACTCCTAGTCATGCAAACATGTCTCTTTGTTAGCTACTATGACAGTCTATCACAGATATTCTCTAAACTACCCAGTAATCAAGTTGCTAAGAGACAAGCAACATTTGCTTATCTAAATACAAGAGATGGTTAGGGCATCTTCAAAAACCCCTAGAGATCTGCAGAATATGGCATTCAAAGATGTTATCTTAAATCAAGATTTGTTTTTTTTTGATATCGAGACATATCAGCGCCTGACAGCACCCCCTATTCTACTCCAAGTAGAAGATAAGCATCGAAGAACCTCCACTGTAAGATGGTTGAATTAGTGGCAAGCCTTTCTCTTGGCATGAAAAAACCCCTTGCACCAACTGCAGACAGACTGCTGTCCAAAAAGGACAAAACTTGGTAGCAGGGAAGTTGACAGCCTAACTCTGCCAAGACAGGGTAGGTAAGTCCTTCATAATCCCTGCTCTACAACAAATGTCTGTCAGAGAAACAGGACCCAAATCCTGAAGATTGATGCTGGAATGTATGGAGAGAAAATGGGAACTGTCCAGGCAGTTATTGGTATGTTCTTTCTTAGTTTTGGAAGCTGCAGGCTCTGCACTTCCTATATAAGCAAATATATTTATCCCTCTCAGGTCTCTGAGGTGGTTGAAGAATAGACAGATAGAATCTTATAGTTAAATTTTGAACTGTTTAGGAATCAAGAGGGTGTTATAGATCTAAGAAGATACTCTTAAAAGTGTGTTGCAAGATAGTATGAATGTTGAGTCACATATAGACCTTTAAACTCATGGAGTTGGGTAGATAGTAGAATGTTAAAGTCAGGGGCCAAATAGGTATAAACTGAACATTGGGAAGGTATACTGGGCCAATTTACTCTCATAAATGTGGCATATTTATGTCTATTGTTTTGTATAATACTTACTGTTATAAGAGAAGGAGCCAGCTGTTTGACTGAAAGGGGAAACCTCTGGAGGGAAGTGGGTGGAAGGGCGGGTTAGGAAGGGGAAATAGGGAGGGGTTTGTTACTGAGATGTAACTTGAAGAAAAAAAAATAAATATTTAAAAAAAAAAGACTACTAAATGTCTGTTATTATAAGGACAAATAGGTTTGTCTTGGCTACAAACTTTATGTTAAAATATATTTGGGGATCTAAAATACTGTAATGTTGACAGATAAAAACAGAGATGCTTCAGACTCCTTTCCCTTGCTATGTTACTGTTAAATTTCCAATAAGTTTTGGTCTAGCTTTGGTAAATCATACCACTAGATGACTAGTCACTAGTTTAAGATTTTAAATCTCCTTTGGTTTAAGAATTGATCATGCTAATAATTCAAGGTTATTTTTCAAGTCTTTGTCATATTGTCTTTCTGAGATCTAGACATAAAGTCTGGACCCACAAGCCTCGAATGAAACAACAAATCAGGATGAGTATAACTGTCTATTCTTAAAAATTGGATTTCCTCCTTGGTTACAGTGATCCTTACTCTCCCCAATTGGTAGACATTTCTAACTTCTATTTCTAGTTTACGTTTGTATCAGCAGATTTTCACTTGACTGAGATTCTATTCCGGAATAACCTGTGGACTGCAAATTGCTGAGCCCTGGACTTCCTGAGAGCTGATCTGGACTAGTCCAACTTATATGGTTACTCCCTGTCTTTCAGATGTCCCACTGCCCAGCCTTTGAGTAGAATTTCAGCCTTCCTGGGCCCAGATGTCAATGACCCAATGTTAGCTGGAAGTAGTAACAGAAGAGAATATGCTGTCCATTGTCCCACCTAACAGGCTGGCATGCTAGTTCAAAGCTTTATGGATGGAAAAGATTCAAGAAAGGGGGGTAAATCCATTTCCCAAAGGGCTAAGTGGGCCTTGCTGCTTCATGATTGAAGCAGTTACAAGGAGAAGGGGGAATTGAAAAGATAGTCTTTAGACTTGAGCCCCTATCCTAAGCTGAGAAAAAGTTTGTAAAATTCCAATGCCTTCACCTGCCAGTGATCTTCAGCACTCCCTCTCCACTGCTGTTTGTAGGAAATGACTAACACAACCACCCAGCCCCAGGGTCTCCTTGAAGTCTGCTTGAGGAAATGACTGCCAAGCCCCAGAGATAAGAAAACAACCTGGGACAAATTTCCTGACTCTCAAAGCAGGGCCGCTTCTCCGGGAATTTACACCAATGCCTAAACTATTATTGACACCTACCCCAAAATGTATATAACCCATTGCTTTGTAGAGTTTGAGGTCACCTCTCCCCCACCGCATGGGAGATGGATCAATAAATTCCTCTTGCTTTTTGTATCAAAAAAATAAATAAATAAATAAAATAAAATAAAATACCTATAATTTAAAAATTTTTATTTTTGTATGTAAGGAAATTAAAAATCTTTAAAAAATTTATTTATTTATTGCTTCAGATTGCATATACATCATAGTATCTTCTTTAAACCCTTCCCAGTCCCGCCCTTCCACCCTCTACCCCCTAACTCTTTCATCCCACTCCTCTGGAGTGGAGTGTCCCTACATAACAGTCTCCCACCCTGGTTCAGCAGTCATATGAGGGCCAAGAGCCTCCTCATACAATGGAGGCCTACAAGGCAGCACCATCAGGGAGAAGTGTCTCAATGACAGTGAGAGAAAACAAACAAACAAACAAATAAACAAAAAGTGTATGTTCATGTTCCCTTTGGTGTGTTGGTTGTAGTATAGATATCCTGTACTATATGGCTAAAATCTGACTATAAGTGCATAGATGCCATGTGCATCCTTCTGAGTCTGCATTAGCTCACTCAGGATGAGCTTCTCTAGTTCCATCCATTTGGCTGCAATTACATAATATCATTGTTTCTGATAGCTGAGTAATATTCCATTGTGTAGATGTACCACAGTTTTTTAATACATTCTTCAGTTGAGGTAAAATTCTTTATAAACACACAGCTTATTTTCTTTTTTAATGATAAATTTTAAATTAAGAATATTGATACTTATGATATAGATCAGTGTTAGAGGACAAGGCCAAAATGTGCAATGCCCTGGGTTCAGTCCTACCACAAAAAGAAAAGACAGAGAAATTATTCAAACTTCGATTGATGCACCTGATAATCTCAGTGCAAATTCAAGTGAAGGAATGGATACTTTAAGCTGTGAACATTTGTCAGTATTTCAGCTTAGTTTCTAGTGTTTATTTCTTTCCCTACTCTACCTTGCCCATCTGCTCCTATCATGGAGTGTACCTCTTCATGTACTCTCATAAAGGAGTCTGTCTTTCTTCTTTCTCCCTATGTTGTTTTTCACCAAGAATTTTCAGCATATCTGGATCAGTTGCCATGACTTGTCTTAATTAATGCTCACTTTACTGGGGATAGCATTCTTCCTTCACAGTTATTTGCTGTCAGAACTTGAAATATACTACTCAATAATTTTGTGACTTTTATGGTTGCTAATCTAAAGGCTGGGGTAAATCTGGTATTTCTGCCTTTGTATGTGAATGTAAACATTTTCTCATATGTTTTTAGTAGCATATCGTAAGGTTGTATGTTTTTATCCCATGATTCATGGTACCTAATGGAGATTTTTTTCCTTCATGTCTATTTAGATGTACACATATGCCTCATGTATTGAGATGTTCATTTCACAACATGAAAAATATAGTCTAACTATACAGAAGTTCATTGAGCTGCATAGAGTTTAGGCATGGCCAAGAATGTTTGCCTTGGTCTAGCTATAGGGTGTTTTTACCTGCAAATTTCTTACAATAAAGAGATTTTCATTTCTAAAAAAAACATTTTTGCTCAATTCCCAGTATGTTTCCCTTTAATTCTACCATCAGTTTCTACCTTAAGAAACTATTTTTACTTAAAAATTGTCACAAATCATACCATCACTTATGGTAGCTATATATGTTTCAGCAGTTTAAATCCTGTGGTACTACGGGACAGGCAGTGATTTTACAGTCTAGTATATAGTGTTTCTTACAATTTTAAACTGTAGCCCATCAAAATTATCTCCAGGGGTCTCATATTCCAAATCATGATTATGGAAATTGAAGAGAATTATGTTCACATTATTTCTGCGGTCATTCACTAATTTAATTATTTTTCTTTTTGGAATAGCAAATGCTAATGTCTTATTTGTGAAATTATTTTAATAATTATGGTTTCATAAATGAAAATAAATTAAATTAAAATAAATAAAGTGAAAGAGAGAGATATATCTGCAATACTGACATATTTTCTATTATCCAATTCATTGTTACAGTCTTCACCAAGTCCATTATTAGTAATTGATGGAGAAAGCTGGAGACCATTCATAATGCATCAGAAGATCTCAGAGTGAGAGAGATAGCAGTTAAGCACCATGCTGTTCTTACAGAGAACCCTAGATTGACTCTAAGTACCTATATTGGGCAGTTCAAAACTTCCTGCACTCCAGTGTGAGGGTATCTGAGATGCTCCCCTGACCTCCATGGGCACCCATGTATACTTGCACACACACACACACACACACACACACACACACACACGGAGGGGAGTGTGGGGGGAAGAGTACTGGAGGACAGTGTGGAACATAAAGACAGCTCTCACACACTTGCAAGAGTATATCATGGCTCAGAACTCCATGTAGCTCTGGGAAGGCAAGGCAAAGGGAGTAGAAATTACATGAAGATATTTTTGTATTTAAAATCAGATATGTCTGAAGTTTTCTCTTATAAAGAGATTTCACTTTTTAACTAATAAAAGAAAATCCTTATGGACATTTTTACAAAAATATTTAAGTAAACATTAGATAGCTCTGTCAGGGAATTTTGCACATAAGTTTTCTTGGAAAATGCCTGCAAGATTCTAGTCGAGGCTGACAGGCTGGCATTCTATGACATAGGAAGAATCTTTGGTATTGTTAATTAGTTAAAATTATCCTTTGAAGATTCCATACACACAAACGCAAACACAAACACACACATATGTATACATATACACACATATGTATGTGTAGATGAAATTAATTAAATTATTTACCAGTATTCAGATCATATTTAATTGGTTGGTGGTGTTAATCCTTAACATGCTATTATAAAAAAAAAAAAAAAAACACAGACACCTGATGGATTTTAACAAGCCTTAGCTTGGATTGTGCAATATAGCCCATCCTTATAAGGTATCTTATAATATATTCCTGAATAAAGCCCCTTATAATATAAGTACATCGCCTGGACTGTTTTTCTCTATGGTATGCCGAAGTTCCAGGCCACGTGGCACGATCTTCTTCCATTTACCTCATCGTGTATCTCCTCTTCCTGCTCTTGGCTTCTTCTCCCCATGATGCTCTCTGTCCCAGACACCTATGAAACTTTTCCCTGCCTACTTTTCTCTCAGCTCAATCACAGGCCTGGCATTTTGTTAAAGCCAATCAGAGACAATGATTAGAAAGCAAGTTAACACAGCATTACTTGATGAACAGCAAGCAGGCCTCTGGGAGCAGGTTAATTAACATTTAGAAAGAATAACATCACCCCATCGTGTGGTGTGTGTGTAATCTTATTACTCTCATCCTTTGCCTGCTCTTATGCCTACCCTGAGTCCTTATCCTCCTTACAAATATTCTTGTATTTTTTTGTTTATGTGTGTATGTATGTTTTCTACATGCATATTTCATAAATTTAAGATTATTTAAAAATAATCTTGATTTATGTTTATTGATAAGATGCTTATTAATAAGATTTAGAGTCATTATATATTATTTTTATATTTATAAAAGTTAAGATCAATTTAAGAATATTTTTCATATATTTTTTTGTATTATTGGTAGACATCTTGCCTTATTGTGTTTTGATTGTAAAAAATGTAAATATTACCATCCATATATATATGTATATATATATATATATATATATATACAAATTTATGTTTATTTTGTTTATGTATTGTACATAAACAATTCATATGATTGTTCTTATTATAGACACATAAGTATATTAGGGAAAATTAATTATTTAATAAGGAGTAGGAAGTATGGTGGGGTTAGTGATAGCATTTAATAGCATAGGGATCTTGGAATAGCAAAAGCCTGGATTTTAAAGTAAAAGATTTACGTCCAACATGGAATATCCTTGGGAACACATCAAGGACAGATAACTTTTTTTGATCATGAGACTTTGGGTGGGGGCATGCCCTGAGGCACCTGCCAGTATCCATGGCAACAGATAGCTTTGTCTTTGGCCCTCTTCAAGAAAAACTATGGAGGGACACATTGCCTAGGGGATGACTTGGAAGCATGTGAAAGCTTCTGTCAAAAATCATGATGCCAATTCATTGTGATAGGTAAAGAGATTTAAGTCAAGATTCATGAGGACACAGGCCACTGCTCCTTCCTCCTTGTCTGGCAGAGAAACTCCCATCACATTTTTTTGCTGGGAGGCTTTACCATCTTGCACTGACCTGTTGCGGGTCTGGGGACAGATTCTCCCTGGTATTCAGGAGCATCTAGGTGGGAAGTTGTCTCCTCTCGGAGATCAGGGGCATTGAAGTGAGATCCTTGTAGGCCTAAAGCATCTGAATGGTGAGCCTAAGAAACTTTTCATCTTGTAAATAATTGGACTCTAAGACTGTAAAGGCCGTTCTTGCTTGATAAACTGTCTTAAGATCTGATGAACGAGATTCATAGACTTTAAAGCTGAAAGATTGCTGGGGACCAGCCACTTATATGGATCTACACCCAGAGGAAAATATCCTTTGAGAAACCTTAGGTTAGTGTTAAATGTTTGTATTATAGGTATTAGGATTTTATACATTAGGTTTTAGAGTTAGGGTTTGGGCTTTAGGATTTAGGAACTTTATAAGCAAGTGTTTGGTAATTGTTAAGTTTTAATAAATATATGTTTGATAAATAAAAATGTACTGTTACACATATCTGTGCACCATATGTGTACTTGACATCCTTGGAGGCCAGAAGATAGACAAGATTACAAGTTAGTTGTAAGACAACATGTTGACACTGGAATTAGAACTTGAAATCTCTGGAAGAAAAGAAAGGACTCTTAAATGCTGAGGCATTTCTCCAGCTCATATTTATTTTGTTTTCTGATTCAGAAGTTTAATCAGGTTCCTTCATTGGAGCTATCCATTACAACCAGGTAGTCTCAATAGTCTCTATGATTATAACTTCTCCTCCTCCTCCTAGACTCGATGAACAGCCATTAGTTCTTCAGTATGTGGCAGGACTTCATGAATGAAGCCTACCATGCATGATTGTTGATGGGCCCAGTCTTGTACAGGCCTAATCCAAGTAACTGCAGCTGGTGTAAAATCAGGATTGCAATGGCAATCCATGTGTAGAGATTGGTACTTCAGGACTCTCATCTCTGGCTGCCTGGTCTTCCAAAATACTATTTCTTTGTCATTCAGTATTGTCCCATGAACCTTAACAGGTACTGTAAATGTCTTGTTTAAGGTTGGGCTATCAACCATAATGTATTTTCAGCATCTTCAACATTCATGAGTATCTGTATTCAATGCTATTCTATTCACAGAATGTTTTTAAATTTTAGATTAATTCATTAAGTGATGCCAACATATGCTAAATTTATGGTTCCTAAGAAATTATAAAAATTTAAATCTCTTTGGAAATATTGATCTCTTTATATAAATAAGATATGTCAAGTGAATAATTGTTTCACAGAGGTATCCTGCTTTAAAATGGGCAACATAGTTATGCATTTTTAAAAGTGCTTTGCATTTTCTATAAAGAAATAGTAAATTTTTCAACAACAAAAGCTTCATTAAATATATCTCAATAAATTATTTTATAAATGTCTTGTGGAGACATAGAAAATACAGTAGTTAATGTATATCTTTATTTAATATGAGGTTAAAAATCCCTTTAAACATAGGCATTAACAAAGAACCACATTTCAAGGAACATGAGTGCAAACATAAAGATCAAGAAATGGGTACCAATTAAGTTAAGGAAGTATGGCAGTTACATGCAGAAAGACACATTCAGAGTTTAAGTTTCTCATAAAAGTAATTTTACATCATATATTAATATAAAATATGTTGTGGTGCTAAAATATCTCCTAACAGACACAAGTATCATGGATATATCATACATCTTACCTATTTTCTTCTTCCAATACAAATATTATTTGTAAAATATTTTATGTCTGACCTTCCTTGCTAAAAGTTATTTACAGGTCATGACTGTATTTGAATCCAAATGTCTGATTATTCTAAGATGCTATAGAGTACAGCACCAGCTCAAAATGTTATTTCTCCACGCTAATACATGCTAGCAATACTATGCTTCTATTGTTTCTCTGTCCTATGTTCTGCTTATTTATATTTTTATATCCATTGGTTTCATGTAAATATTAAGATAAAATATGCATCCATGCTTTTCCAAGCTATGCTAACACAAAATGTCCTTTTTTTATTACACAAGGGAAATGTCTTATGCTTTTCTAAGGTCAAGAATGAATTCCAGTAGCTCCTTGGATCAAACGGGGGTTCAGTAAAATTTTAGAGCAAGGATGGGGAAGGATCCTCAGGACTTCAACCTAATTTTATCTGACCAGAGGCAATTAGTCTAGGAGATGATATTGGTCTGATCTAAAAAATGGAGATAGCAAAAAGAAGTAACTGGAGATATTTGTGCTTACACCATTCAAATGAGGAACTAGGGCTAGAAATCACTCTTCTCAGTGGAAGGTGAATGGATTCTGGTCAGCTAGAACCTCGTGAGCATGTCTCTGGGAGGCCTTGCCCTTCTCTCCCATTCCCTCTTCCTTGCTAAAAACAATTAGATTACATTCCTAAAGCTAGCCCCCAAGGTCTATTCTCTTATTAGGCCATTTCCTCCTCCTAAGTCTGACTACCAAAACCCAGCTGTCAAAGTAATGAAGTCCAGCAATTAAAAGCCCTCTTTGACTCATCTAATTAACAGGCCCAATTAAAATTAAACACCTCATCCTAATATGGGTTTCCCTTCTGCCTTTATGAACCACCATTTTCCTATGTGCCCCTTCTGTTTACTTTCTATTCAGAGATAGCCATTTGTCCTTTGGGACAAATAGCCCTCTCTACTCTCTGTTGTTCCCTTCCTCTTCTCCCTTATCCTTTATCTTTGGGTTTTGTCTCTTTTTCCCTGCATTCTGTCCCTCTTGGGCAAATAAATTCCCTGTGTGCTGAGAACTTACTTAATCTTAGGAGTCCTGAGCCAATAATTTTCCTTTCCAAAGGAGACAGACATTCAGCACACACTATGTAAGATATATTTTCACTGGTGAAATGAATTGGACTGTTTTCAATATTGGGGACTGAATGTAAAACATCATACAAGCTAGGCAAGTGCTCTACTACTGAGCTACATCCTTGTCTCTCATTTTACACTAGGCTTTAATCTTTGAGGCAGAGTCTTCATAAATCTTTTATTTCCAGGTTTCCCTCAGTTTGGCTTTTCCTTGTTGATTCTACTTCCCATTTAAGGTCTCAAACTGTTTTTATTGATTTCCTTCCACTGTTTGTGGTTTCATAAATTTTTTTTAAAGGGATTTATTTATTTCCTCTTTTAGGACCTCTATCATACCCACAAAGATATATTAAGGTCTTTAGTTTGTGCCTTAGCTATGCTCCAGTTCTCAGGGCCTGTTGTTGTAGGGTTTCTGGGCTCTAGTGGAGACACTGTCATGGTTAATATCAATACATTTTAATGTAGGTGTACTGGTATCAGTGTTTGTGAGTTAGAGCCTGGGATAAATTGATGAGATAGGAAATTTGCAAGGGAAGAGTTCTGTGACCTTCTGGAGATGAGAAAAGTGGGGAGGGCAGGCTGCAGCAGGTAGTTTGCTACAAAGCTGAGAATGAGACTGGGGAAATGAATATGGAGGAGGAAGGGGAGTGAGGAAGAGGAGGAGAGTCTCTGTAGTTAGCTCACCTGCTTTCCTGGCCTGCATGGTTCCCTGGGAATGCCTAGTGGTCTGGCCTAGGTTCACCAACAGAAAGAATGACTTTATATAATCTCTTTCTCCATGAATTCTATGCAAAAGGAATTTTTGTTCTTTTTCACACCATTTCAGAAAACAGTCTTCTCTCCAGCATTGGTCCAGCAGCCATTTGTACATTTATGGTATAGATTTGTCATTAATTATGAATTTTTATAAGTTTATCCTTAACATCACTCTACCAACATTGTTCTGAATGATCTGTTTTATCTTGCAGAAAGTTAAATTGTAAAATTAAGAGATTGGCTGTATGGGCTGGAGAGATGGCTCAGAGGTTAAGAGCACTGGCTGTTCTTCCAAAGGTCCTGAGTTCAATTCCCAGCAACCACATGGTGGCTTGCAACCATCTACATTGAGATCTGGTGCCCGGGCACATATGTAGAGCAAATACTGTATACATAATAAATAAATAAATAATTAAAAGAAAAGAGAGATTGGCTGTAGCTGCTTCTTCCAACTTTTACTTCAATGTCTTATTCATGGCTGTTATGATTTAAAAAGACAGACTTTCCATACCTTGAAATCAAATGAATGACTCTTGCTGATATATGGTTTGTATTTCTGTCTGCCAATTCTTCTGGAATTTATTTTGTAAGAAATTCTGAATGCTCATCATTTTATTTTCATACAACTTTCTGTTAATATTATCATAGATACATTATTTAATAAGCATCTTCAGGAGATCTTCTGAAATATTTGAAATGCTATTTTTATCATGCAGTCAGTATATATGACTTCATAAATTTCTGAGCTTTTTCTTCTGACACAATATTTATGTTTCCTAGAGCATTTCTGTTTTGTTATTTAAATTTGAAATATTTTTATAACATTTTGTTTAAACTACTCAATAAATCAAATGTAAAGTTTGTTTTGACTCTCTTATACACTGTGATTCTGAATAAAGGTTACTTTTGTCAGCTAGCATATTCCTTTTACAATATTATTTTTATTCCTTATTTAGGTCAGTAATCCACTCAGAGAATAAAAAGCAAAACAAAACAAAAAACAGTCTTTTCCCATTAGGAACATACTTTAATAGTTTATTTTACTCAGATTTTCTATTTCTCCTAGGAGTGAATACTTTGTTCTTATTTCCCTTGATTCTACTTAATATTTTTGGCTTGTTTTAAATTGATATATTTTTGTACATGGTATTTAATTTGGATGTTTCCTTATTTTTCTAAAATCACTCCTGTTAATAAATATGTCTGAGATAAGTTATTCTCTCATCTGCATTATTCTTACTAACTAATGTTTTACTTTTACTCAACAGTTTTATAAATGATTTTGTTTTATTGTTGTTAAAGAATTTATTTCATGTTTGTTTGTGTGTATTATGTGTCTATGTATGAGCACAGGCCTGTAGCACACATAGAGGCCAGATAAGGGTGTATGGAGGTGCACATGCGATTGAGTTTTAAGTGGTTGTAGGCCACCCAATTTGGGTGCAAAGAACTGAATTCATGTGCTTTGCAAGGGTAGTATGTGCTTTTAACCTTGGAACCTTCTCTCCTCCCTTTCAATATACATTTTTGAATGCCTAGTGTCTTAAAGAGACAATCTTTTTACACAAAGTCAATATACTGGTAAGTTCTGTGTGTCAACTTGACACACCCAGGAAGATGAATCATTAATTGAAGAAGAGTTTCTTCCACTAAATGGCCTGTGGATATGTCTTTGAGGCATTTTTTTTTTTGACCATTGATTGATGTAATTGAGGGCTCGTTTCACTATAGGCTTCCTGGTAGGTGGTGATATACTGTATAATAAATGTAGCTGAATGTGAGCCTCGGAGCCAGTAAGTGATGTTTCTCCAGCACATTTTTGTTTTAGTTCCTTTTTCAAGGTTTCTGTGATGTTTTCACTTGAAGATAAACTACAACCTTTAAACTAAATAAATCCTCCCTGTGGGGGAAGTTTGGATTTCTTTGGAAACACTGTTGTGTTGAATGAATATGTTTTTTTGTTTTGGTCTCAAGAAAGCGATGTGGGGGTGCTTTGTCTACTGATGAAAACCAGACATGTGAAAGGGACATGCAAAATATCCTAATAGAAAAGCATGTGATGTTTGGCAGCTGGAAAACTGTCACATGTGGGGAACATATTTACTTTGATAGACGTACATATTTGTACAAAAGAATATATTTACCTTTGATAGACAGACTTTTTAGAGACCATGCGATCTTGGTCAACAGCAAGTACCTCATAAGGTTGACCAATTAGAAAGCATCTTGGTGCATATAAATGAAGGCCCTGGAAAATCGGAGGGGTGTTTTGGTTGGCATTGCTTCTTAGTGGTGTTCATTACTGCTTCACTTCAAAAGACTCAGACAATGCTTTGCCAGAGTTTGCTGCTGCCAAGGCTTGCTGAAGATTTTCGCCTAGGTCTGTCTGAGCACAGGATGGGCTTAGCTCAGGTCACCCCGTTTGGGGCTGTGGTGGGGGCAGGGTTCGAAAATAGTTGCTTCTTTTACTGTCCTTGTTGGTGCTCCTGATTAGTTACAGTCTCCTTGCTGCTATTTGCTCTGTTCCCATTGCTGATTGCATTTGTTCCGGTTTGACTGTTCCCCAAGTACCTGCAACTTAGGAGGTCGATATCCTTTCTCCCCTGCCCAGGGTAGGAAGTTGTTTAGAGTTATTAATACATAGTTTAAAAGTACACCTTCACTTCCCTCCCCCAAATTGCTTTCACCCAGTCATTGTTTACCGCAGCTATAAAGAAGCAAACTAGATCAGCTAATGACAATTAAATTAGCATAAATTCGATTGTTATACACTCCAAAAATCTTTGTTACTGTTTGACTTTGCAGTCTTATTAGGAGTCCATTAAAAAAAAAATGGTAGCTCTACATAAACAGAAAGTACATCAGTGATTTGCTACAACTGGGGATGAGGTAGATTCCCTGAATAATTGGGGATTATGAGTTAATTTTGAGGATTCCTATGAAAAAAGTTACAAAGGTTAATCTTTCACCCAATGGAAACCATTGTGGAAATCACCACCTGGTCAAATACAGAGAATAACTGATAGTAGGGTGCCCAATACCTACTGATACATCTATAACAAAATACCTACACCTATGGCTCAGAAAACAACATGGCCATAAGTTTGTAAGAGCCAGAAGACTGCACTTCTGTGTCTGCTGGGAAGCTTGGGTCTTGTAGGGTACCAAGCGGGAAGTGCTCACTTCTCTGATCCCTGGTCTGAGCTCCATCTGTTTCTGGACAGAAAAGGATGAAACTTGGAATAAGGTCCATGTAACGGAATATCCTGTCTGGCCAGAGAAGCAAGAGAATAGATTATCTCCAGCTTTAAAGTGTTAACAGCTCCTGGATCCACAAGCAGGAGGGGTGGGGGAGGGAGGGAGGGAGAGAGAGGGAGAGACGCTTTCTGCTATGGAGTGTAGGGTCACAGCATTTTTAGCTAAGCTGCTGTCACCAAGGCAGGTGGCAGCAGGGAGTTTGGTAGTCCTGAACCAAGACAAGCAGCAGCAGGAGTCCAACATGGCTACAGCATGTCTGGCGGCTGCTTCAGGAACAGCAAACAGCTAGCTGCTATAGATCAGCACTGTGATAGGCAGCAGGGGAGAAAGTGGCAGGTTATACTGGGTAAAATGGTGGCAGCTTGGTGCCTCTGCACACTTCAGAGAGAGCTACTAAGGTTAGCTGCAGGGACTGGCAAGGTGATCTAGACCTGAGCCTGCTGAGAAGAAGGCATGATCTTGCACCCGTAGTGCCTCAAAGGGAGGAAGAGGCCATTCTGTCTCAAGTGTTATATTCTAAAATAAGCAGTGAGTCTCAAATGATCTCTGATGAAGTGGATGGTGGAATGAATGATTTATTTTGTAAACAGGGACATTATAAACTTTGGGCAGTGGGAGGGGTTTTGGAGGTAAATTTATTTGATTGGCTGGGGCTAGGGTTGCTGGGGATGCTTCTAAGACATGCAACATGGTCCTATCACAAGAAGGGGAATGCAGTACCTAATTGTCCTATTGGCAGCGGGAAGGGAAGTGGGAGAATGTAGAGAGCTGCGACGTGCCGCGCCTTAAAGATGGCGCTGGTCTCCACCTTCCACCAGCCCGACGGTGAGCGCTCTCGGTGGTAAACAAGTCCATATTTGGCTAAGACCGC
>CAJQZJ010032178.1:9152886-9207215 GCA_907164525.1 Lophiomys imhausi | reverse complement strand
TAAACTGCAGGAGAAGAGCTTTTGCGAGTTGCGTCATTCCTTGCTGGTCAAGGGGGGACGCGACAGGAGAAGAACTCCAGGTATTGCTAGAGGCATTTCTAGGGATCCCAGATGCTCACCAAACAGGTTTCGTATCAGGAGAAAGTATTGGAGCTGTAATTTCCCTCAGGGCTACGTGACATTCCTCAGATAGAGGATCTGCGGTTTATCAAATCAGGTGGAGAGGAGGGAACCTCGTGGGAAAGGGAGTCCGCCAGTTAGCTGCGAGCTCAGGGGCTTTTCTTTAATGTCAGAGTTCAACCTTAATAGCAGGATATCCCAACAGATGTATGGCAGAGCAGCTATACTCATGAAATCTTAAAAATATGGTGGTCTAAACAAGACCTGTACAATGATAAAACCAGATGACATGCTACTGTGGAGTGAGGAATCTCATAGAGCACAACCCCTAAAAGAAGAGCTACAGACGAGGCTAATGGCTTCTCCAGAGATGAGCCCTCTGATAGGTTATCCAGTCTCAAGTGTTCATCCTTTAACACATAGAGAGTAGCAATACAAAATGGACTAACAGAAATATGCATTTATGAAGAAGTCATGATTTTGAGAGAAAGTTGAGGAACACTGGAGGAGTAAGAATGGATGAAAGCAGAGTGGAAATTACTTAAATACAGTTCTGAAGTATGAAATTATCAAAACTACAAAAGATAAAAAGTATTAAAAATAATAAAGACCTAAAATGGGCTGGGGAAATTTCATGAACACTAATGGATAAACCATCAAGGCACACATTAAATGGGCAAATGAGATGGTGTGGAACTGGTTTCATTTTTAAATTTCTCTGTCAGTTCTGCAATGCCTGATTTACTTAAATAAAGAAAAAAAACTAATCATTGACTAATCACACTTTGAAAACATTATTTCAGTATATTTGAGAGCCACCCAGAGAAAGGGAAAAATGAAGTCTGTCCTAGTTGGTGAGTTTTTCTTAGAATATTAAGAGTCAGTGGGTGCCACATTGGAAAAGGAAGTCAGCATGACATCAAAATTTAAGCAAATTATTACTCAAACAAAGAAGTACAGTAGAAAACTATGAGCTGATGAGTAAGCACTAAGTGGCAGTGATGTGAAGTATAGAAAGGGGAACCATGGGCATCTACCAGTTAGTGAATTTTCAAGGGCTGAATTCAGAGACAGAGAAGGCTATTTTATATTTTGATATGATTTCTGAAAAATGTTAATAAACATATTTTTTACTCCAATGAGTCAATATTTGATTTAATTTCTACTAACTACTTACATTTATAAATACAAACTAAATAGGTTTGGTGGTTAATTAGGTGCAATGATTCTGAGCATTTGCCATAGGAAATATAATTTCATTTCACCAGAGGTGAGTTCTTTAAAATGTCATTCTGCTAGGGAAAATGCTACTTTTATCCAGTAGAGTCAAACTTTCTGGTCTGTTTTGTTACTTTCAATAAGAGGTGATTATACTAGTTACATTTCCCATTTCTGTGATAGAATACCCTGAAAAACACAACATAGGGGAGAAAATATTTATTTTAGTTTGCAATTTAAAGGTACAGTACATCATTACTGGAAAGTAATGGTGACAGGAATTTGAAGAAGTAGGTCACATTTGGACCCAATTTCAGGAAACAGAGCAATGAGAGCTTGTTCCTGTTTATCTAGTCTGAGATGCCAGCCCATGGAATTGTGTTGCTCACATTTAGGGCAGGTCATTTAGCAATTTCCTTACAGACAAGCCTAGAGGCAGTGGCTTCATTAATCCTAGATCCTGTCATGTTGACAATCATCATTCACTATCACAGAGAACTGTATTATTGTGCGTATGTGTGTTGTGTCAGTTTTATGTGTGGTGTGTTTCTATTTATATTTATAGTATCTTAATTCTAATGAAACCCCCCACACACAAACAATAGTGCAGCATTTGCTTAATTTGCATTGAGTTTCATCTACCCTGCCTCTATTTTAGAAAATCATGGCATTGGAGAGTGACGAGTCACAGAAATCCTTAATAGCTTTCTTGTGAATGACATATAAAAGTAAAGGTATATGCAAAAATATCACTTGTCAAGGTCAAGTGAGGAGTGAATAGTGAAATATTCTATGATTTTCAACAAGTCATGTAACAATAGTCAAGAGAACTACTTATTAAAATTCAAGAAACCTTCTGGTGTGTTGTGCTTTTCTGTTGTCCAGTGTTGTCATGACAACAGCATTTTTCTGAGCAAAAAGTGGTGGAGATGTTGTAATTACCTACTGTTTCTAAGTTTTTGGAAGGGCACCATATTGATAGCTTGTAAATATCATATGTGGGGTTAAATTGAAAAAAAAACATTTAGAAGATCATGTTATTTATTTTGAAACAACGCTGTATTTTTTTTTCAAAAACAAAATGGGAGCAAAAAACAGAAAAAATATAATTTTAGGAATTAAACATAGGAAAGAAAAAGCAGAATGTGATGGTAATAGTCAACATTCCACCTTGGTCACTGCAGTAAAACCCTTTAAGTATTTGTTGCACAATAATTATGTGCTTTAATAAGATACATTGCTTCAAAGTTGGATTATTAAAAAGATAGACAATCATCACCACCCAGTTCATTAGTGTTCATGTACATGGGGAAGACTTCTTACTTTTCACTTACAGAGTATGATAAAAATCTAACAACTTTAAGAATCTCTGTCCTGCTCTTTAGCATATGGTCTCTTATAACTAAAAGCATAAGAAAACACTTAAAATTCAAAAAAAAATTTGTGCCATGGAATGGCTGTTGTTCACTAGCTGACTAAAGTAGCTCTATTGTAGTCAGAATGACGAATATATTTTTATTTATGATTTAATTTCCAGTTCTGTATAAAGTAAAGGGCATATTTCATAGATCATATAACAATGTGCTTCCACAATGTGGCTTTTCCTAATTCTCTATAGTGAATATTTAGGTTATGCCCTTGATCTTCCACCACTGACTACAAAGCATCATTCTCTAAATAGAATTCTTAAGTGGTATCTAGGAAAGAATTCAAAGAACAAACAGAACTGAACAAATTGGCAATTATTATTAAATTAAGGTAGTGTCAAAATTTGATACATGCATAACTAATTCACAGTTTCCTTTCTTGGGAAGTATTAGTTTCTTTGTGTGTTCATCCATTCCTAGATTTTGATCTACCAGTTGTCTCTGGTCCACAGAAAATACATATTATTTGTATATTACAACATGATTCACGTTCCAATAATCAATTACATTCAGAGTATATATAGTTCTACTCAAACTAGTTTTTACATGAAAATAAATTTGACAAGGCAGTTATAAAGGGATTGAACAATTTTTCCTGTGAGGTATATATTAGAATGTGAGGACTTGCATTCTGAATTTTATTCAAAGTTTCTAATGAGCTGATTAATCAGAAACAGAGATTATTTTAATAAATTTATTAATTATGACATTCTATTTCTCTTCCCTGTGTAAGCACACAATAAGTTCTTTTGGAATCTATTGTTTTGTTTTATTTTTCAGTTCTTCATGTGGGATTGATGGAATTAAATTTGCATTAACTACAAAATATTACAAGTGATGATATGACAGTAAATGTGAAGTAAATATGGGGTGAAGAATGCATGTTTATATCAAGATTTTATGGAACTGTGTTATTTGAAAGTTTATTTGATACTTTACTTATATTTAGTAAGGTAATTGTGTAGTATAGTGAAATTGTTTTAGAAATTTGAGATTTAAATGTTTGTTGAATTGCAGAATATCTCTAATGTGACTTTTACTATCTTTTCCTACTTTCCTAATCATTTACTTAAAGATTTAGGGGAGGTAAGGCAGTTTTTAAAAATGAACACTATGTATAACTCAATTTATTTAATAAAAGAAAGAAAGGAAACATAATGAGATAAGCATGGAGAGATTCCAGAAGGGAACCACTTTTGAGAAGCTGGAAAAATAAGAAAGTTCATGTGCCTATAGATAAGTAACTCAGATGATATGAATTTTGAAGCATTTAGGGAGGATTGGTTGTTTCTTTTGAAATGTTTTTGAGACGGGCGATGTTTTCCATCTACCCGTCATTATAAGGATGCGAACAGTAGAGTGATGATAAGTTTTTACAGGAGAGACTGAGCTGAGAGTACTGGCAGCTGGGTGATTATTTAAATCACGTCTTGATGAGAGATCAGTGATGCATTTAGCTGTTTTGTATGTTAGACTTTTTGTTTTAAAGGGATCATAATAACTTGAGTAAAGACCTTAAATTACATCTCATTATCAAGTGCTTTCGGTTGAAAATTTGGGTCATAACATTTTGTTAATAAAATTTTACATGAGCAGAGTGTGAATAGGAAGCCTTTATGAGAATAACTACTTATATACCTATAAAGATGCTGTAAGCATCACCATTATTCCTAATACTTGGTTGTGTGCAAGGGGAAATGTATAGTTTAAAATGTCAGGAACAACGCTGCTAGACAATATATGAACCTATTGTGAAAATATTATTTCCTCCTGGTAGGAATCTCAACTCAGGGCTTTACCATTTGTTAAGCTGCCATTATGCAATAGCATATTTTATTAGGACACTGAGACTATGGAGTGTTCTTAAATGTTGCATGTCTTCTACATATGTAGTGTATTATGTAACAATAAAACCTCCAAAGACTAGTTGCTTGCTAGAAATAGGAAAAACTTCTTCCTATTTCTAAATAATTAAAAAAAATGGTATTATGTATGTGCCTGTTCCTTATTGTCTGTATGTGCACCATGTGTGTACCACTGCCTGCAGAGTCCAAATGGCTGTACCATATCTCCTGGAGCAAGAGTTATGACAGCTGTGAGCTGCTCAACATGGGTGTTGGGGTATGAGCTCAGGTTTTCTGCACCAGAAGCACATGCTTTCATCTACAGAACCATCTCTCCAGCCTCAAGCTTAGTTCTTGGGTAAAACTTATTTCTGTGTGACTCAGTGTGCACTTGGTTCTGTGACATCTGTAGATGTGGTCAAAGAGACATTATACTCAAGTTTTCATTCCTTGAACTTTATACACTATTGTATCATTCTGAAAGAAGCAGAAGTATATATACATATATTCTTTCACAAGCATATACATGTGTGTATATATGTGTGTGCCTTATCATATATATAATATACACATATATACTATATATATGTATGTGTGTATGTGTGTGCATGCATGTGTACACAGAACATATCAACATACAAATATATAGAATCTTATGTATATATTACAAACTCATTTTTAGAATTTTTCAAGATCTATAAGGAAGTAGTGGCCAATGTATCTTGGTTTATAGAATGCAGTTGCTGGCTTGAAGTGGGTTATAAGAACCAATTTCTGATCCTTTCCCAGCTCCATTTAACTTACCAGCCTTAGAGAAAGCACTTTCTATATCATTCACTCAATGATGCATATCAGGTTTCCTTTAGGTCCCGTTTTCTCCATGTCCAGCACAATAAAATTAGATGTAGCATAACTGTGGCTACTCATTGGCCCTGGTGGAAAAGTACATGGGGGGTAATATCCCTTAAAGACTTGGAAGAATCTGCAGATCATCTGTGCTGACACAGGCTCAAACACATCCAAATGTTACCTCAGTTTTTCTATGTCACTTATGATAAAAGAACAAGAAAGTCACAGCCTTTAAGGATAAAGCCATAGCTATGCCACCTGACTAGCTGGAGAATGAGATCAATTAACTATGACTATTTTCCCCACTTCTTGAGAGTAATGTTCCTGCTAAGAGCCTCTGTTGATTTTATTTTTGAATATTTTTCTTAATATCTGGGCTCCTTTCTTCATATCACTTGGTTAAATTCTGCAAAGAAGTTAATAATCCTTTTAAATTTAGAGTGGATATTTTGCATAAATGCATTCAGTACAATTGTTTTAAAATGACTCAGAAACATTTCTTGGGTAACGCTTATCCAAAGACTTTGGCAGTATTGAATAATAAATATTTTTAATAACTGCCTTGAAATTTATTTCAAATGCATTTACATTTATGCCTGCATAAATTTACGTCTTTATATGTGACAGCAACAGTAGCAGAAAGAAAATATGTTATATTTTTAAGTATTAAAGTTATATTTTCAAGTATTAAAGCTTGACATAATTTAATTGACAGGTAATTTAAAATACTTTCATGCCAAATCTCTTCCTGAGAGATAACAACATTCAAAGTTACTATGTTTCCAGAACTTCTGTTTTTAATGAAAAAAATCTTCTTATTAATATGCATATAGACAGCATTCAGATAAACAAGTTTCTATATATAATTTTTTTATAAAATAAGCTAAAAGATAAATCTATACAGACTAAATTGGCTATTTAAAATTAATCAAATTTTCAGTTTAAAAAATGTATAAATATTACTTCACTTTAGAGCTGCATTTTATTTCACTGATATATTACCTTTATTGCATTTTTGGAAATATCAATATTATAGAGATAAAATATGTCTGCATATACTTTAATATATAGGCATTTAATATGTATAACATATTTAATTAAATATAATTAAAATATATCTTTAGTAGCAAGAAATAGCTGTGGATGGAGAAGGTGTTCTCCAGGAGCTGGCTGCAAGCTGAGATCCAGAGACTCAGTGTAAGATATTACCTGCATTTCTGCAATCATTGGTGGTGGTATGCTCTGTTACCAGCCTGGACTTGTATGGAGCTGTTTCTTTACTCTGTCTTACACTGATGCCCCGTTTTGGATGAACAGAATTTTCATAATGACTTCCTAGGAAATATCATAGAATAATATATCTGCAGGAAAATTTCTTGACAGTCATATAATGTAAATCTTAAATATGCACAGACAGAATTTTTTTGTGAAGTTGCTGTGCCACACTCCATACTTAAGCTATTCATATGTATTTGAAAGTTTCTTTTTTTATGTTTATTTATTACTTCAGGTTACATCTCCATCACAGTGCCCTCTTTCCACCCCTCCAAATCCAACCCTCCCACCCTCTTTCCCCTCTCCCTCCTATCCTACTCCTACAGAGTGAGATGTTCCTGCATATCAGTCCCCCACCTCAATTCAGCAATTATATGAGGGCTAAGAGATTCCTCATATGCTGGTGGCCTACATGGCAGCACCACTAGGTCAAAATGTCCCACTAACAGGTAACAAAGTCTATGTTTCTGTTCCTTTTGGTGTGCTGGTTATAGAATAGTTATCCTGTACTATATTGCTAAAATCCAATTTTAAGTGAATATATGTCATGTGTATCTTTCTGAGTCTGGGTTAGATCACTCAGGATGAGCTTTTCTAGTTCCATCCATTTGGCTGCAAATTGCATGATTTTTGTTGTTTCTGATAGCTGAGTAGTATTCCATTGTGTAGATGTACCAAAGTTTTTTTTTTTTTTTAATCCATTTGCCAGTTGAGGGACATCTGGGTTGTATCCAGCTTCTAGCTATTACAAATAATGCTGCTATGAACATAGATGAGGAAATGTCCTTGTGGTTTGGTGAGGAATCATGTGGATGTATACCCAAAAGTTGTATAGCTGGGTCTTGAGGTAGAGATATTCCAAGTTTTCTAAAATATCACCCGACTGATTTCCATAGTGGTTGTACAAGCCTGCACTCCCACTAGCAATGGAAGAGGTTTCCCCTTAATCCACAACCTCACCAGCATGTGCTGTCATTTGAGTTTTTGATCTTAGCCATTCTGACAGTTGTGAGATGGAATCTCAGAGTCATTTTGAGTTGCAGTTCTCTGATGATTAAGGATGCTGAGCATTTCTTCAAGTGTCTCTCAGCCATTAGAGATTCCTCCTTTGTGAATTCTCAGTTAAGCTCTGTTCCCCATTTTTTTGATTGGATTATTTTGTTTCTTAGCATTTAATTTCTTGAGTTCTTTTTTTTAAGGGGAAATATCTTTCAAGTACAAACTCATTGCTTGATAACTACCTTCATGCCTCTAAAACAAAAAAAACCATTTTAGACAAAAATATATGAAATTTTGCAATTTGCAGCCAAATGTATGGAACTAGAGAAGCTCATCCTGAGTGAGCTAACCCAGACTCAGAAGGATGCACATGGCATCTATTCACATATAGTTGGATTTTAGCTATATAGTACAGGATAACTATACTACAACCAATGCATCAAAGGGAACATGAGCATAGGCTTTGTTTCCTGTCAATGAGACACTTTGCCCTAGTGGTGCTGCCTTGTAGGCCCCCAGTGTATGAAGAGGCTCTTTGCCCTCATATGACTGCTGAACTGGGGTGGGGGACTGTTATGTAGGGACACTCCACTCCAGAGCACTGCGATGGAAAAGTTAGGGGGTAGAGGGTGGGAAGGTGGGACTGGGAGGGGTGGAAAGAGGACAGTATGATGGAGATGTAACTTGAAGCAATAAATAAATAAATTTTTTAAAAGTATGAAGTTTGGTAAATTATTTTTTAAAATCCACAAAGAACATGAATTTTATAGATGACACCATTTGTATTTCCTATTATGCATTCATTTTCCAGAAGATTATAGATGTAGGAGTTTTGAATATCTTTCAGAAAGATGAAGAAACATAATGTATCCAAGGCCAGGTGGCCCATTTACAATGTTAACAAGTTGTGATGGTCAAGGCTTGTTTGTCTATATGGAAAGTATAACTTAGGAAAACTTACACAGTATTAGAACTGGAAGGTCTTGGATTCCTTGTTTGGGGCAAGATCTTGTCACTTGGCCTCCTGTTCTTGAAAAATGGTCTTCTTGTTGGAGCCTTGAAACTTGGAATACTGAGTTTTACAGAATGTACCACAATGCATGGTCATTAATGTTTGTGTTTTTGTCTTGTGTTAATTTTGTATTTTTTTTCAGAAATGAAAATTTAAATAGTCATTTTAACAAACTTGTGTTTTTAATGAAAACATCCTTTTTCATTTCTTAAAAGATGAAACACTAATTTTTAAAAGTGTCATTACATAATTCATTTTTATTTATGTACATGTGTGGATATATGTATGCCATGTGTATGTGGGTACCTCTGGAGGCCCTGGTACTAGGACTGCAGGTTGTGCTGGGAACTCAAATAATCTCCTATAGGACAACATGGGCACTTAACCTTTGAGATATTTCTCTAATGAAGAAGATATTCTTTAATCAGGGTGAAAATATTTGTGTGAGTATGTCTGTTTGTGGTTTCATTAGAAGCAAAACAGCTTCAATAGACAGAATAAGTGAATGTGAATGTAATTGTTTGCATTCAAACTAAAATAACATCATCAAGTGCACTTAAGTTGCTAATAAAATATCAATTTGCAGAAAGTATGTATGTAGAAAACAACAAAGATTCTTGTACTAATAAAAAAAAATTTACAAATAACTCTGATAACCTTCCAGATACAAAATCAATTTAAGAATCAGTTGAGTTTCTTTATGAAAAGAAGAAAATTTAAAAAAGAAAATCAGAATAGTAAGTTCAATTTACAACAGCATTGAAACAAAGTACAACAAAATTAAAAAAAAATAAAATTAGTAATAAATCTAACCAGGGAATAAAAACATATATTATTTTAAAATTATACAATGGTGGGATGAAAAAAGTAAAGAAGAACCCAATAAATAGAAGAAAAAACTTTTCATTTATTTGAAGAATTAACTTATTTATATTTCAAATCAATTCCTATCCAAATTTAATCATTGGACTTTTTTTTCTTTCAGAAACAGAAAAAATACACACCCCAACATTCATTAAGAATTGTAGGAAACCATGAATATCTAAAACCATCTTTTAAGAAAAGATAGGACCTGGGGTCTTATACTTTCTGGTTTCAATGTGTCATATAAATCTGTAAGCAAACAAGGTGGTTATGACAAAAAGATAGCCTCTTCAGCCATGTATACAGAATAGAAGGCTACAAATAGAACCCAAGACAGCTATGGCCTAATGATTGGCAATGAACAGTCTACGAAGGAAAGACAGGCTTTCATATATACTTCTGAAAAACTGAATGTCCACCTGCAGAAGAAAATAGTTGCACTTTCATTTATAGAATTCTCAAATATTAACTCAAAGCGAATCAGAGATTAAAACATTAAAGCTGAAACTGAAAGCATTGTTGAAAATCCATAGTGGAAAATCTTAACATTTGGGGTACTTTTTTCTCTTTCTCTTTCTGGATTTAATCCCAAATCACAGACAAGGTCCAAACACAAACAACTTGATGGGTAAAATAATTAAAGCTTCTGATTATTAAAAGATGCTGCCAATAAAATTTTAAAAAGGAAAAAAGATATCTCACAAAGTGGGATAAATATTTCCAAATCACCCATTTGATGGACATTTCCATCAGAATGATGCAGTTAATAGTGACAAAAACACTTATATATAAGTCAAACACGAGTAGACACCTTTCCAGAGAAGAAATTCAGATAACAAATACATCATCCTTATAGAAATGAAATAATGGACCAAGATAATTTTAGTTTTTTTTTCTTGAGTATTATTTGGGCCCTAAAAAAAAAATCAAGGTGTTCTTTAAATTTTACATTTAATTTTTGTTGTTGGACAAAGTCTGATGCATGGTGGCAAGTGTTCTGCTATTTTGCATTTCAGACCTGTATTTCATACTAAGGAAGAAAGTACTTTTAGTCAAATAAGAAGTCATCAATCAAAATATTACTAAAAGTTTTAAGAAAAATGGATTTAGAAAAAGTTTTGCATAATCCAGTGAAGTTGAAGAATAAGAAAAAAAGATTACATTAACATTGAATGAAATAATAAATGTAAGCCAAATATAACTAATTGTAGAGAAAATTTATTTCAGCAACATGGCATCTCTGGCAAGGGATCACATCCAAAGACCTATGTCTGTGTGATCCAACTGCAGTGAACTACCTTTAATCCTAAACAATGAAGGTAAAGTTTGTAGAATGAAGCACCCATTTTCAAAGTACAACTACTTGAGGGGCAGACAAAGTGATGAATTAGAGAAAGATTTGACAGAATGAGTCAGAGATAGGATATGTATGTGTGTGTGTGTGTGTGTGTGTGTGTGTGTGTGTACGTATGTATGTGTATGGGGACCTAAGTCTGGTCTATATATGCTTTTTTTGGAATTTTTGGAAGCTGGGGAATGTGTTATGTTTGGAAAGAGGTTTTGCCTAGTCTATATTTCCACAGGTGGTGAAAGACTATGGATTCCATCAAAATTGATAAAGATCCAATCTGAGTAATAGAAGTTTCCACATGAAGAGCACAACTCATGGAAGCAAGAGAAGCAAGAAGACAGCAAGGCAAACCAGACAGAAAGCTGATCCCCTATGCATGGAGTGAGTGCAACAAACAAACTGAAGAGAGACAGATCATTCATCAGACTGATAGAATGAAAACCTTGATGGTGAAATGAACATTTGTTGAAGGACAGATGATCAGAAGTGTGATTATGGGATAAGGATGATGTTTATCAACAGATCATCATGAGAACGCTTAAATGGGTAAGTTTATCAGATTGAAAATTGTTTCTATTGTAGTAGTTAAATTGTGTATGATTTTAACTTAAACAGAAAAGGGGAAGATGTAGAGGAATTTTGATCCAGCAATGTGTCTGCTCTGATAAGAGATTATACCCAAAGATCTAGGTCTATATGATCTACCTGCAATAACACATCTTTAGTCCCTCTGACTGGAATACAGACAGACACTTAGTACACACCTTTAATCCCAAACAATGAAGTTAAGTTAATTTGGAGAAGAATCCATGTTTGAAAGTGACTTCTAATTGAGGGTCAGGAAAGTGATGAATCAGAGAAAGACTTGAAAGTAAAGTTTCAAAGAATTTGACAGAAAAAAATTTACAGTAGAGTTGAGATGGTAGGGTGGGGTACAGTAGAGAGTTCAGTAGATAAGACAAGAGAGTAAAGTTGACTTGAGTTGAAATCACTCAGTTGGCTCTCTGTGGGAGTTAGTTGAGTGGCAGTGCAGTGGCAGTTAAATTGGTGGCAGGTCAGATTAGTTCAGTCAGTTCAGTTGAGAGAAGTTGAGTTCTATGCAGATCAGTTGAGTGAGTGAAGTGCAGTAGAGTTGAGTTCATTTGTGAGTGTGTGCAGAGGCAGCTGAAGCCAAAGCAGAAGAAGAAGCCAGAATATTAGAACAAATTGCCCGAGTTAGTTTGAGGCCAAGCAGAGAAATTCAGTGAGAAGCCAAGAGGAGCCAGATTGAATCAATCAGCTTGGAGAAGCATTTGAGCCAGAAAAGCTGAGTTGAGCCGGCCAGCTAAAGTTCAGAAAGAACTAGAAATGAGTGAGTTTATTAACCCAACCATAATCTTCTGAGACAGCAATTGCATTGGGAAAATGAAAGATAATTTTGCAACTCATTATCTAAACATAAAGAATTATATTTTAGGCAATTTAGTAACATAATATATCCCATATTTAGGAACATAATATAATAGAATAAAACAATAAAACCAAACTATAGAAAAGCATTACAAATGTCTCTGATTTCTTTGAGATAATATGAATGCTTCTAAACAATGAAAAATTAGGCATGAAATGTTTCAGCTCTTAACAAAACCAGAAATAGTAACATAAATCTGAAAAGAAAGTTGTTCGTGTTTCTCATCTTTTTGAAAAAAATAAATAACCAGTATAATATCTAAAGAATTAAGGGGCAATACTACGTGAAGATTATTTCTTGGTCATGAAAATTTATATAATGATTAAACAGGTTATGGCATAAAATTAAGAATATATTTCCATAGCAAATTCATCAGTATACACATTCAATTATTTAAAATAGTTCATGGGAGCCCATTTAACTAGACTGGGATAAGGAAATTAAAATCCAAAAATAAACTGCTCATGACATTTTGGTGTGTAGTTTCCATTGAAAAATTAATTGTTATTCTTGTGGGGGCTTTGCAGGTTATATAATCTTTCTCTCTTGCTGCTGTGAATAAATTTTCTTTTCTCTGAATTTTTTAAATGTTTTCACTAAAATATAACATGGGAATTTCTTTGTGGTCCTATGTATTCATATTCATTATACCTCTTGTACCTGGTTGGGAATTCTTTCAATAGATTTGGGACATTTTCATTTTTTTGTATTAAAAATGTTCTTTTATGCCCGAGTCAAATAATAATTATTCTTATATGCTCATATTCATAAGTTTTATCTTTCACTGATCCCTGTTCATAGGTTTTGTCACTAACTTTCACTGAATGATCTGATTCCTCTACCTTATCCATAGTCGTAATATTCTACTGTCCAAATAACTCATTCCATTGGCAAGGCTTCAGAAGCACAAGTTAACTTATGGAATTTTTCAATTCCCGTATAGTTTTGATTAAGTTTTCTATTAGTATTTCCGTCTTTTTATTGAATTCTCTTTTCATATCCTGAATTGACTTCCTTATTTCACTCAACCATTTATGTTTTCTTGGGATTCATTCAAGTTTTTGTGCATGCACTTATTTGTACCATCACAGAGAAATTTGAACATATTTATAAACATTTTTGTGAACTCTTTGTCTTGGATTTCATATAATTCACTGTTACTGGTGGCTATTTTTATGGGATTTGTAATTTGGGGGTTACATATTGACTTTGCTCTTCATGTTTTGAGTTATACTGCCATTCTCACATCTGAAGTTTTGCTTAAAAATTTCTGACACATTTGAGTTTTGTAAGCCTTTGTTTTGGGTGTTTTGGATTGCTTCAGTCTTGCTTAAAGGCCAGTGGTAGAGAAACATAGTTTTGGTTTGTGGATAAGATAGCTAAATGTTATATGAGCTTTGTGGGGAGGCCACAACTTGTGACTTCATAAGCCATAATCATCACAGAGCTCCTCTGGGAGCCGTTTTCTGTATTATCTGATCTCAATAGACAGTATTCATAAGAACACATGTTCATACAAGTGATGGGTCCAGCCATCTCTTAACTTTGTCAGTCAAGGTGTGCACAAAATGTGGTGTGCATGCCAAAATGTGAACATCAGCAGCAGAGGTATATACATAGAGTAGAAGTGTGTGTTGAGATTCTGTAGTTTCAAATGTCAGGGTATGAAAGAAGCAAAGGAAGTTGAAGGGTTCCAGAAAGGCCCCTCTGCCATACTCAGATATGCTCAGAGTATGGAAGTGTGAAGTATGAAAGTACGGAAGTGAGCAGTTGCTCTAAGGAATTTTCAGCTTCTTGACCAGAGGGGGTTAAGAGGAGTGAAATTATCCACAGAAGGCTAGGAGACCTGTAAGCTGATGCATTAGAAATGCATCAGGAGGCAAAATGTCTACAGACCCTTAACCACTCCAAACAGTGTTTTCACAGGGTAAGGAAAATACATAGATGGAATGGAGGGTCCAGGGACATTTTACCTGTGTGAGTGATCAGTTATTTAACCTCTAGGTAATAGCAGTCAAAGAAGCTTGAAGTACAGCAGAAATAAAATGAACATCACTAAAAATAAAACAAAGCTATTGATTCTTCTGACATTTTGAATGGTAAAAATAACAATTCCAATCTGCTCACTACAGTTGTTATTTTCCAAAAATAGACAGAGAGACTGAGGTTGGGCTAGAGAAGCTAGGTTTTACCATATAGTTGCTACACAATTGGTCACTAAGATGAAAATAAAATTCCTTGTTTGCATAGATACAAAATGTATCTGCTGTTAAATTATTGTAGCACTCTTACAGAAACACAACAGAATTGAGGAACCAACAATCATCAAATGCTAAGCTGAGGTCTGAAGATCTGATTGCTTTAGCATAGACATCAGATAATAATCACCTTTCTTTCCCAATTCACTTGAGATCCTTCATAATTCATAGGTATTACACAGTTAGGACCAAAGTTTACTTGACCAAACTTTAGCCAGGCTTCAGAAACCTAGGAACTTGAACCGGCCCAAAAATTCCAGGTCAACTCACCACAGAAACTAGCAACATTAACCTCTAGAGCTTAGTAGCTCTAACCCTTACCAGGAGGCCAAATTCCAGCTTGGGTATAACCTGTCCTCAGAGCAACAGGGAGAACTATTGAAACAATAGCCCAATGGTCATGAGTTTGGAAATCCCCACCTTGTTTCCTAGGTCACTTATGCTAGCCAATCAAAGTACTGTTGCTTGATGATGCTAGATTCTGCCATGCCAAAACGTATTTAACCTGAACTAAAATTCTGTTTGGGGTTTCCTCCCTCTCCTTGCATGAGGAGTGTTGGGATTGACCCCAACATGCTGCACAATAAAATCCTCTTGTGTTTCCAGTGTTCTTGAGTTCGTGGTGATTCCTTGGTTGCCTCACATTCAGGTTCATAAATCCGTGTTTTGTTTTTGTTGTTTTGTTGCTATTTTTGTTTGTTTGTTTTTGAAATGTTTATTACTTCAACTTACATCTCCATTACAGTGACCTTTTCCCACCCATCCTGGTTCCACCCCCCCCATGCTCTCCTCCCTCTCCCAACCGTCCCACTCCTATCCCTACCTATCAGCCCCTCTCAGTTCAGCAGTCATAAATCAGATTCTTGAACCTAACAACACAAGTGCTCTACAACTGAGATATAGACTCTGCCCCAAGCAGTGAGTAGTTAAAACATATCTAACAGGAAGAAATTATTTGAAGTAAAATGAAATTTTTTTTGCATACTCACTCAATTTGCATGATTTTTTTTTATTAAATACTTTATTTTTTTTCTTCAAGATACATCTCAGTCACAAACCCTTCCCTATTCCCCCTTCCTGTCCCACCTTTCCACCTTCTTCCCCCCAACAGCTTCCCCTTTCAGTCCAACAAATGGTTCCTTCTCTAATAACAATAAATACTATACAAAACAACAGAAATAAATATGCCACATTTATGAGAGTTAAATGGCCCAGTATACCTTCCCAATGTCCAGTTCATACATATTTGGCCCCTGACTTTAACTTTCTATCATCTAACCATCTCCATGAATTTAAAGTTCTATAACTGACTTAGCTTTCATACTAACTTGCATCACTATTATAACCATTTTCTTAGATTAGAACGCCCTCTTGATTCCTAAACAACTCAAAATTTAACTATGAGAATCTAGCTGTCTATTCTTCAACCACCTCAGAGACCTGAGAGGGATAAATATATTTGATTATATAGTAAGTGCAGGGCCTGCAGCTTTCAATACTAAGAAATGACAAACCAGTGACTGCCTAGACAGTTCCCCTTTTCTCTCCACACATTCCAGCATCAGTCTTCAGCCTTTTGGTCCTGTTTCTCTGACAGACATTGATTGTAGAGCAGGAATTATGAAGGACTTACCTAACCTGTCTTGGCAGAGCTAGGCTGTCAACTTCCCTGCTACCAAGTTTTGTCCTTTTTGGACAGCAGTCAGTCTGCAGTTGAAGCAAGGAGTTTTTTCATGCCAAGAGATAAGCTTGCCACTAATTCAACCATCTCACACTGGAGATTCTTCGATGCTTATCTTCTACTTGGAGTAGAATAGGGGGTGCTTTCAGGAGCTGATATGTCTCGATATAAAAAAAAATCTTAATTTAAGATAACATCTTTGAATGCCATATTCTGCAGATCTCTTGGGGTTTTTGAAGATGCCCTATCCATCTCTTGTATTTAGATAAGCAAATGTTGCTTGTCTCTTAACAACTTGATTACTGAGTAGTTTAGAGAATATCTGTGATAGATTGTCATAGTAGCTAACAAAGTGACATGTTTGCATGAGTAGGAGTTTGTTTTTCTTAACTATCCTAAACAGTTTTAGACGGTTGGTATCAAGAGGCTAGAGCTTCACATTTTATTTTTAAGTATCTCTAGGTATGATACCATTAGGAAGCGTTACCTTTAATTTTGTATCAATATACAAAGATCTATTCACTTGTGGCTAAATATACTCTTAATTTTGTATCAATATACAAAGATCTATTCACTTGTGGCTAAATATACTCTTAATTTTGTATCAATATACAAAGTTCAATGCCTATGTAGCCCAATACAATCTTAATATCACGTCCATATACAAGGGTCAATACCATTGTGGCCAACTATAATCTTAATTTTGTATCAATATACAAAGATCAATACCGATGTATTTGCATGATGTTAAAAATCACCTATTTCTCATTTTAATGACTCAAATTTAAGTTACTATAGAATTCTTTGAGGACATGAGAACCTATCTTATATTAGTGTTTCAGTTAAATTGTTTATATTTTTCAGTAAGTAGATGGAATTATATTTTTGGTAATTAATGATCCTGTAGAGGAACAAATCTGAACTCATAGGAAAGAGGATAATAAAGCAAACATATAAGAGAACAAGTCCCTAATTGTTGATTAGGAATTAAGTGTAAATATAGACTTGTATGGATGGGCTTACCTATATTCATTAGTAATTTTCATGCAAGTAGGAAATCACAAAACATATAATCCAAGGGTTTGGAGAAAAAGATGAATGGTTTAAATATATGACTAGAGAAAAAATACTCAAAGTCTAGAGACATATTATTTTCTCCTCTGTTATAAATTTTAAATAGTCACAGATGGTGAATCATTACAAATTTACAGCAGCCTAAAATAACCTAGCTCAGTCTTGGCAAATGGCTACAAATGTCACTATTTATTTCTGTTTTCAGATTTACCCCATGACATCCAATATACATGCTTGGTATATAACACATAGCAAACTTTAAAGGAAAGTATAGAGACACTAGACCTCTATTTTCTTCTGGTAAAGAGAGTGTTTTTAAATGTTTATTTTCACTACTATTCAGTGATGGCTTCTAAAGTAAGATTCACTCAGTATTGCCAGAGCCAAATGTGTCTTAATAGAATATAGTAATAAAAATTACAAAAAATGTAAATAACATTTTTCATCTAAATTTTATTGAACAACATTCACAAAAAGTTTTCTAATAATTTACTTAAGAAAAACTTAAATTAATTACGATGTTTCTTCTTTGAAGTCATTAAAATATATGAAGGTTACAAGTCAGTGTCTCATTCTTATTATTTTTTCTTAATTCACATGAAATAGAAGAATTTTTGGAAAGAGTTTTAAAATAAAAACAGGTGGGTTGCTAAGTCTGCAGGTAAAGAATGCTGCTTAGCTTAATTTTTTGGTTTGGGCTTTTGTTATTGAGTGTTTTGGATTTGGGTTTGTTATTTCTGATGTTATTTGTTCTTGTTATTGTTTTTCATAATTTGCTAAGATATTCACTCTTCATATCGGCTGCTCTTGTAAGGCTTTTTTGAGAAAAAAATGTATTTTTTATAAATAGAAAAGCAATTTCCAACTCTTTTTTTAATAATTTATTTTTTATTTCTTCAAGTTACATCTCAATCACAATCCCCTCCCTACTGCCCCCTCCAGTCCCCCCCTTCCACCCTCCTCCCCCTCAACCCCCCATCCTCTTCCCTTCTTTTTTTTTTTTTTTAGTTTAAGGTATTTCTTTTTCCCCCCAACAGCTCTCCCTTTCAGTCCAAAAAATGGTTCTTTTTCTTATAACTATAAATACAATACAAAACAACAGAAATCAAAAATGTAATACAAACTAAACAAATGTATTTTATATGACAGAGAGAGAGAGAGAGAGAGAGAGAGAGAGAGAGAGAACATGTTATGTGTTGATATACACAGAAGTCTGAGAAAGGCTTTGGTCCCATAGCTGGACTTGCAGGCTATTGTGAGCTGCCTGACATGGGTTTTGGGAACCCAAGACTGTTATGACTTTTCATAAATTTTCACAAATAATGACACTCAGAATTATTTTCTATGTTGTCACTAAAAACTTGCTGGAATTAGAGAGATTGTTCAGCAGCTAGGAGCATTTGGTGCTCTTGCAGAGTATCTAAGTTCAATTCCCAATACCCACAGGTGCTCCTCTGACCTCTGCATATTCCTGAATGGGAAAATACTTGTACTTAATGCCACTAGGAACACTCTGTAATGTGAATTCCAGTATATTACACAGCCTTCTCTGGCCTCTGTGGCATGGTGTACATATGGTTGCATAGATACATGCATGTAATAGATATTCATAATAATACAGATATTCATACATGTAAAATAAATATTTAAACTGTTAAAAGGTTCAGGTTTTTCCCATCTAAAGTGAGATAATATAATATATTTAATGTGAATTAAGTCAAAACAATGTTAACTATTTACACAGAATCAAAAGAACTTGATGCAATGAAGGGAGAACTGTTCATTGTGGATATGAGTTATAGACAACACATTGAAATCTAAGTATTCTTTCCTGAGAAAATATTAATGATACTAAAATTCATTTGTGGTTTCTTTACAGTTACTAGTGTTTTTAGACATTGTTTGTTTGATTTTATTCCATCCTGTGATGAATGTCCTGAACTCACTTTTAAGAAGGTGAAAATATGACTTAAATCACAGCATTTACTATTACTTTTTAACTACACAATTATTTACAAAACTAGAAATTTCTGAGATCCTTTACTGAAGCTTATGCAGGTACAATTCTAGCAATGTGAATGAACACAGCAGGTTTTTCCCCAACTGTTTTTTTTTTTTTCCTAAAAAAGGAGAGATATGTCTTGGTTCATAATTTAAAAGGCCATGGTTGTTTGGTCCCAGGTTCTTGAGCACTCCATTAAGACAGTGGAAATGTGGTGAATAAAGACTATTTATGTCAATACAGAAAATAAATCAATAAGGGCAATGGAGACATTCTGTGCTTTTCTTCTCTTTTATATTTAATTCTATCCAGACCCACAACCCCTTGGGTTGATGCCATTCACATTCCTCATAGATTTTTCT
Organism: Lophiomys imhausi; assembly: GCA_907164525.1. NCBI lineage: Eukaryota > Metazoa > Chordata > Mammalia > Rodentia > Muridae > Lophiomys > Lophiomys imhausi. The sequence continues at coordinate 9,187,429 of CAJQZJ010032178.1, read as the reverse complement.
ACCTTACATAAGTCACTTTTTAAAATGTTCTTGTTGACACATCCAGAAGTGTCTCAGTCTCCTACATGATTCTAAACTTACTAAACTTGACAATGAAGAATATCTATCACAGGTAATGAAGGGTATCCAGAAATTTTAAGACTGCCAATCTCAGACAATCATGAATAAATGTATATGATCAAGGGTAAGCTATATTATTAACATGCAGGTCATATAATTTTTTTTAGGTGTTTCGAGACAGGGTTTCTCTGTGTATCTCTAGCTGTCCTGGACTGACTCTGTAGACCAGGGTGGCCTCAAACTCACAAAGATCCACCTGCTTCTGCCTCCCTGAGTGCTGGGATTAAAGGCATGTGCCACCACTGCCCAGCTTCATATAATTTATAAAAAGACAAATTTCATATGAATGTCCTGTAAAACTACATAAAGAGAAATAATTTTCAAGTAATATAAGCATTACCATTGGCTTTTAATGAAGAAGAAATAAAAAGTAATCACAATGCAAATTATAAGTAAATCAGATCTAATATGTAAATGTCAGTGTTATGTTTTTTATTTGAAGGTTTATTTAAAAAAATATTTTAGGGAAATGAAAAAGAGAGAAATCCCTGGGTCTAACCTCCAAAGCCTATTTAACAAGATCATTTAACAACTTGTAACCAATTCCGCTAGATAACATCAAATATCTATAACCCACCAAATGACCAAAAGGAGGCAAAAAGGAAAACAAAATCATCCACCCCACCTTCTGGGAATGGGACGTTGCTCTCTTAAAATTACTTTCTGCTGATTTGGGATGTAAGTAACCTGTCTGAGTCCCAAATAAGAATGGAAAAATGGTTAAGCAAGTTAATAGTAACATTTGATGTACAGTCCTTTTGTGCTCAGCTATTTAAATGTCCTAAGAAGTTTGTAGTCAGAGGCTGAACTTCAGGGTTTTACTGATGTCCTGGATGGAACAGTCTATGGGGCCGAACCATCTTAATTAGCCATTTGAAGTTGTTCTGGTTGTAGTTTTTGAGGAAACAGCTTAGAGGAAGTCTGCGAGGCTGGATCATCTGGGCTCCTTTTCTTCTTTGGTATCTGATCCCTTTTCCTCAGAGATTTCAGTTGTCCAGTTGTCTCTAGACCCCTTAGATGGATGCTTTTAATTTTCTGGAAAGATAAGAAGAGAGCCCTGTCCTAATCCTAACTTTGTGGCACAACTTTTTTTGGCAGGTAATATCTTTCCTAGAGCAAATTGGTTTTTTTGACAATATAAAAAGTATTGTCTTTCAATTGAGATTAAAAAAATTTCTTTTGATATTTTGGAACTAAACATACTTTTAAGTGTATAGTATATATTTTGAGATCACAAAGGATAATTCACTTTGAATTTCAGTGTGCCTTTTGCATATAGACATAATACAGGAGTGATAAAGAAAAAGGGATAGATTATTGAATATACTCTTATATTTTTGTATATTGATGCAAAATTAATGTTATATTTGGCTCCATTTGTATCATTCCTTGAATATTGATACAAAATTAAGATTATATTTGGCTACATCAGTATTGCTCTTTGTATATTGATAGAAAATTAAGGTTAACCATTTTTAAGTCATTGAACCTAGGTAACTCTTAAAAATGTAATGTGAAGTTTTGGCCCATTGCTAGCAACTGTCACAAACTGTTTAGGATAATTAAGAGATGGAAACTAATAGTCATTCAAATATGTCATTTGGTTAGGAACTAGTATAGTTTATCATGGATGTTTTCTAAGTTAACCAGAAATGAAGTTGCTAAGAGACAAACAACATTTGTTTATCCAAATATACGAAGATAGAGAAGTGGTCTTCAAAAACTTCAAGAGATCTGTAGAATATGGCATTCAATGAAAGTTTCTTAAGATTTTTTGATATTTAGGCATGTCAGCTCCTGACAGCATCCCATATTCTACTCCAAGCAGAGGATGAGCATTGAAGAATCTCCATTTGCAGATGGTTGCATTAGTGGAAAGCCTGTCACTGGGCAAGAAAAATCCTTTGCTTCAACTGTAGACAGAATGCTGTCCAAATAGGACAAAACTTGGAAGCAGGTAAGTCGACAGCCTAGCTCTGCCAAGACAGAGTAGGCAAGTCCTTCATAACTCCTGCTTTACAATTAATGTCTATCAGAGATACTGGGTCAAGAGGCTGAAGATAGATATTCTAATGTATGGAAAGAAATTGGGGACTGTCTAGACAGCCAGTTGTCTGTCATTTCTTAGTTTTGGAAGCTGCTGTCTATGCACTTCCTGCTTATTTAGACATATCTATCCTTCTCAGGTCTCTGATGTGGTTGAAGACTAGAAAGTTATAGTCTCACAGTTAAGTTGTTTAGGAATTAGAAGGATGTTCTAGATCTAAGAAGATGTTTTAAAGTTGGTAATGCAAGTTAAGATAGAAAATGAGTTATGTATAGAACTTTAAACTCATGGAGATAGATGGATAATAGAATATTAATATCAGTTGCCAGTCCAATTAATATATGGACTGGATATTGAAATGTTTGTTTTACCTTATAATTGTCATAATTGTGGCCTTATTATTAAAAAAAAGAATCATGAGTTCTGGAAGAAGGGGGAGAGGATGGAAGGTGGACCTGGGAGAAGTAAAGGGAGGCGACTGTGATGGAGATGTAACTTGAACTAATAAATATACATTAAAAATATTTTAGTTGCTATATGATTTTAAAATAAAACTAACCCACATTAGATAAATCTCAGCTAAATGTGACAATTAAATTAAATTACCAGTGGGCAAGGTTGACAAAATCATATTTAAAACTTTCCCTTTTATATGCTGATACAGAACTATTAATCAATCTAAATTATATTTATTTTTATCATGTATGCTAAAAATGTCTTCATTAGGAATGGAAAATTCTAGTTCTAATGTGGCTATCTGTTATCACATAGGTATATGTTACTCAGTGAGCTCAGCAGGCTAAAGGAGAAAAGATTATTGTCAAAATGGTTAGTCAGAACCTAACTATAGGCAGCAAACAGTTGACAGACATTAAAAGGAAGAAAACATGACTTTAGTGGTTCACTTTGTCTGACCTTGTCTAAGAGCTGACAAGTGTTAATGGACAACTTATAACTGAAGTAAGTTATAATATATGAAATGTTGAAAAGAGCAGAAAAAACATTCTAATATAGAAACCTATTGAAATGGGCATGATAATTTCAATAATTTTGCAATATGTAAAAAATGGATTTACTAGTTACTTTTATTTAGCTGTGATAAAAATATCATTACCATTTAGTACTTAAATATGGGATTTATTTTTGCTTATGTTTCACAAAGATAGAGTCCATCATGATGGGATGGCAGGACATGGCAACAGGATCTGGGACATATTTTGTTCACACATAGACAGCAGCATGAGAGAGCAGAAAGTGAGTCAAAGCTATAAATTATCAAATCCTGTCGCTATTAACATACTTCTTCATTGAGGTTCCACTTCATGAAGGCTCCATTTCTTCCCTAGACAGAACCATTAGTTAGAGAAAAAGTGTTCAAATACATGAAACTATGGGAGAATTTCTTATTTAAACCACCAAAGACATTTAAAATGAAACAAAACAACAATAGCAAAATCTTGATATGAGTAATTTTGGTAGACTTTGACTGATAGATGTCAAATATTAATAGATCATAGGTAACTGGACAAAGTTGTAAAATATAAGTTGCTGAAAAGAATAGAAAAATTATTCTGACCTGGTGAGCTATTGGTGAAGTAGTCAAGATCCTTTCTATGATTTTGAAACACATCCTAGATGAAGTGTTTTTTTTTTCCAGTAAATAAAATGATATAAATGGACGATTGTCAATAACTTGCTATCAATCATGAGAATTTTCATCAAGCTGTGGTATGTTAATTATCACCAGCATATGCTCCATTTGTATCATAATTGCCAGATGTCTTTATTCAGATTAATGAATGGTATGTAATCAAGATATAAATAACGAGCTCATCTTTAACAGATATCTCTGTATTCTTAGTTCACCTTGATGTGCAGAATTTTATAAACTTTTACTCTATAGGGTCACTAGTGGGTAAAGTTTTCTGTGATGTGTCCTCTGGATCTCAGTAATACACTCATGCCTGTATATTGCTCTGTTATATTATGCTAAAAATGTTTGTGGATAGTGTAGAAATAAAAAATGAAATTATTTACCAGTATTTATATTAAAATAGTAGGTCAGCATTATTATCATTAACTCTCCATTATAAATAATCACACAGACACCTGACAGATTTTAACAAGTTTTAGCCTGGATTGAACAATCTTGGACCAACTAAGCTATTTTTTATAATTCTGCTCCCCAAATAGAACCCCAATAAATGCATATGACCCCTTGAGCTGTTATTCTCCACACTATGCTGATTATACAGCTCATCATGTTGAATAATCTTCTCCTATTTCACTCATGGAATGTCTCCCTCTTTCTTCCCCTGGCTTCTTCCCATGATTCTCTCTGCTCCTCAAAATGTGCTTACCTCTCTTCTACTCAATGCAGGTTGCAGCATTTATTCAACAATCAACTCTAAATTAGGCAGAACAAGATTCACACAACAAATTGTGGCAACCAGATTCTGGGGCCAGTAATTAGCATCAAAATATAAGCAATTTCAGGTACCCCCAATAGGATGGTGTCATGTTATCCTTGACTTTCAAAAAGATCCAAAGGCAAGTAAGATGTGAATATGATTTATACTCTTATGAACTGGCCTTCTCAGGAAGTCAGAGAGAGATATCCATGCAAAGGTATTTGTGACAAAAGGGCAGTCCTTTTTCTCTACACTAAATTATAGGAAGATTTAGGTGTAAGGAGATATGAATCTCCTAAAAGATTCTGATTTTGAAATGTTGGACACAATATATGGTGTGTTCAATATTTTCCCTTACTATCTGAATGACTAATGACAAATTAATTTAAGGAAGAAATTATGTACTTAAATCACAATTTTTTCCATCATGCAGAGGCAGGCTCTGTGAGAGCAGAAGAAAACCATAACAGGAACAGCCCAGGACATTTTCCTAGTGTATCATTTTCTCTAATGAGCTCCTCCATATACAGTGCCACCACGTAACTATACTCTATTCAAGTATTATTCCATTAAAATATTCATTATTTATTAAAGAAAATTCCCCATCCTTATTATCTCCAAAAGTGCCTGTTTCTCACAGACACAAATAAACTTGTTTCTTTTTAACTTATCTCTAAGCACTTCCACATCCAATAAGATTGACAATACAGATTAACAATCAAAAATAAACACATATGAAAAATAAAACATGGAGATCACTGGTTATCCTTTTTGCAGTTCCAAAACTGCTTTGATGGTTTAAAATATGTTAGATTACTACCTCATCACTTAAAAAAAAATCAATTCTGTATTAGTCAGTTTGTGGTTTTTTTTTTTTTTTTTTGGTTTTTCGAGACAGGGTTTCTCTGTTTAACAGCTCTGGCTGTCCTGGACTCGCTTTGTAGACCAGGCTGGCCTTGAACTCGCAAAGATCCACCTGCCTCTGCCTCCCAAGTGCTGGGATTAAAGGTGTGCGCCACCACCGCCTGGCTAGTTTGTGGTTTTATAGCAAGACCCCACAGTGGATTATTTCTAAGATTCATTTCTTTCTTTTTTTTTTTATAAATACTTTATTTTTTTTCTTCAAGTTACATCTCAGTCACAAACCCCTCCCTATTCCCCCTTCCTATCCAGCCCTTCCACCCTCTTCCCCCCAGAAGTTTCCCCTTTCAGTCCAACAGATGGTTCCTTCTCTTATAACAGTAAGTATTATACAAAACAACAAATATAAATATGCCACATTTATGAGAGTTAAATGGCCCAGTATACCTTCCCAATGTCCAGTTTATACATATTTGGCCCCTGACTTTAACATTCTACTATCTAACCATCTCCATGAGTTTAAAGGTCTATATCTGACTCAACATTCATATTAACTTGCAAGACACTTTTAAGAATATCTTCTTACATTTATAACACCCTCTTGATTCCTAAACAACTCAAAATTTAACTATGAGACTCTAGCTGTCTATTCTTCACCCACCTCAGAGACCTGAGAGGGATAAATATATCTGCTTATAAAGGAAGTGCAGGGCCTGCAGCTTCCAAAACTAAGAAAGGACATACCAATGACTGCCTGGACAGTTCCCGTTTTCTCTCCATACATTCCTGCATCAGTCTTCAGCCTTTGGGTCTGTAGCACAGGAAGGTCCAAGAAGAAGGGGCAGATTATTGAATATGCCCTTATACCTTTGTATATTGATACAAAATTAGTAGTTTATTAGGCTAAAGTGGTATTGACCATTGTTTATTGTGCAAAAATAAGATTGTATTGGATTACATCAGTATTGATCTTTGTATATTGATACAAAATTAAGATTACAGTTGGCCACAATGGTATTGACCCTTGTATATGGACGTAATATTAAGATTGTATTGGGCTACATAGGCATTGATCTTTGTATATTGATACATAATTAAGAGTATATTTAACCACAATTGAATAGATCTTTGTATATTGATACAAAATTAAAGGTAACGCTTCCTAATGGTATCATACCTAGGGATACTTAAAAATAAAATGTGAAGCTCTGGCCTCTTGATAACAACCGTCTAAAATGGTCTAGGATAGTTAAGTAAAACAAACTCCTAGTCATGCAAACATGTCACTTTGTTAGCTACTATGACAGTCTATCACAGATATACTCTAAACTACCCAGTAATCAAGTTGCTAAGAGACAAGCAACATTTGCTTATCTAAATACAAGAGATGGATAGGGCATCTTCAAACACCCCAAGAGATCTGCAGAATATGGCATTCAAAGATGTTATCTTAAATTAAGATTTCTTTTCTTTTTTTTTTGATATCGAGACATATCAACGCCTGACAGCACCCCCTATTCTACTCCAAGTAGAAGATAAGCATCGAAGAACCTCCACTGTAAGATGGTTGAATTAGTGGCAAGCCTATCTCTTGGCATGAAAAAACCTCTTGCACCAACTGCAGACAGACTGCTGACCAAAAAGGACAAAACTTGGTAGCAGGGAAGTCGACAGCCTAACTCTGCCAAGACATGGTAGGTAAGTCCTTCATAATCCCTGCTCTATAACAAATGTCTAAGATTCATTTCTTATACTGAAGTTTAGGGAATATAGTAAGATCAAGGAACAAGAAAACTCTTTCTTAGTGAGGTCTCTGCCTCAGTCAATTATGGCCACTTAGTGGTTAATCCTCAAGAGTAAAAAAGACTCAAACAGTGCACTGATTCCAGTACACTGTAACCGAACAAAAGTTTAATAATTTAAAAAAATTATTATTTAACACTTATTTATTACTAAATTCACTTATAACAAACACCAACAATTTCTTAACTATTAATCCTATAAAATCCTACAACCCCTTTAACCTATCCACTAAACCTATTGATAATTATAACAACTATTTTCATAACCTTTTAGAATGATACAGTCTCTGGGGCAGGTCCTCAGTCGTCAGGAACACAGTCTTTGTTGTAGATTCTTTAACACACTTAGCAGTCCTTTTTCTGGATCTCTCAGATGCAGGTTCGTCAGGGTACTTGGTTATTGCAGTCTCACCTTAAATAAGGCTTCATGCTTTCTTCTCTGTGGGAGACCCCAGCCATCTGCAGGCCAACTTACTTCTTTTGAATCAGGAACTCAGCTGCTCTGCCTCAGTCCTTAAAGCCAGGCACCGTTTCTTTTAGGCCACTGTTCGGACAGATCAAACCCCTCTAGGCAAGAGCTGAGCCACAGGGTCCAGTCCTTGGCCTTTTGGTGTCTTGTTCAGGCTTTCTTTGCTCACTGGCTTCTTTCTGCTTCAGGGAGTGAGCTGGCCATCAATGGCCAGCCCTTTTTTCAGCAGGACTCTTGGAACTCTCTAGCATCAGGGGCCTCTTCTCTTCTGGGCTCCATGCACTGTCCTCAAATAGTAAGAACTCTGTTTCAGCTTAATTTGGGCTCCGCCCACTTAGCAGCTGAAAACAATGTCAGGCCAGATACTTTGTTTCTTCAAGTCTTGAGTCTTTCCTGTTTTTCCTGACTTCAAACTTGTTTTTCAGTCTATTGAGTCTTTCCTGTTTTTCCTGACTTCAACCTTGTTTTTCAGTCTATTAAGTCTTTCCTGTTTTTGCTGACATCATGCTGATAATGCTCTTCAGGCTCCGAATTAAGAGACAGTATCAGAAACTCCTATATATTTTCTAGATCTAATTTACCTAACCCCTACAGTACACTCTCATTGCAGTATTATCTATGTACATAGAAATCCTCTCTTTCTATGAGGATTTACTTCCAAGACCCCTGCATTAAAGACTGTGACTCTAACACACTAATTTTGTAGGAGGCATTCAGATTATGGCAATACATTCCTTTTATCTGAGCACCTAGTATCATGAATTCATGATTCTTAGAAGAGTTATTTAACTATTCTGTAAAAATGATGTGTTAGGAATATCATATATTGTGGGTAGAGCACCCAACTCAATAAGCATATAAAGAGGTTAGAGTAGGACATACACTTTAACAAGTTATATAATTAACGTATGCCATCTTTTAATGGAGTAAAACTAATTGTTATCTCCTCACTGACAAATAATGAGTTCTGTAAGATTAGAGAAAGTATATTTTATTAAAGATCCAACAGAAACCCAAGCTTATAGTCTAAAGCAAACTGTGCAATGGAAAGCAGACACGTGTAAACCAGTGTGATACTTAATGTATGCTGTGGGGACACAAGTTAAGCCTACTATCCCATTTCAGAGCTCAAGAGACTTGTAGCATCTAATCTTAGACTTAAAGTACAAGTATTTGGTCAACTGATGAGGAAACATGGATAGTAATGAAAGGGGCAGAACTTAAATAAATTACTGTACTTAAGACAAAAATGGTTCTATTTTGTGGTTGCTAACTCTGACTGTGGCAGCATGCTTGAGAGTAGCATCAAATCATTGATTCTCAAGTAGACATGCAAAGAGATATACTACTTGTAACAAACAGGCTGTGCTTCTTAGGGTCAGTGGTAATTGCATCACCACAGGTGTAAAGTTGCTTGCTCGTTTTCAAGTATGAACTTCAAACCTCTGATAGTTGAGTAGTATTCCATTGTGTAATTGTATCAGTTTTTTTAAAATCCATTCTTTGGTTGAAAGAATCTGGGTTGTTTTCAGTTTCTAGCTATTACAAATAAAACTCCTATGAACATAGTTGAGATGTCCCTGTGGATTGGTGAGGAATCTTTTGGATATATGCCCAGGAGTGGTATGGCTAGGTCTTGAGGTAGAGCTACTCCAATTTTTCTAAGGCATAACCAGACTGATTTCCATAGTGGTCATACAAGATTGCACTCCCACCAGCAATGTGGGAATGTTCCCCTTTCTCTGCAATCTCGCCAGCATATACTGTCTTTTGTGTGTGTGTGTGTGTGTGTGTGTGTGTGTGTGTGTGTGTTTTATCTTAGCCATTCTCACAGGTGTGAGATGGAATCTCAGAGTCATCTTGAGTTGCATTTCTCTGATGATTAAGGATGTTAAGCATTTCTTTAAGTGACTCTCAGCCATTCTAGATTCCTCTTTTACGAATTCTCAGTTTAGCTCTGTACCACATTTTTATTGGGTTACTTGGTTTGTTGGTGTTTAATTTCTTGAGTTCATTATACATTTTGGATATTATTCCTCTGTCATTTTGGGTTGGTGAAGATCTTGTCCTAATCTGTAGGGTGCTGTTTTGTTCTAATGACAGTGTCCTTTGGCTTACAGAAGCTTTTCAGTTTAATGTGGTCCCATTTCTTAGGCCCTGAAATATTAGTATTCTGTTCAGGAGGTTGTCATCTGTGCCAATGAGTTCAAGGCTTTTCCTCACTTTCTCTTCTATTAGATTTAGTGTGTCCAGTTTTATGTTTAGGTCTTTGATCCACTTCGAATTAAGTTTTGGGCAAGGTGATAAACATGGGTCTATTTGCATTCTTTTACATGTTGACATCTAGTTAGACCAACACAATTTGTTGAAGGTACTGTCCTTTTTCCATTGTGTAGTTTTGGATTCTTTGTCAAATATTAAGTGACCATAGGTGTGTGGGTTTATTTCTGGTTCTTCAATTTGATTCCATTGATCAACTTGTCTGTTTCTATACCAGTACCATGCTGGTTTTATTACTATTGCTCTGTAGTATAGCTTGAAATCAGGGATGGTGATACCTCCAGATTTTTTTTTTTTTTATTGTACAGGATTGATTTAGCTATTCCGCAGTTTGTAACCAAATGGATGGAACTAGAAAAGCTCATCATGAGTGAGCTAACTCAGACTCAGAAAGATACGCATAGCATATATTTACTTATAACTGGATTTTAGCCATATAGTATAGGATAACCATCTTACAACCAATAGACCCAAAATAATAGGAACATGGTCTTGATTACCTATTAGTGGGACATTCCACCTTAGTGGAACTGACAAGTATGCCTCCTGTTCCAAAGGCAGCTCTTAGACCTCATGTGACTAACAAACTGAGGGGGACTGATACACAGAGGCACCCCACATAGGAGGGATGGGGTGGGTGGTAGAGGGGGTAGAGGGTGGGAGTGTGGGACTGGAGGGGGAGGAAAGAGGGGGTAGTAATGGAGATATAACTTGAAGTAATAAATAAATGTTAAAAAATAAAAACAAAAAACAAAATTCAAAACTTATGTTCCTGTCATAAAATCCACAAAACTAAAAACAAACAAAAAACCCAAAACTTCTATGTCTACTGGTTACACTTAGAGAAAAAAAAAAAAACAGTTGAACCTAAATTAAATAATTATCTTCAAACTTATCAGCAAAATGTCATTATTTTAATTACCTACTTTTACTTTTTGAAAGAACTGTGTTGACAGCTTTGATCCAACCTTTTCATTCAAATGCAAGTTATCTCATAACGGAAGCATCAAGAAAACTGATCTATAAATATATTCTTTGTGTACAATGTATGTCTTAAGGAAAACATACTAAAATGATTCTTCATAGTTCATTCAGGTTCAATAGCTGTTGTTCAGGTATATGTAACTAAACATAACAATTCTTATGGCAGATTTGTAGAGTTGATATTATAAATGACATTTTGAAACACTAATATTTCCTACAGAGCAAAGGTCTTTCTAAAATATATTGTAATTCTACAAATAAGAACTAAACATTAACTCTCTTAACATTAAATTTCATTGTACTTTATAATTTTTTGAAACATGGAGCCTAGACTGGTCTCACTCTTGCTATGTGTCATGGGTGACCTTGAACTCCCAATCCAAGTACTAGAACAATGATTGAAGCATTGCCACAGCTAGGTCTATTATATGCTCTGGGGGACAGGGTGGATTTCCTCTCTAATGGTTTATGAGACAAAGTTTCTCTACACAGCACTAGCTGTCTTTTAACTCATTATGAAGATCAGGCTGGTGTTAAAGTTACAGAGCTCCACCTGCCTCTGCCTCTAGAGTGTTAGGATTACAGACATTCATCACCATGCTGGTGGATTTCTTAAAATAACCAAATTTAATGAAGAAGTCAATTTTCTCAATGCTGGAAGACTTATATTTTTGTGAAGTAGAATTGGGGGAAAGGCTTCCACTATTGACACTACCCGTCAGTATTCCAGTTCTGTGATGCACACAATCCGAGACTGCCAGTTTCCATTGGCTAGCCACAACTGAATAACCCTTGAAAATATTTTTCTGTTAGACTAGTGATCTTATTTGCATTATATTGTTCTTCTTGTTTTTTCCCTCAAAAATCTTTCTGCTTTAAAAAAGATTACTGTGGGCCAAGATGGCGGCGACCTACACTGACGCATTTTGAATGCTGGGGGGGAGGGGAGCCATAAAAAACACAGAGTTATTGGGCACTGTGCAAAAACCGGAGGGGCTAGACCCCCCCCCTTGGGAACACTCACAGCTCCCAAGGGACTGTTAAAAGTCCCAGGGCAAGGTTCTCCTCCATCTCTCGCAGACACGGAAGACACTAAACCCGGGATTCGGGAACTCCCATTTGGAGAGGCGCCTGGTAAGATCGATCCCAACTTACAGCAGGCAGAATCAGGCTCCACTTGGCCATAGATCGCTGGCCTATTGGGCTCCCCACACCTCAGGTAGAACTTATACCCACTTAAAAAACTTTGCGAGATAGTGGAAGGCTTAGCAAGGAACAAACAGGGGGCTCAGCGGGTGGTCTGCAGCCACTCGCGAAGCGGAGGGCGGGAGGTTCCAAGAGAGCACGGGAAGCTGGGAACACAAAGGTGGGCGGGAGGGGCCGAATTCCGCTTACTCACAGCAGCGCAGCTGGGGAGGGAGTCGGGCTGGCAGGGCCAAATCCTGTGAACACACGGCAGGTCAACTGGGGAGAGAGACAGGCGTGGGCGGGGCCAGGGATCCGTGCACCCACGGCTGAGCTGCTGGAGCGAGAGGTCGACTCAGGCTGCCAGAGGATCCGGGGATTGGGGCACCCACGGCCTAGCAGCCAGGGAGGGGGACCCACGGTGGTGCAGTCAGGAAGGGAATCAGGCACAGAGGCCAGCCCTGTGGTGAGAAGCCTAGTGAGAAAACAGAAATCAGGACCATAGCTGTATTCTGGAAAATCCAGACATATTAGGTGTGGAGCCAGACCCTGTCAGCCTCCATGATGACAAACAAAGCCCACAGAATCTGTGCCTGGGCAAACAGGCCCATACCATCAGAACCATTACAGGCTGATAACTCAGAGTGCAACAAAGAGAAGTCTGAATTGGGAGCAGTGAAACAATCCTGGTCCATTACTCACAACCTGGGAATAGGCTGCACCAGCTCACAGTGCCTCAGGCCATTAAAACCACAGTGACCTTGAAATCCCCCTGTAAACAACCACAGATAGCAAAGTAAATCATCCCCTGCACCAAATCATCCACTGTGGTTCAGAGCACAGAAAAGAGACAGCTAAACCCATCCAATGGCCAAAGGTAAAAAAAAAAAATAGAAATCAAGGAAATATGACTCCAACAAAGCAGAATTATCCTAGCTCATCCAATTCGGATGACCACACACCAACAGAAACACATGAAAACGTTGACAATTCTGCATTATGGAAAGTGATAGAGTCCCTGCAAGAAGAACTTAAATCTATGAAGGAATTCGAAGAAGCCACAATTCTACAAGTCAAAACAAGGAACAACACCATTAAAGAGCTCCAAGCCAAGGTGACAGAGCTTGAACAGGAAAAGGAAAAAGCAATGAAAGATTTTCATACAAAAACAAGCAAGCTGGAGAAGGAAATGTACAAAACGAACAAAACCATACAAGACATGAAAATAGAAATAGAAACAATAAAGAAAACACAGTCAGAGTTAAAAGAGGAAGTGGAGGACCAAGGGAAGAGAACAGGAACTATGGATGTGAGTATCAACAATAGGATGCAAGAGATGGAAGACAGGATCTCAGGCATGGAAGATTCAGTGGAAGAAATCAGTAAAACATCCAAAAAAAAAAAAAAATGAGAAGGCTAAAAAATCTCTCACCCACAACATCCAAGAAATCAAGGACTCGATGAAAAGACGGAACCTAAGAATTATAGTTATAGAGGAAAGAGAGGACTCCCGACTCCAAGGTCCAGGAAATATCTTCAACAAAATCATAGAGGAAAACTTCCCAAACCTGAAAAGAGAGATGCCAATAAAAATCCAAGAGGCTTACAGAACACCAAACAGATTAGATCAGAAAAGAAACTCCTCTCGCCACATAATAATTGAAACACCAAATGTACAGAATAAAGAAAGAATATTAAAAGCTGTAAGAGAAAAAGGTCAAGTCACATACAATGGCAGACCCATCAGAATTACACCTGACTTCTCTTCAAAAACGTTAAAAGCTAGAAGGGCCTGGACAGATATACTACAAGTCCTGAGAGATCATAGGTGCCCAGCCAGACTACTTTACCCAGCAAAACTCTCTATCAACATAGATGGAGAAAACAAGATATTCCATGACAAAATCAAATTTAAACAATATCTACCCACAAACCCAGCCCTACAGAAAATCCTAGAAGGAAAATCCCAACCCAGAGAAGAAAACTCCAACCAAGAAAACAAAGGGAATAGAAAACCCCTCAGCAACTAAACCAAAAGAGACACAGGACCACCACCTATACCAAACTAATGGGAAATAACAACCCCAGGTCACTAATATCCATCAACATCAATGGACTCAACTCCCCAATAAAAAGACATAGGTTTACAGACTGGATCCGCAAGCAAGACCCTTCCTTATGCTGTATACAAGAGACACATCTAACTACGAAAGATAGACACTGCCTAAGAGTAAAGGGGTGGGAAAAGGTTTTCCAAGCAAATGGACCCAGGAAGCAAGCTGGAGTAGCCATCCTAATATCAAACAAAACAGATTTCCAACTGAAGTTAATGAAGAAAGACAAAGAAGGGCACTATATACTCATCAAAGGAAATATTCATCAAGAGGAAATCTCAATACTGAACATCTATGCCCCAAATACAAAGGCACCTACTTTCATAAAAGAAACACTTCTAAAACTATAAACACACGTCAATCAAAACACATTAGTAGTGGGAGACTTCAACACCCCACTCACAACATAGGACAGATCATCAAGACAGAAGACAAACAGAGAAATATTGAGTCTAACAGAGATCATGAAACAAATGGACCTAACAGATATCTACAGAACGTTTCACCCAAACACAAAGGAATACACCTTTTTCTCAGCACCCCACGGAACCTTCTCCAAAATCGACCACATAGTTGGTCACAAGGATAGTCTCAATAGATACAAGAAAATTGAAATAACACCTTGTATCTTATCAGACCACCACGGAATAAAGCTGGTCTTCAACAGCAAAAGAATCAACAGAAAGCCTACACACACATGGAAATTGAACAGTTCCTTACTGGATGACCACTGGGTCAGGGAAGAAATAAAGAAGGAAATCAAAGACTTCTTAAAACCCAATGACAATGAAGACACAACATACCCAAACCTATGGCATACATTGAAAGCTGTGCTACGAGGAAAGTTCATAGCACTAAGTGCTTTCAAAAAGAAAATTGTGACAGCTCATATTAGTGAACTAACAGCTAAGCTGGGTGAATTGGAAAAAAAAGAAGCAAACATGCTAAACAGGAGCAGAAGGCAGGAAATCATCAAACTTAGGGCTGAAATCAACAACTTAGAATCAAATAGAACTATACAAAGAATCAATGAAACCAAAAGTTGGTTCTTTGAGAAAATCAACAAAATAGACAGACCCCTAGCCAAATTAACTAAAAGGCAAAGGGAAAGAACCCAAATCAACAAAATCAGAAATGAAAAGGGAGAAATAACAACATACATTGAGGAGATCCAGAAAATATTCGGGCATTACTTTAAAAATCTATTTCCACTAAATTTGAAAACCTAAGCAAAATGGACAGTTTCCTTGATAAATTCCACCTACCAAAACTAAATCAAAGTCAGATTAACAGCTTAAACAGCCCAATAACACCCAAGGAAATAGAAACAGTCATTAATATTCTCCCAACCAAAAAAAGCCCAGGGCCAGATGGCTTTAGCACAGAATTCTACTGGACCTTCAAAGAGGAACTAACACCATTACTTTTCAAACTCTTCTACCACATAGAAACAGAAAGATCACTGCCAAACTCATTCTATGAGGCCACGGTCATTCTGATTCCTAAACCACACAAAGACCCAACAAAGAAAGAGAACTTCAGACCAATCTCCCTCATGAACATAGATGCAAAAATACTTAATAAAATCTAGCAAACCGAATTCAAGAACACATCAAAAGTATCATACACCATGATCAAGTAGGCTTCATCCCTGGAATGCAGGGATGGTTCAATATACAAAAGTCTATCAATGCAATTCACCACATAAACAAGATGAGAGAAAAAAAACCACATGATAATCTCTCTAGATGCAGAAAAAGCATTTGACAAAATCCAACACCCCTTCATGCTAAAAGTTCTGGAGAGAACGAGCATACAAGGACCATACCTAGAAATAATAAAGGCAATATACAGAAAGCCAGTAGCCAACATCAAATTAAATGGAGAGAAGCTTAAAACATTTCCTCTAAACTCAGGGACAAGACAAGGATGTCCACTTTCACCATATCTCTTCAATATAGTACTTGAAGTCCTTGCTAGAGCAATAAGACAACTAAAGGAGATCAAAGGGATAAAAATCGGAAATGAAGAAGTCAAATTATCCCTATTCGCAGATGATATGTTAGTATACATAAGTGACCCCAAAAACTCCACCAAAGAACTCTTACAGCTGATAAACAACTTCAGCAAGGTGGATGGATACAAAATTAACTCAAAAACATCAGAAGCCCATCTTTATACAACAAACAAATATACCGAGAAAGAAATAAGGGAAACAACCCCTTGCACAATAGCCACAAACAACATAAAATACCTGGGGGTAACTCTAACCAAGCAGGTAAAGGACCTATATAACATGAACTTCAAGCCCCTGAAGAAAGAAATGGAAGAGGCCTTTAGAAGATGGAAAGATGTCCCATGCTCATGGATAGATAAGATCAACATAATAAAAATGGCTATCCTACCAAAAGCAATATATATATTTAATGCAATTCCTATCAGAATACCAACACAATTCTTTACAGACCTGGAAAAAGCTAGTCTCAACTTCATATGGAACAACAAAAAGCCCAGAATAGCTAAATCAATCCTGTACAATGAAAAAACATCTGGAGGTATCACCATCCCAGATTTCAAGCTGTACTACAGAGCAACAGTAATAAAAACAGCATGGTACTGGTATAGAAACAGACCAGTGGATCAATGGAAACGAATTGAAGACCCAACATGGATCCACACACCTATGGCCAACTAATCTTTGACAAAGAAGCCAAAAACGCACAATGGAAGGACAGCATCTTCAACAAATGGTGCTGGTCCAACTGGATGCCCACTTGCAAAAGAATGAAATTTGACCCATACCTATCACCTTGTACAAAACTTAATTCCAAGTGGATCAAAGACCTTAACATAAGGCCAGCCACACTAAAGATACTAGAAGAAAAAGTAGGAGAAACCCTCGAACTCATTGGCACAGGTGACAACTTCCTGAACAGAACACCAACAGCTCAGGACCTGAGATCAACAATCAATAAATGGGACCTCATGAAACTGAAAAGCTTCTGTAAGGCAAAGGACACTATCATTCGAACAAAATGGCAACCAACAGACTGGGAGAAAATCTTCACCAACCCCATATCTGATAGAGGGCTATTATCTAAAATCTACAAAGAACTCAAGAAACTAAATGCCAAGAAATCAAATAATCCAATCAAAAAATGGGAGATGGAGCTAAATAGAGAATTCACAAAGGAGGAATCCCTAAGGGCTGAGAGACACCTGAAGAAATGCTCAACATCCTTAATTGTCAGAGAAATGCAACTCAAGACGACCCTGAGATTCCACCTAACACCTGTTAGAATGGCTAAGATAAAGAGCTCAAATGATAGCGCATGCTGGCAAGGGTGTGGAGAAAGGGGAACCCTACTCCATTGCTGGTGGGAGTGCAGGCTTGTGCAACCACTATGGAGGTCTGTCTGGCGATATCTTAGAAATCTAGGAATAACCTTGCCTCAGGACCCAGCCATACGACTTCTGGGTATACACCCAAAGGACCTCTCACGGAGACATAGGGAAGTCTCCTCATCTATGTTCATAGCAGCCTTATTTGTAATAGCTAGAAATTGGAAACAACCCAGATGTCCCTCAACTGAAGAATGGATTAAAAAATTGTGGTACATCTATACAATGGAATATTACTCAGCTATAAGAAACAATGAAATCATGCAATTTGCAACCAAATGGATGGATCTAGAGGAGCTCATCCTGAGTGAGCTAACCCAGACTCAGAAGGATGCACAGGGCATCTATTCACTTATAGTAGGAATTTAACTATATCGTACAGGATATCTGTACTACAACCAACACACCAAAAGGAACATGGACATAATTTTTTTTATTTTTTTCTTTTTCCTTCTTTTTTTCTTTTTTCTTTTTCCTTTTCCCTTCTCTTTTTCCTCTCTTTTTTTTTTGTTGATATTCTTTGTTTTTGTGGGTTTGTGTGTTTGTTGGTCTTTTTTTTTTTAGTATTCTCCCAGTAGCAAGGAGACACCTTTCACTGGCAGCACTGCCTCGTAGGCCCCCAGTGAATGAAGAGGCTCTTGGCCCTCATATGACTCCTGATCTGTGGTGAGAGACTGTTAGGAAGGGACACTCCACCCCAGAGGAAGAAGACGGAAGGTTCAGGGGGTAGAGCATGGGAGGGTGGGGCTGGGAAGCGGGAAAAGAGGACAATATGATAAGGATGTAACCTGAAGCAACAAACAAATAAATTTATTACCTAAAAAAAAAAAAAAAAAAAAGGCAGGGGGCAGGGCTGAAACACTGTGAATGGAACAGAGGATACAGCCATTTGGCCTGGTTTTGCAGACCTCCAGGTGTAGAGAAGACGTGGAGCTAAGGTAAAATACTAGAGAATTGTGGTATTGGCCCATGCATTCGTCTTCAGTGGAGATGGGAGGAGGGGAGCACCGTAGAGTTGGTGGTCTTATGTATTCTGGAGTCATACAGAGCGGGGTGGTGAGGGTGCATACTCTTGGTCCCACCATTCAAGAAGAGTACACCCTTTGTTCCAGCTCCCAGCACACTGGAGACAGAAACGGGCAGATCCCGGAGCTCAGGGTCAGCCTGTTGCAGGGCAAACTCTAAATAGAGAAAGACTTCGATCCAGGAGTGCTGGAACACATCTTTGATCCCTTCAGATGGGAAACACAGGTCCCTGATCCCAATAATTAGAGTTCAGAGACACACACATGGGATTTGGAGGGACCTAGGTTTGGAGGCTACTTACAAAAGGCCTTTTCGATGCAGGTAGATTGTCCGTTGGGATCTCAAAATATATACACTAGAGCTGATTTAGCTCCAAGGTGACAGAATGATTTCTTCTTTAACCCGGATTGAAAGATAACGCTTTGTATGTTGTCAGAAGGCCAAATTTGCTTCAGGAGAAGTACTACCTAGCCCCCCAACCCCCCCCCCAAAAAAAGAGGGCAATTGTCCTAGGGTTGGGATTGGGGCAGGGCTCTGTTCTTATCATTTCAGGAGAATCAAAGCGTTCATTAGGGGAGCCCAGGGACGGCTGGACAGCGGAAACCTCAGCAGACAGCAGAAGCAGGCACCAAGGAGGACAAGTGACCCAGTTGATTCTGCCTGACAGACTTCCTCAATAGCTGTCTCCATGGGGGCCTGCAACCACCACAGCAATCCAATGTCACTGGGACCGTTCAGCTCTACACAATGCCCCGGCAGGAACCTCAGTGAAGCCTGCAAGATCAGCTTCTGTCTACAAACCCCTTAGGTCATCTAAACAGCTGAGAACAGAAGGACTGAACATAAAAGGAGTGTACTAATATTTTTAACCATTTTTTCCATTTGGGTTCTGGCCCCAAACAGGTCTACTATGACCCAAATCAGCAGGAAGTCACTTTAAGAGAGCGACGTCCCATGCCCAGAGGGTGGGGAAGGTGTTTCTCCGCCCTTCTTTTTGGTTATTTGAAGGATAACTAAAAACTCTGATATTTAGGGGAAGAGATTACAAGCTGATAAATGGTCCTGTCTTAATGGGTCTTGGAGGTTAGCCCCAGGGACTTCCTACTTTTCCTTTTCTGTATCCTTCTTCCTCTCCTATGTAGGAGTGCATGGGCTTGAGAAAAATGAGATATAGACATAGCACAGGAAGGTCCAAGAAGAAGGGGCAGATTATTGAATATGCCCTTGTACCTTTGTATATTGATACAAAATTAGTAGTTTTTTTGGCTAAAGTGGTATTGACCATTGTTTATTGTGCAAAAATAAGATTGTATTGGATTACATTGGTTTTGATCTTTGTATATTGATACAAAATTAAGATTATAGTTGGCCACAATGGTATTGACCCTTGCATTTGGACGTAATATTAAGAGTGTATTGGGCTACATAGGCATTGATCTTTGTATATTGATAAATAATTAAGAGTATATTTAACCACAATTGAATAGATCTTTGTATATTGATACAAATTTAAAGGTAACGCTTCCTAATGGTATCATACCTAGAGATACTTAAAAATAAAATGTCAAGCTCTGAGCCGGGCAGTGGTGGCACACGCCTTTAATCCCAGCACTTGGGACGCAGAGGCAGGCGGATCTTTGCGAGTTCGAGGCCAGCCTGGTCTACAAATTGAATCCAGGACAGCCAGGGCTACACAGAGAAACCCTTGGTAGCAGGGAAGTCAACAGCCTAACTCTGCCAAGACAGGGTAGGTAAGTCCTTCATAATCCCTGCTCTACAACAAATGTCTGTCATAGAAACAGGACCCAAAGGCTGAAGACTGATGCAGGAATGTATGGAAAGAAAATGGGAACTGTCCAGGCAGTCATTGGTATGTCCTTTCTTAGTTTTGGAAGCTGCAGGCCCTGCACTTCCTATATAAGCCAATATATTTATCCCTCTCAGGTCTCTGAGGTGGTTGAAGAATAGACAGCTAGAGTCTCATAGTTAAATTTTGAGTTGTTTAGGAATCAAGAGGGTGTTATAGATCTAAGAAGATACTCTTAAAAGTGTGTTGCAAGTTAGTATGAATGTTGAATCACATATAGACCTTTAAACTCAAGGAGATGGTTAGATAGTAGAATGTTAAAGTCAGGGGCCAAATATGTATAAACTGGACATTGTGAAGGTATACTGGGCCATTTAACTCTCATAAATGTGGCATATTTAAAAAAAAGATTACTGCTAGTTTGAATGCTTACACTGATTAATCAGGTGATTTACTTCCACAAGAAATTTGGCCCTTGAAAGTTTTGTATTCATTTTCTCTTTAAAGAATTAATTTAAAAATAAAATGAGAATATCAGATTTCATTGTGATATTTCCTATATGTTTATTTGAAACATATTACCCATTGCTTTTTGTCCCTTTCCCATGATGAGTTCCTCAGCTCCTCATCCCTCAAATAATCTCTTGTTTTCTTTATATATCATATATAAGAGAAAAATATAAAGGTTTCTATATTCTCTCCTGCATTGTGCTTCCCATAGATTCTGCATATGAATGAAAGCATGATATAAGTTTCCTAAGTGTGACATTTCATTTAAGGCTTTGTCACCAATTTCATGTGTAACAGACATACTACCATTTTTTTTTTCCTGTGGAACAAGGTCCCATTTTGTATTAAAAAAAAAAACCCATGTATTCTTTACCTATTCATCTGCTCCTGAACATCCAAGTTATTCTTCATCTTAGAGATTTCAACATAGTATATTACATCCTCTGTGGGTCTTTAGAACTTTCCTTCTCATTCTGAACTATGCTCATGATTTTAACAGTGAATAACATTTTCAAGCATTGCTGAAATTAAAGTGAAAAAGATTTATTGCTGAAATCCTTTCTTTCACCTACAGGACCACTGTACATTTAGAGGTTTATAAAAGCTATAGACTAACTTATGAGTTACAAATAATACATTGAGTATACCAGCTATTGCTTTAAACATTTCATTTGTTAAGAAGGTCAAATCCTTTATGCACTTTGAAAGTTTAATATCTACTCTTAATTTGCTGCATTTCAGACATTTGGAAGATTAATGGAGGTTATATAATGTACTAATAAATTATTCTGAGACTGCATGACTAAGTGACACATGAAATATTGTTTTAAGAAGTGATGTATAACTACTTCAAAAAAGTGAAATTCTTTTTTTTGTAACATGTATAACTTCTTTTATAACCAGTTGAGTGAGCTGTTAAAGCAATTAAATTTCAGTGTTAAATACTAATGAAAGATACACATGAAACCACAACATTTTCCTAATATATCGTTTGTAGAAGTTGTGTGCCTAAAGAATCATCCCTATATACATAGAAATATCATGATTTAACTTAAAATTCTTTAAGCATTTTTCACTTGTAGTCCTTTTACCGAAAAAATTTTATGTGTTCTTGACTGTAGAGTATAGAAGATAGCTACATGAATCAACCATTTAAAAATAATGAATTATAAGGAAATTTATCTTAGAACTATTACTGTTTATAAATATAATATTACTGCTTAAGCATGGAAGCATATTTACATACTAATGAGACAGATGCACCTGTTTATTTTTATGTAAAGATGTAAATATTGGCTAAATATCTGATGAGGTGGGACCAACAACATCTTGGGTATATTTTAGAGTTTTCCTGGTAGTTTTAAATTATATAATTGTCAATATATTTGATTTTCAAAAAGAATACTTCTTTTGTAAAAAATATATAGTTCAAAAATGGCAGAGACATCTTTACCACACAACTACATAAATAGCTGGTAATTTCACCCTAATTTGAAATTAGAATTTAGGTATCATATTTTGTGAATTTACCAATAACTCACACAATAATTTTTTATTTTTTTATGTTTATTTATTACTTCAGGTTACATCTCCATCACAGTACCCTCTTTCCACCCTTCCCAGTCCCGCCCTCCCACCCTCTACCCCCTATCCCTTCCATCACACTCCTCCAGAGTGGAGTGTCCCTACATAACAGTCCTCTGCCCCAGTTTAGCAGTCATATGAGGGCCAAGAGCCTCCTCATACACTGGGGGCCTACAAGGCAGCACTACTAGGGAAAGTGTCTCATTGACAGGAAACAAAGTCTATGTTCCTGTTCCCTTTGGTGCATTGGCTGTAGCATAGTTATGCTGTACCATATAGCTAAAATCCAACTATAAGTGAATAGATGACATGTGCAACCTTCTGAGTCTGGGTTAGCTCACTCAGGATGAGCTTCTCTAGTTCCATCCATTTGGCTGCAAATTGCATGATTTCATTGTTTCTAATGGCTGAGTAGTATTCCATTGTGTAGATATACCACAGTTTTTTTTTTAAATCTATTCCTCGGTTGAGGGACATCTTGGCTGTTTCCAGTTTCTAGTTATTACAAATAAGGCTACTATGAACATAGATGAGGAAATATCACACAATAATTTTTAAAATCAATCATTATATCATAAACCAATTATAAGGTATACTATCTGCGATGGTATGTTGTAAACTGTGAAGACAAGTGATATAATTATGATTTTTTCTGTAATTAAATTGTTATATTTCAGTAAGTGCAGAGAAGTGTATGTGTTGTGAAAATCTTGCATAGTATGTTGTTCAGTTGTCTGCAACCTGAGCTGACTTACTCCAGGCCGCAGTTGCTCCTGTTCGCTGGCATACTTTCGTGTAATGACACATACAGTGAGGTGCGCATGTTTTGTTTTTACACTCAGTGCTGCAATGAAGTTGGCAAGCGGCATGTATAAGCTCTGCTAGAGTAACCTCTGATTCATTGCATTTGTATGTAGGGTTAATTTGGATCACCGGACATCAGGAACCTTTCAGGATTGCCAGAGTCTCACTAGCATCACGTTATGTGACTGCCTTCTGAGCATAAAAGCTGTAGTCTCTCAAGCTGTAACTTGACTCTCGTCATTATCTGAAGGTTACCCAGCTCAACAGAGTAGGAATGGAAAGCACTCTCAAATCCCTCAAGATAAAAGATTTATTTCCCAACATACATATTTGGTTTTAAAAATGGACCTTTCCCAACTTCT
Organism: Lophiomys imhausi; assembly: GCA_907164525.1. Classification (NCBI taxonomy): domain Eukaryota; kingdom Metazoa; phylum Chordata; class Mammalia; order Rodentia; family Muridae; genus Lophiomys; species Lophiomys imhausi. Next base: position 9,163,661 of record CAJQZJ010032178.1, on the reverse strand, counting down.
CTCAACTAAGTTGATCCTAGGCAGTATTTCCTCTGAAATAGTTGCTACACATTGCTTCTTGTCACGTAGAACTAGTAGACTCATTTAACAGAGAAAATCCCTTCAGTATATCAGTCCTAGATTCTCCAGGATGAAAGAAACTTCTACATCTATTTCAAATTATAACTCACGGGGAACTAATCTCATCTTCTACAGCATCTAGAGGGCATTTATCACAGATGTGAGGAGTGGCTTAATTTTATATTTTTAAAATTTATGTATTAAATAAATGCTTATTATGGGTAGAGAAAGAACAAACCCTTCTGTTAATTCATTCCATCTTGGTTTTTGTTTGATTATTTGCTTGTTTGTTCTATTTTTGTCTGTTTGTTGTACTAAGGATTGCACTCAGGCCTTGTACATGATGGGGAAATAATCTACTACTGAATTAACATTGCTAAGACTCAATTGGTTATTTTGAAACAGACTCTTTCTAATTCTCTAGACTGCTCTTGATCTGGTAATCTTTATGCTTCAGCCTCCAGAGCATCTGCATTTATTCTCAGAGCCTAGTTGCAGAGCCTGCCAGAAAGCCTTCATTAATATCATCATATATAAAACATAAGCAATTTGGCTTCAATTCGTTCAGTATGAAGATGCCATATTGCATCTGGTATAGTTATTGTACCACTTATATAAAACCCTATATATTGAAATTCTGCTATGCTTCCATAGCACTCTGAAGGAATTCATACTTTATATTAACTATTTTTAAAACAAGGGAACAGAAATTTGGATGGGTAGAACCTAACCTTTGGCAGAGAATATGGCAGCTGCACAGCCCAAGAACCTCAAAAAAGAGATAGAAGAACAAATGCATCATATAATTAATAATAATAAAATGAATTAAATGTATATTTTCTTTTGGAAAAGCATTGATATTTGGGCAAAAATTGTCTTGGTTTATCTGAGCTAATCTACTAATATATTATTATTATATTCTGTCTCAAGGATTTGTTGCATGTTTCTCCTGTTTTAGAAAGGTAGTAAAGTTCTGTAATATATATTATTTGAACTAAGAATCCAAAATCCTCATTAATGCAGTGTTGCTAGAATAGATATGAAAGAGCATTTTGACAGCTCTCCTGTCTCACAGGGTTCATGGTTTGCACACCATTTCAATGTGCATACACACTCAAGCTATAAATTCTTTGACTTCCTGTTGCAACTTTCTCTTGAGAAAAATCAAAGAGCTTAGAATAATTAGATAATTAATGTGTATAGTGTGTTAAAACTATCAAGGCTTCCAGAAAATCATTAGTAATTATTTATAGCAGTGCTTTAGTGAAATGCAAAATTAGCTTATCCATCAGGAGAACCCTTACTTCAATAGCTACTCTGACCTGAAAATATTTAGGGCAGATCCTCTGAAACCCCAGAACGTGATGTCGATCCAAATGAGAACTTTAAAAATAGGTCAGTGTGTAATTCTGCTGATATTTTGGCTCTTTCAGCTTAGCACCTTAAAGAGTTTTATTGATTTAACCAGCTAGGAACTCTAACATTTATTACTTTTTTTGTCTCATAAGAAAATAAATAAAGTGTGTAAGTTAAATAACAAAAGTCTGACATTTGCTTTAATTCTATCATTTAAACATATTGACTTCATTGAGAAGTAGATGTGGATCACTCCTTAGCATGATATTTCAAGAGTAAATGGAGACCTAGAAGTAGCATTCTGGTTGAGAAGATAGTTTACTTTTAGCTTTAAATGCTGCAAATGGCATTCATTCAAGAAACAAGAATAGGGTTTTGAATAAAGAAATATACTTAAAGTTTTCATTTATAAACTATTGTACTCTGAATTGAAGCTTTCAAACAAATGAGGTGAAGAAATTTAATATAAAACAGAATAGAGAAAGTATTCTGGTCTATGTAATCTCAGCGCAGAGGAAAAAGGCAAAGGAACAATCATTTCAAGTCAATTCGTGTGCATGTGGATGAGTGTGTGTGTGTGTATGTGTTTGTATGTATTATATACTTAAGTATATAATATATATGAAACTAGGATATACACAAGTTATTTGAAATAAGAATCTTAGAATCCACCCTGGTTAATGAAATGTAACATATATATATCCTCCTTTGCATAATGGTTTTGCCATTTCTGAACAATGCTGAAACAGAAGAGCATTATGAAGAAGTCTTTCATGAGGCAAAAGCTGGTCACCTGCTTAGGGCCAGTGAGCACAGACAATGCAGCTCTTTTGAAATTTTCATGCTGAGGAAAAGAAATGTATCCATGATACAATCTTCCCCAAAAGAAAACAAATCCATTAACAATTCCTTTCCCCTTCTCCTTTCCCTCCATTGGCACTTCAACAATCACAAAGTCTTGTATTTCTTTTGCCTTATTAGATTGAAAGCACAGTCCTTGGTATTAGGGAAAGTCACTACCCAGTTAAGTGTAAATATTTTAAGACAGTGTGAAACATCAAAGAATTTAGAGTAGGGATTCAGAACCTCTTCAGAGAACTCAGTACTAGGATTCAGGTGAACATTTGGGAAGCAAATGATTTTGAGAAAAGCTACATGACAATGGGCAAAGAATCATGTAAAATTTTTGTGGATGCCATTTTCTCAACTCACATATTATGAAAAGAGTCTGTTTTCATAAGCAAGGATAAACATATCTCATGATTCCTGAACAGCAGGTTGAATATTCAGAAGGATTTAGTGGTAGGAAAAATTAAATTCTCAACCATGATACCCTACTCCTACTCACAAAGTCTTGAACGGTTGGACAGAGGGCTTAGAGGCTAAGAGTACATTTTGCTTTTTCATGGGATCCAATTCTGTACCCAGCATCCATACCATGTGGTTCACAACTGCCGTAGGCCAAATATAGTGGCTCTGATGCCCTCTTCTGTGCTAAAAGTTTACTAGTCACATACATGGTGCATACATGTAAATGCAGCTGAAATTCTTACATGCATAGAATAAAAATGAATAAGCCGTATTTTAGCCATATAATGCAGGATAACTGTACTACAACGAATGCACCAAAGGGAACAGGAACATAGACATTTTTTTTTCTGTCAATGAGACACTTTGCCCTAGTGGTGCTGCCTTGTAGGCCCCCAGTGTATGAGGAGGCTCTTGGCCCTCATATGACTGCTGAACTGGCGTGGGGGACTGATATGTAGGGACACTCCACTACAGAGGAGTGGGATGGAAGGGTTAGGGGGTAGAGGGTGGGAGGGCGGGACAGGGAGGGGCAGAAAGAGGACACTGTGAGGGAGATGTAACCTGAAGTAATAAATAAATATTTAAAAATAAAATAAATAAATAAGTCTATTAAAAAAAAAGAAACCTGAAATTAGACTCAGGATTAAATTTTTTCTCATTACCGTAAGTATTTTTTCTATAATTAAGACTGTTTGTACAAATGAAAAATATTCTGGCATTCAACAAATTGCACTTCAAAGAGTCTTTCTCCAGGAAAAATTACCAGACAAAACTAAAGCAAGAATAATTCAAATAATAAAATTAACTAGTCTTATGGAACAAATAAAAAATTACAGATGACAGACTTAGTAAACAAATATATAATGATGATTGCACCTAGAGGTCACATTAAAGCAAGAAGATGGAATGAGCGTGTATGCATGTGGTAGAGATATAGCAGCCATGAGAGGAAAAAATGCTAATCTTTATGGTGTAAATATTAAATGTGAGACAAAAACACACTCAATAGGATTAAGTAGGATGGGGATACTAGAGAAAATCAAAGTTGAATGAACATGTGTATCAATGGAAAGTCCAAAAAAGGAAAGAAAATTGACTGAAAGGGAGAATAAGTACATTTAGTTGGTGAGACATGCTGTAGCTTCAGAAGTCTAAATACAACAAAAATTAGATATTTGCCATTTGGGATATAGAACAATGAAAACTAACAGCTGTGAAGAACATAAAACACACAGTATACAAATACAAATCTATAAATATCATGAAGAAAAGATATACAGATCACAATCAAATCACCAACAAGTAAAAATTAGAAAAACATAAAGTTGTCAGAGAAAAAAAGTTGACATGTATATAAGTTAACAGAGACTATCAATGCCTCCATAGATTAAAACAAGTTAGTGAGCAGCAGGAAACACTATATAAAAATAAAGCATAATGCCAAAGACAATTTTTAACTAGGTACAATGACATTTGAAGCAAACTCAAACAGCATTTGATACTGTTTGAAATATAACTTAGCAAAAGAATTTACCTCCAGTGTGTCTTTTCTCTTTTTTTTTCTTTTTTTTATAATTTATTTTTTATTTCTTCAAGTTACATCTCAATCACAATCCCGTCCCTACTCCCCCTTCCAGTCCCACCCTTCTACCCTCTTCCCCCTCAACCCCCCATCCTCTATCCCTTTTTTTTTTTTTTAGTTTAAGGTATATCTTTTTCCCCCCAACAGCTCCCCTTTCAGTCCAACAAATGGCTCTTTCTCTTATAACAATAAATACAATACAAAACAACAGAAATAAATAGGCCACAATTATGAGAGTTATATGGCTTAGCATACATTCCCAATGTCCAGTCCATATGTATTTGGCACCTGACTTTAACCTTCTACTATCTAACCATCTCCATGAGTTTAAGTTCTATATCTAACTCAGCTTTCATACTAACTTGCATCACAATTTTAAAAACATCTTCTTAGATCCAGAACAGCTGCTTGATTCCTAAACTACTCAAAATTTAACTATGAGACTCTAGCTATCTATTCTTCAACCACCTCAGAGACCTGAGAGGGATAAATACATCTGACTATATAGGAAGTTCAGGGCCCAGAGCTTCCAAAACTAAGAAATGACATATCAGTGGGTGCCTGGACATTTCTAAGGAGGCATAAAGCATGAGAACGAAATCTTGAGGAGAGGATGTAGCTCAGAGATGCTCAAGTTTCTGGGTTCTATCCCCAGTAAAGAACCCCAATAGTCAGTGAAATAAACAATTAACTAGAAATGTTATCTGAAAATAAATAAATATATTAAAATGTAAAAATGCATACATTTCTATTTTTAAATGTCTTCTTAAAGAGACAATTATGAAAGCAAGCACTTCATTGCAGATGTGTGCAGGTTAGAACATATTTAGAAGGAAATTGTATGATAATAACAGCACCCAGAACTGGTGCTGTGGCTGGGGAGAGGGCCCATTGGTAAGTGCACTTGCTGCCCAAACCAGAAGGTGTGAGTTTGAAGCCCAGCACCCACATACAGCTGGGCATAGGCATACGTAGTCCACTACTACAGTGAAGCCCCAGTGTCGTAGCTGCACAGACTTGTGGATTCTACAAACTTCCAGGAAGCTAGGCTAACAGAAATAGTAAAGTTTATTTTCAGCTAAAGAACCTGTCTTAGTAATTAAGATAAAGGGCAAAAAGGAAGTCACTTGATAGAGATCCTCCTCAGGCTCTACACAAAGTCATGTGAGAGCAATCACACACATGCCTGGGCACATGCAGCAGACACTCCCACGGCATGCACAAACTGGGGCCTTTTAAGTATTCAAAATGCACATGAAATGGTAAAATATCTTGAAATGTAGATATGATAACTGAATATACTAAAAGTCTTAGAGTAATTACCATTGTTTCAACAGAGGTGACAACATGGAGGTTTATTTATTTATTTATTTAATTTGTTCTTTTTATATAATGATCACTTTAAAAAAAAATCTTGCTTCACTTAAAACATAGTTACTAGAAAAGCAAAGAGGAAGAACACCACAGAGGGAAGAACATAATTAGAAAAAGCTGTTGTGCTTAAATGCAGCCATATAAATAAATAACTACTCTACATATGAGTGACTGGGAATTTCTGTCAAAAGGTCACAATTATTAGATTGTCAGAAGAATAATGTTTATATTATATGACATGGAGCAATAGTGTCAAATTAGACGAACAATAAAACAGAATACAAGCAACTCCTGCCTTCAAGAAAGCTACTTTACTTGAGAAAACACAAATGTATTAACAATTATAGAATTGAAATAGATATGTTATAATGAACATAAAATAGGTATACTCACTGCATTTGTATCATGAAAAGTGGATTTTAAAATACATAATATACAATATTACATCTATATATGCATAAATACCTAATGGTAATGCGAGTCATTAAACAATTGTGTCAGAGAGCTAAAACTTAACTGCATTAAGAGTTGAACTAGCAAAGAGGTATATAAAGCAACAGTTTCATTCACTAAATTTTTCATCTTTATAAATCTTTGTTTTGGTTGAACATTTTTTTTTAGTTTCTATGTCTTTTAATTTTTTTTTATTTTTTAAATTTATTTATATATTACTTCAGGTTACATCTCCATCATAGTGCCCTTTTTCCACTCCTCCCAGTTCCACCCTCCCACCCTCTACCCCCTATCCTTTCCAACCAACTCCTCTGGAGTGGAGTGTCCCTACATATCAGTCCCCCACCCCAGTCCAGCAGTCATGTGAGCAGTCTCCTCATACACTAGGGGCCTACAAGGCACCACCATTAGGGCAAAGTGTCTCACTGACAAGATAAAAAGTCTATGATCCTGTTCCCTTTGGTGTGTTGGTTGTAATAGAGTTGTCCTGTATACTATATGGCTAAAATCTGACTATAAGTGAATAGATGGCATGTGCATCCTTCTGAGTCTGGGTTAGCTCACTCAGGATGAGCTTCTCTAGTTCCATCTGTTTGGCTGCAAATTGCATGATTTCATTGTTTCTAATAGGTGAGTAGTATTCCATTGTGTAGATAAATCTTTAACAGAACAAATAGAGTCACATTAGGAAGAATAGAGAAGATCATCAACTGCCTTTATGTAACTGACAGTTGTAGAACACTCCACTCATGGCAGAGAATATAATTGCTTTTTAAGTGACCAGAAAACTTTCCCCATTAAAACAAAAAGCTCTAAACAAACTTAAATATATTCAGGTCACCTAATGCATTCTTTTGAAACAACTCACATATATATGTTTATATATAAATATTTATATATATAATAAAATATATATTTTCATATTTATATTATATAATACACAATACATAAATGTATATATTTAATATGTCTCTATATAAATACATAATTTCTTAGTATATAATAGATATATAATATACTTATATGTGTATTTAAATTTCAAAATATTAAGCAACTATGTAAATACATTGCAGGTTAGATGTATACTTAGAGACACTGCAGATCAACATTTTTCTCATTATGTATGTTCATTGTTCATGGTTCCTTTCTATATTAAGACATTTTCAGACAACTTTCTCTTGTTCATACAAGACTTTTCCCCATACTCTTCCTTCCCTTTTCTCACCCCTCTTCCACTTATAAGTACCTCTTGTGTAGTAGACAGTTTCATATCTACTATAATTTAGGAACCATAAATAAGAAAAAATACATAATATTTATGTTGATTTGGTTGAAGTTTAGTAGTCAAGTGTTTCCCAACATAATCAAGGTCAATCTCACAAAGCAACACAAAGCAAGACACACACAGACACACACACATGCACACACACACACACACACACACACACACACACACAAACACAGAGAGAAATAGAGAGAGAGCTTACATTCATCATTATGAAGCTTAAATTCATCATTATATTCTGAAAAATAAAAAATATAAGTGTTTTATGTTTCTTATTGTGCATAGCACTAAGTTCTTAAATGTAGGTCTGTGAACATTTCATACTGGAGCTAGGTAGATTGAAAAATAACTAGATTTTTGAAAAGATTAAAATGATGGCAGAGAGCCAATATAGCTAAGCCATTATTTACCAAAATAAAATGCATTTAAATAATACTCGTGGCTTTGAGAGCATATGGAAAATATTTAATTGTGTTAGACTAGTTGATTTTCATCAAATCATATAATCAAACAACGACAATGTTCTGAAACTCCATGAAGAATTATTGTATAGAAAGTAATCTGCAAGGACAGCTTTTAATACAACTATATAATAAAAAATGTTAAAAAAAACCCACACATATAACTTGGGACATTCTAATACAATACTTGTAAATGCTTGTTACAAATCCTGTGTTGATATAGTAAGGTATGACAGACTTGTTTTTTAGATTGTGAATGATAAATGTATCTACATAATCCTAAATGTTACTCTATCGAACACTATGTATTCTAAGATTGATTATACTAAGATAAAAGCAATATTACCATATCATGTGCAGGTTGTAAAATTAAACTTGATTTCCATTTTGCAAAGGTGCAAAGTCTTTTCCTAAAATCATTGTAAATTAGATGTTACCTTTGTGATGTTTTAAGAAATTCAGTGGAAACTACAATGATACCCCTGAGAATTTCTGTAATGAAATATAATTCAACTGAAAATAATGCAAATGAAAAAAAGGTTCATCATATCTATACTTCTATAAACTTCAAGTAGAGAAGACTTCTTTACATTTTTAAATATTTCATTAGTTCTCTCTCTTTGTGTTTCCAATGAACATTCTCGATTTATTGTACTCCTTGCTAAAATAAACCTTTATTAGACTCAAATATTGCCGTGCTGAATTTTTGACTAAACTTAGCAAGGAAAGGGCCCTTATGGTTACAATTTTATTTACATCAATGTGAAAAAGGATCAAAATTTGTAAGAGTGAGTTTTCCAATAATAAATATTGTGACATGCAAAACCGTCCCTTTGCTCAAGGTCAGGCAACTATTGTCGTCAGGCTTTGTGATTTATTTCCCTTACAGATAAGACCACATTAAATCAAATAATTTAGTTTTTTGTAGCCTGAAGATACATAGTAAGAGGAATAAGTTGCCAATCTTGTGGCTTTTGGCAATAATTGTCAAAAGAGATGTGGAGGAGTGTATATTGCATAACAAGAACCATACACACATCATTCTGAACATGTTTCGAAATTATGGTATAATCTCCTTCCAAATAAGTTTGAAGACTTTACAGAGAAAAGCAACACTTGATTCTTTTGACTTATATCTTGTCCAGGTTGTATGACACTCAACTAATCTCTGTTAATAATATTTCATTATATATGAAATTGTGGTGAGGTGTGCATGGTACATGAGAATGCAGTTACCATGGAGGGCAGATGAGGCCATCAGACCTCAAGATGAAATTATAGATAGTTTCAAGCCGCCTTATAAGGAAGGGTCCTAGAAATCAAACTCAAGTTCTTTGCAGAAGCAGTGTGTGTTCTTCACGACTTCACCATCTGTCCAGCACCACCCTGATATATTCTTAGTTCAGAGTGGTCATAATAGAAATTATAAAAAGAAATGTTAATTTTAAAGGTTGATGTATATGTACAGACATGAACAAGGGATAGCATCAATTGCTTTGCCCATGATAAATCTGTCCTTCCAATACATTGCTTTAATCATGTTTACTGATAACAATTTGAATGCACATCTTTCCTTCTTACCCCTAAAGCTTACGAGTCCTTCAAGAAAAGCTTCAGTTTATTTTGTCTTCATTAAAGAATGTTTGGATTGGCAGTAAAATGTGAGGGTTATAATTCAATAACCTAATGTAAAATCTCTTATCATTTTGATACTGGAAATGTACCTTCAGAAAGTCAAATGTGTGGTTTCTTAGTCACATCTCCATAGCTCTGGTATTTTTTATCTGTATTGGCTTTCAGACATACATCTCTGGAATCTTCAAATGATTTTCTCTTTCACTGTGAACTTATTTATAACTTTAAAACAAATATCAAAAAAGCTTTACTTTATTTATTTGAGATGTCTCATGTATTGCAAAGAGGGTTTGGAGTTTTATGTAGCTGAGAATGAACTTGAATCCTTTTCTAAAAGTTATTTTCTTTCTTCTAGATAATTTCATATGTAAATTATGAAATATGATCATATCTACTACTTATCAGCCTTAACATATACTCTCTCAAAAATTTTTTAAATACTTTATTTTTTTTTCTTCATGTTACATCTCAGTCACAAACCCCTCCCTATTCCCCCTTCCTATCCCGCCCTTCCACACTCTTCCCCCCAGAAGTTTCCCCTTTCAGTCCAACAGATGGTTCCTTCTCTTATAACAGTAAGTATTATACAAAACAACAGATATAAGTATGCCACATTTATGAGAGTTAAATGGCCCAGTATACCTTCCCAATGTCCAGTTTATACATATTTGGCCCCTGACTTTAACATTCTACTATCTAACCATCTCCATGAGTTTAAAGGTCTATATCTGACTCAACATTCATACTAACTTGCAACACACTTTTAAGAGTATCTTCTTAGATCTATAACACCCTCATGATTCCTAAACAACTCAAAATTTAACTATGAGACTCTAGCTGTCTATTCTTCAACCACCTCAGAGACCTGAGAGGGATAAATATATCTGCTTATATAGGCAGTGCAGGGCCTGCAGCTTCCAAAACTAAGAAAGGACATACCAATGACTGCCTGGACAGATCCCAATTTCTCTCCATACATTCCTGCATCAGTCTTCAGCCTTTGGGTCCTGTTTCTCTGACAGACCTTTGTTGTAGAGCCGAGATTATGAAGGACTTACCTACCCTGTCTTGGCAGAGTTAGGCTGTTGACGTCCCTGCTACCAAGTTTTGTCCTTTTTGGACAGCAGTCTGTCTGCAGTTGGTGCAAGAGGTTTTTTCATGCCAAGAGATAGGCTTGCCACTAATTCAACCATCTTACAGTGGAGGTTCTTCGATGCTTATCTTCTACTTGGAGTAGAATAGGGGGTGCTGTCAGGCG
>CAJQZJ010032178.1:9090742-9132886 GCA_907164525.1 Lophiomys imhausi | reverse complement strand
GGGCTGGTGGAAGGCGGAGACCAGCGCCATCTTTAAGGCGCGGCACGTCGCAGCTCTCTACAATAGCCCTCTATCAGATGGGGGGGTTGGTGAAGATTTTCTCCCAGTCTGTTGGTTGCCGTTTTGTTCGAATGACAGTGTCCTTTGCCTTACAGAAGCTTTTCAGTTTCATGAGGTCCCATTTATTGATTGTTGATCTCAGGTCCTGAGCTGTTGGTGTTCTGTTCAGGAAGTTGTCACCTGTGCCAATGAGTTCGAGGGTTTCTCCTACTTTTTCTTCTAGTGTCTTTAGTGTGGCCGGCCTTATGTTAAGGTGTTTGATCCACTTGGAATTAAGTTTTGTACAAGGTGATAGGTATGGGTCTAATTTCATTCTTTTGCAAGTGAACATCCAGTTGGACCAGCACCATTTGTTGATGTAACCGAACTTTTAAATTATTATTTATTTAACTCTTATTTATTTATTACTAAATTCACTTATAACAAACACCAGCAATTTCTTAACTATTAATCCTATAAATTCCTACAACCCCTTTAACCTATCCACTAAACCTATTTATAATCATAACAACTACTTTCATAACCTTTTAGAATGATACAGTCTCTGGGGCAGGTCCTCAGTCGTCAGGAACACAGTATTTGTTGTAGATTCTTTAACACACTTAGCAGTCCTTCTTCTGGATCTCTCAGATGCAGGTTCGTCAGGGTAGTTGGTTCTGTGGGAGACTCCAGCCGTCTGCAGGCCAACTTACTTCTTTTGAATCAGGAACTCAGCTGCTCTGCCTCAGTCCTTAAAGCCAGGCACAGTTTCCCCTAGGCCACTGTTCGGACAGATCAAACCCCTCTAGGCAAAAGCTGAGCCACAGGGTCCAGTCCTTGGCGTTTTGGTGTCTTGCTCAGGCTTTATTTGCTCACCGGCTTCCTTCTGCCTCAGGGAAATTGGGCCATTGGTCTACCAGCACTTTCTCCAGCAGTACTCTCGGAGCTATCTCGTATCGGGGGGCTTAGCATGCAGCTCTCTGGCGTCATCCACTTGTCCTTAAATAGGATCACTCCTTGTTCCACCTGCTTCAGCTTAATTTGGGCTCTGCCCACTTAGCAGTTGAAAGCAATGCCAGGTCATAAAGTCTTTCCTTGTTTCACCTGGCTTCAACCTTGTTTTTCAGTCCAAAGAGACTCCCCTCATTTCACCTGACTTCTTCCATAAGCTGATAAGCTAATTGCTCACAGCAGTTGATCTTCATGCCCCGAATTAAGAGACTGTATCAGAAACTTAGGTATTCACTAAATCTAATTTATATTAACCTATCAGCCCCTACATGTTGAAGACGCTGTCCTTCTTCCATTGTGCGGTTTTGGCTTCTTTGTCAAAGATAAGTTGGCCATAGGTGTGTGGGTCCATGTTTGGGTCTTCAATTCGATTCCATTGATCCACTGGTCTGTTTCTGTACCAGTACCATGCTGTTTTTATTATTGTTGCTCTGTAGTACAGCTTGAAATCTGGGATGGTGATACTTCCAGATGTTTTTTCAATGTACAGGATTGATTTAGCTATTCTGGGCTTTTTGTTGTTCCATATGAAGTTGAGAATAGCTTTTTCCAGGTCTATAAAGAATTGTGTTGATATTTTGTAGGAATTGCATTAAATCTATATATTGCTTTTAGTAGGATAGCCATTTTTATTATGTTGATCTTACCTATCCATGAGCATTGGAGATCTTTCCATCTTCTAAAGGCCTCTTCCATTTCTTTCTTCAAGGGCTTGAATTTCTTGTTATATAGGTCCTTTACATGCTTGGTTAGGGTTACCCCCAGGTATTTTATGTTGTTTGTGGCTATTGTGAAGGGGGTTGTTTCCTTTATTTCTTTCTCGGTATATTTGTTTGTTGTATAAAGAAGGGCTTCTGATTTTTTTGAGTTAATTTTGTATCCAGCTACCTTGCTGAAGTTGTTTATCAGCTGTAAGAGTTCTTTGGTGGAGTTTTTGGGGTCGCTTATGTATACTAACATATCATCTGCGAATAGGGATAATTTGACTAATTCATTTCCAATTTTTATCCCTTTGATCTCCTTTAGTTGTCTTATTTCTCTAGCAAGGACTTCAAGTACTATATTGAAGAGATATGGTGAAAGTGGACATCCTTGTCTTGTCCCTGAGTTTAGAGGAAATGCTTCAAGCTTCTCTCCATTTAATTTGATGTTGGCTACTGGCTTGCTGTATATTGCCTTTATTATTTCTAGGTATGGTCCTTGTATGCCTGTTCTCTCCAGAACTTTTAGCATGAACGGGTGTTGGATTTTGTCAAATGCTTTTTCTGCATCTAGAGAGATTATCATGTGGTTTTTTGTTTCATCTTGTTTATGTGGTGAATTACATTGATAGAATTTCGTATATTGAACCATCCCTGCATTCCAGGGATGAAGCCTACTTGATCATGGTGTATGATACTTTTGATGTGTTCTTGAATTCGGTTTGCTAGTATTTTATTAAGTATTTTTGCATCTATGTTCATGAGGGAGATTGGTCTGAAGTTCTCTTTCTTTTTTGGGTCTTTGTGTGGTTTAGGAATCAGAATGACAGTGGCCTCATAGAATGAGTTTGGCAGTGATCTTTCTGTTTCTATGTGGTGGAAGAGTTTGAAAAGTAATGGTGTTAGTTCCTCTTTGAACGTCCTGTAGAATTCTGTGCTAAAGCCATCTGGCCCTGGGCTTTTTTTGGTTGGGAGATTATTAATGACTGTTTCTATTTCCTTGGGTGTTATTGGGCTGTTTAAGCTGTTAATCTGATTTTGATTTAGTTTTGGTAGGTGGAATTTATCGAGGAAATTGTCCATTTCGCTTAGGTTTTCAAATTTAGTGGAATATAGATTTTTAAAGTAATGCCCGAATAATTTCTTTTTTTTTTTTTTTCGAGACAGGGTTTCTCTGTGTAACTCTGGCTGTCCTGGACTTGCTTTGTAGACCAGGCTGGCCTCGAACTCAAAGAGATCCGCCTGCCTCTGCCTCCCGAGTGCTGGGATTAAAGGCGTGCGCCACCGGAATATAGATTTTTAAAGTAATGCCCGAATATTTTCTGGATATCCTCAATGTCTGTTGTTATTTCTCCCTTTTCATTTCTGATTTTGTTGATTTGGGTTCGTTCCCTTTGCCTTTTAGTTAATTTGGCTAGGGGTCTGTCTATTTTGCTGATTTTCTCAAAGAACCAACTCTTGGTTTCATTGATTCTTTGTATAGTTCTTTTTGATTCTAAGTTGTTGATTTCAGCCCTAAGTTTGATGATTTCCTGCCTTCTGCTCTTCTTGGGAGTGTTTGTTTCTTTTTTTTTTCCAATTCACCCAGCTTAGCTGTTAGTTCACTAATAAGAGCTGTCACAATTTTCTTTTTGAAAGCACTTAGTGCTATGAACTTTCCTTGTAGCACAGCTTTCAGTGTATCCCATAGGTTTGGGTATGTTGTGTCTTCATTGTCATTGGATTTTAAGAAGTCTTTGATTTCTTCTTTATTTCTTCCCTGACCCAGTGGTCATCCAGTAAGGAAATGTTCAATTTCCATGTGTGTGTGTAGGCTTTCTGTTGATTCTTTTTCTGTTGAAGTCCAGCTTTATTCCATGGTGGTCGGATAAGATACAAGGTGTTATTTCAATTTTCTTGTATATATTGAGACTTTCCTTGTGACCAACTATGTGGTCGATTTTGGAGAAGGTTCCGTGGGGTGCTGAGAAAAACGTGTATTCCTTTGTGTTTGGGTGAAATGTTCTGTAGATATGTGTTAGGTCCATTTGTTTCATGATCTCTGTTAGACTCAATATTTCTCTGTTTGTCTTCTGTCTTGATGATCTGTCCATTGTTGTGAGTGGGGTGTTGAAGTCTCCCACTACTAATGTGTTGTGATCGATGTGCGCTTTAAATTTTAGAAGTGTTTCTTTTATGAAAGTAGGTGCCTTTGTATTTGCGGCATAGGTGTTCAGTATTGAGATTTCCTCTTGATGAATATTCCCTTTAATGAGTATATAGTGCCCTTCTTTGTCTTTCCTCATTAACTTCAGTTGGAAGTCTGTTTTGTTTGATATTAGGATGGCTACTCCAGCTTGTTTCCTGGGTCCATTTGCTTGGAAAACCTTTTCCCAGCTCTTTACTCTGAGGCAGTGTCTATCTTTCGTAGTTAGATGTGTCTCTTGTATACAGCATAAGGAAGGGTCTTGCTTGCGGATCCACTCTGTAAACCTATGTCTTTTTATTGGGGAGTTGAGTCCATTGATGTTGATGGATATTAGTGACCTGGGGTTGTTATTTCCCATTAGTTTGGTATAGGTGGTGGTCCTGTGTCTCTTTTGGTTTAGTTGCTGAGGGGTTTTCTATTCCCTTTGTTTTCTTGGTGGAGTTTTCTTCTCTGGGTTAAGATTTTCCTTCTAGGATTTTCTGTAGGGCTGGGTTTGTGGGGAGATATTGTTTAAATTTGATTTTGTCATGGAATATCTTGTTTTCTCCATCTATGTTGATAGAGAGTTCTGCTGGGTAAAGTAGTCTGGCCGGGCACCTATGATCTCTCAGGACTTGTAGTATATCTGACCAGGCCCTTCTAGCTTTTAACGTTTCTGAGGAGAAGTCAGGTGTAATTCTGATGGGTCTGCCATTGTATGTGACTTGACCTTTTTCTCTTACAGCTTTTAGTATTCTTTCTTTGTTCTGTACATTTGGAGTTTCAATTATTATGTGGCGAGAGGAGTTTCTTTTCCGGTCTAATCTGGTGTTCTTTAAGCCTCTTGGATTTTTATTGGCATCTCTTTTTTCAGGTTTGGGAAGTTTTCCTCTATGATTTTGTTGAAGATATTTCCTGGACCTTGGAGTCGGGTGTCCTCTCTTTCCTCTATACCTATAATTCTTAGGTTCCGTCTTTTCATTGAGTCCTTGATTTCTTGGATGTTGTGGGTGAGAGATTTTTTAGCCTTCTCATTTCTTTGGATGTTGTACTGATTTCTTCCATCGAATCTTCCATGCCTGAGATCCTGTCTTCCCTCTCTTGCATCCTATTGTTGATACTCACATCCGTTGTTCCTGTTCTCTTCCCTTGGTTCTCCACTTCCTCTTTTAACTCTGACTGTGTTTTCTTTATTGTTTCTATTTCTATTTTCATGTCTTGTATGGTTTTGTTCATTTGTACATTTCCTTCTCCAGCTTGCTTGTTTTGTATGAAAATCTTTTATAGCTTTGTCCTTTTCCTGTTCAAGCTCTGTTACCTTGGCTTGGAGCTCTTTAATGGTGTTGTCCCTTGTTTTGAGTTGTAGAATTGTGGCTTCTTTGAATTCCTTCACAGATTTAAGTTCTTCTTGCAGGGACTCTATCACTTTCCATAATGCAGAATTGTCAACGTTTTCATGTGTTTCTGTTGGTGTGAGGTCATCCGAATTGGATGAGCTAGGATAATTCTGCTTTGTTGGAGTCATATTTCCTTGATTTCTGTTTTTTTTTTTTTTTTGGACCTTTGGCCATTGGGTGCGTTTAGCTGTCTGTTCTTGTCGTTTTCTGTGCTTGGATCCACAGTGGATGCTTTGTTGCAGGGGACGAGTTACTTTGCTATCTTTTATTGCTTACAGGGGATTTCAGGGTCACTGTGGTTTTAATCGTCTGAGGCCCTGTGAGCTGGTGCAGCCTATTCCCAGGTTGTGAGTAATGGACTGGAATTGTTTCACTGCTCCCAATTCAGACTTCTCTATGTTGCACTCTGAGTTATCAGCCTGTAATTGTTCTGATGGTAATGACCTGTTTGCCCAGGCACAGATTCTGTGGGCTTTGTTTGTCATCATGGAGGCTGACAGGGTCTGGCTCCACACCTAATATGTCTGGATTTTCCAGAGTACAGCTATGGTCCAGATTTCTGGTTTCTCACTAGGCTTCTCGCAACAGGCCTGGCATCTGAGCCTGATTCCCTCGTCTGCGTATCCACGGTTCTCCCTCCCTGGCTGCTCGGCCGCGGGTGCACGAGCCCCGGAATCCCCAGCCGCCTGAGTAGACCTCTTGCCCCAGCAGCTCAGCCGTGGGTGCCCGGATCCCTGGCCCAGCTCACGCCTGACTCTCTCCCCAGTTGTCCTGCCGTGGGTTTGCGGAGATTTGGCCCTGCCAGCCGGGCTCCCTTCCCAGCTGCGCTGCCGTAAGTGCGCGGGATTCGGCCCCTTCCGCCCACCTTTTACTCTCTCAAATTTACTCCTTTAATTAAAAAAATAAGTTTTTATAATATACAAGTGCAGTTAATTCTACCAATGCATGAGTATGGAGCCATCCACCAAAGTATGGGAATCCATCCTCAGAAAAGACTGATTTTTTTTTCTCTCCCACAGCAACTATCAGTGTAAGTAACTCTCAAGTAAGTAACTCTCAAGCACTGGGGGTACGAGTATATTCAACCATGCTCTGAGAAAGGACATTGAAAATAAATTAAAAGACATGGTACACACAAAATGTACTTTTTTCATCTCTGTGCTCTTTTTGATATTTAGTTTCAGGATATAAAATAAGATTCAAAATAAAAAAAACATACAAAAGAAATTGCCAGATTCATTTTCAAATAATGCTTAAGATTGTAAAGTTACTTTGATAAAATTGCAATAGAATATTTTATAAAATATGAATTGATTTTTATTCTTCTCAATACCTTTATGACTTTTCTTTCCTTCCATTTTCCTTTGCTGCATGGTGCCTCAGTTAATTTCCATTTCTATTGTGTAAAGTACATAAATTCCCTTTAGATGTAGATTTATTTCAAATTAAGCTCAATGATATAAAAGTGCTTGATATGGATTGAGGAGCAAAAAAAAAGGCAACAGAGGGGATACTACTGAGGAGTAATTAATAGCTGCATTTTGGTTGATCATACCCACTGGATCATAGGTTTCTCAAGATCATGCCAGGATTGGTTCCATCTGCTTTCCAGTGTATCCCCTCAGTAAAAGGGCATATTAGTTGTCCTTTACTCCATGACATTTGCTTCTAGAATGGTCATCAGAGAGCTTATTAGTCATCTGACAAGGATGACATTCATCTGATTTCTAAGAATGTTTTTGCTTTGAAAATGTCATCTAGTGTGTGAATTTTGTTTTCAAACACAATGGACTGTTTGAGAATTTGAAAAGATATCTAAGACATCTATTAAATGGATAAATGAAGAATAAAGAGTATCTGGTAATTGTGCAATTACACAGATGGTAAATTGCTGTGCAAAGTCCATAGAACATATATCACAACGTTTCATCTATTTTTTAATACAATGCTTTGCATATGAAAAAAGAAGCTAATATTTTAGTATGTCTTCTAAGAATTAGATTCTGTATTATAAATCATTATAAATGTTTCAATGACGCTGAAAAACATCCTGAATTGATAGTAATGACTTTATATAGAATGGAAGAATGACCTGGAATCTTCAGTCATGTGAAGATCTGTACCTCCTTGAACATATTTCATATGCCAGAAAATCATTAAAACCATTCAGTCTTTTTTACATAAATAATTATTTTTAATTCTATATACAGATCAATTTTCAGGTAGATAAATTATTCAATTCATAGTACAGGATAACTATCCTACAACCAAAAGACCAAAAGGAACAGGAACATAGACTTTGTTACCTGCTAGTGGGACACTTTGTCATTGTGGAGCTGCTATGTCACCCCCCAGTGCAAGAGGAAGCTCTTAGCCCTCATATGACTCTTGAACTGAAGGGGGCTGAGATGTGTGGGTACCCCACACTGGAAGAGTAGGATAGGTGGGATAAGGGGGAGAATGTGGGAGGGTGAGGAGGTAGGACTGAAAGGGGTAGAGGAAGGGAGCTGTGATGGAGATGTAGCTTGAAGTGATAAAATAATTTAATTAAAATTATTCAATTCATAAATATTTCAGTGTCTTTTATTTCTGTCCATATGTCTCAGGGCTCTTTGTGCTGCAGATGACACATGACTTGCTCTTACATTTAGGACTATAAGAATATTCTACATAAATGCAGAAGCATATTTTAAAATTTTTACTTTACTTTATTTTCTTTATATCATAGTAGAATTCTAACTATAGAATTAATTAGACTTCTGTTTTCCCACATGATGACTGAATGACAGAACCTCAGTATTGCAGATGTGAATTTATTATTCTTTGAATGATTTCTAGCAATGTATTTTATTACAAAAATGATTTATGTGAGAATTGTCATAACAGTCTTAACTATGAAAATATACAATCCCAAATGTCTTGTAGAGTCTTACTCAGACTTATTGATTTTAAAATTTTAATCCAAGGACTAATCAAATTAAATTACAGTGGCTTCTTAACTTTGAAAAGTATCAGCATGGCCACCACATAACTCATAAGGGAAGAAAGAATCCTATCTCCTAGGTAAATTCTTGAGAATAAGAACAAATAAAATCATGGGTTTTTTTTTTTAACCTAAGGATTTATTTTCTTTTTAGTTGTGTGTGTGTGTGTGCACACATTCACTGATGTTCACATGTACATACACACATACACACATGTGCCCAGTTGCCTGTGGATGTCAAAGGAATCCAGATCACCTTAAGGTGAAGTTATAAGTGGAAGTGACAGAATGTGGGAATTGGAACCAAAGTCAGATCTTCTGCAAGAAAAACAAAACCTACTAACCTGTGGGCTATCTCTCCAGCCCAGAATTGCTCATTTATTGCTAATTTGTCTATATAATGAGTAGATTTCTTGATCTACTATCATTTTTCAGCTGCCACAAGTAAACACAAGTTATCATGGTGACATCTTACAAAACTGCACCTTACATAAAATGTTGGATTAGGTGTGGAACACTTCAACAGGTAAATAACACCACAAGTGTGTGAAACACTGCTTTATGTCTTTTGTTGTTGTTTCTGTTGTTTTTTTCCTCTTATTTGAAAAGTAGACTCTCTAGAAGAACCAAGAAAAGTTTGAGATATTTTCTTCCTTAGCCATATAAATTTCAAATTACTATAATTTCAGAAATTTAGTGTCCTCTAAAATGAGACATATTAAACTGGAAAAAATGCAAACAACTGTTCACAAACAGAAATTTTAACTTTACTCATTGTAAATACTGAATTGTATAAAATCTTCTTCATTGCAATCTCTACTTCAAAAACTCTCCAACTATTTTAGATACCATCCAAAAGGTGCCTCATCTTTTCTCATAGACCATGAATACAAATTCTCTTGAATCCTGATTAAAGAAGTAGACTAAATCAGAAAGTATACTCTGATTTCTTGGTTCAGAATAAGTTTGGGAATATCAAGGATAGTACCTCATATGCTGCCTTATCTGATTTTGTACTGTAATGACCCATTAAACAATTGCTACAGCCTATTGGACTAGTAAACTCTGACAGGTTATTAAACTTCAATATTCCAGAGTAGTGAAGTAAGGACTTCATAATGTAACCATCTCCAGGTTTGTTCTTTGACTTAAACAGTTTATGGTATTGTTAGATCTGACTAGGTAATTCTCTGACAACATTGTCTTAGGGAAAGATTAATTTCTTTTAGGAAACTCAGATCTATTATCTTGCATTTTGTGTACTTAAAATTCTAATACTTATTAAGTAATACAGTTATGAAGTATGCTATCCCAGTTAAAAACTTCATAATCCCAGGGCCATTTAACATAAGCATGGAAAGAAACATTAAAATTCAGAGTCACATTTCTGCTAATTGTGCAGGCTTCTACCACATAGTTCAGCTTTGTCAGCAGAAAACAGTGGTTAAAACCGGGACTTGGTGAAAAAAGACAGCTACACAAAGGCAGAGAAAGAAGTTAAATAAATATTTGTGGTCCAAGAGATACCCAGAAAGAGAGAGAGAGAATTGCAGATACATGGGTTAACGTAGAAGCATTATTTCTCTGTACTTTGAGCTAGACATACACTGTCATGTTTAGTGTTACAAACCGTTCAAGTATAATATACATGAAAACTATACACCATGAAGGGCATGGTGTATTGTTGATAAATTCATGGCCAGGTTATGTGTTTTGCTGTTATAAGAAAGATAGAGTAAAAACGGTAACTTAACTGTGCAACGAAAGAAAATGTAATATGAGCAACTTCATAAATACAATAATAAAATCAGTAATATTAAAGAGGTAAATTGTTTAAATATTATATACATACTCACAGAAGGGAAAAAAAGAGATGGTTAGTGGTTAAGAGGACATGCTGCTCATGTGAAGGAAGCAAGTTCCGCACCTCATAGCCACTTTCAACTCCAGCTACAGGAAATATGAAGGCCTTTCCTGGTGTTGTGGGCACCTGTACATACATAACACACACACACACACACACACACACACACACACACAAATACACACACAGAAGGTTATGTAAAATAAAACATAAATATTACTATTAAAATAAACAATCAGGACAGTTGAGGGAAAATAAAACCAATACAAGAGTAGTAATAAAACAATAGATTCAAAACCTGTTACTTTGATAACTTTATTCTATGTGCTATATGTAAGAAGGGTTTGCAACACTAGATTTGTGAAGTATAACTTGCTTATGTAATATTTATATGATACACATGATAAAAACATAAAGTAAAGATGGAGAGGAAACCATGGAAACATAGCATGCAGATTATAAACAGAAAAAAAAAGAAACAAGGTTTACATCAGATAAATCCATTCACTAATGAGCCTCTGTTAGGTTAATTGCGCTCCTGTGGAAGACCATGTTCAATAATGCTTGTGGAGCAAAAATTGGACTCGATGAGCTTAGGAAGTTAGAGATGGTGGGAATGGAAGTGTAGGGATGTTTCTGAGAGGAGTTATGGGAGGGCAGAAAATGTCAAAACACTTTCCAGCAAACTAATAAAACTAATAATAAAAACTCATAAAATCAATATCTAAACTAAAATGATGCATCAATACAATATAAAATAGTGGTGAATTGAGGTGGACTGAGATGTGGGAGCACTCCACACTGGAGGTGTAGGATAGATGGGAGAGCAGGTAGAGGGTGGGGGTGAGAGCGAGAAGGGTGGAGGGAGTGTGCTGTGATGGAGCTGTAACTTGATGCAATAAATAAATGTAATAAAAATAGTGTTTAATATTTAGCTGTTATAAAAAGAGTCAGAAAGACAAAGTATTTGAACCTAATCAAAGAGCATAAACCATTCACCTCAAAAATAATTTCAAAAAATGTACTAAGAAATTAATTTCTTAGAACTGACAAAATGATTCAACAATATTAGCAAGGAAACAGAAGATCTGGAGATCACTATGATTCCATGTGCATTGCCAATCTATTTAAAATAATTAGGAAATTGAATCAGGCTTCAAGTCCAATGATTGGACTAAAGTCCAATGATTGATGGGTGGATAAGTAAAAAATGAAATCATGCAACCTGAAAGTAAATGGAGGAAACAGGAAAAAATGTTGAATGATATAACGCAGGCACAGAAAGACAAACACTGAACGATATCTTTCTCATATGTGAAATCGAGGTTCACATCACTAATTTTGTTTGTTAACCTTGGGGTGCCACTAAAAGCCAGGACATTAGAAAGAAACCACCTTATAGGAAATGCCTAAAGAGAAATGAAGTAATGAAACATAAGTAATATGAAAATAAAGGAGAATATTACTGCGAATATATTTAAGTAGGAGGGGCTAAAAGAGAGGAAATGGGGAAGACAAGGGATTAGGAAGGATATCCAAATAGAAATATTATAAAAATACATATGAAAGCCAACTATATTATAACACTCAGAAAACTATACACTTTTATTATTTTTTTTAATCTTTAAGGTAGATGCCTTGTAAGACAGATAATATTGGTCCTAAAGCTATGGGGCATTAGACAAAATTCCAGTGTTTGTTGCACCTATATCTGAGTTCTTGACCAGGGAGCTTCCATAGGCCCACCAAGTAGTACAGGCTTTTACTTTTCTCGATGCTTGTCCATCAGAACTAATGTCAAGAGCCTATTGCTGAAGACAATACATCCTTTTTTTAAAAGTGGTGAAGAAATCAAGATGAAATTATACTTGGAGTCACCTTCTTGTCGTTGGTTTTATAGTGCTTGAAGTACTTTCAATGTACTGTGATAGAAGAGACATCAATAGCCTTAACCCTGCTGGAACCTTTCAGACTTCAGTACTAGCCAAGACGCAATGCACACACTTGCATATCAGTGACACATAATGATGGAAATAAGCAACAGTTCTAACAGGAACAGAGGCTTCCTTCACAGGAAAGCAGCTATGACTTGATTGGTTTTTAAAATTTCATGCAGCATCTAAATTATATTTACATAATATATTATATATACATGCACATACATACACATATATGTACATATGCACGTACATACATGCAAATATACATACATATTACACACACACACACACTCACACACGTGTACATGTGCTCATATTTTTGGGGAGTTTGTATGTCCTAGGGTGAAAGTTAATCCTGTTGTTTAACTAAACTGACATAGCAATAAACTCCCTTTTAATTCTTTGTTTATAATAACATGCTACTCTCAGTTTTATTTAGAGTAGACTCGCATTGTTAGGGAGCAATGTTAAAAGACATGAGTGGTAATGAGAAAAAACTGGTTTTTAACTGTTCATTTCTTAAAAATATATTTACACTATTCCTTCCCAGGGATTTAGGAACATGCCAAAGAGGGAAGAATATGAAAACCAGAAGAAAGGCAAAAAAAACCAACAAACAAAAAAACAAAAACAAAAACAAAAAACAAAACAAACAAACAAAAAAACCATCCAAACCAAAGCAAACCAAAACTGTAAAATTCCTTCAATATGGGCAAAATACAATAATTGAATTTACAAATTAGATCTTATCACCTTAACTGACTCTGCACAAGAATGAGCTTGTAAATAATACAATACAGATGAAGGAGGAGTTTAAGGGATACCATCCTCCAATACTTCACTACTGGTTACTTTTTGATTCTAGGAGAAGGGAGGGCATTGCCCATCAGGTTCCAATGAAGAGCAAAAATTTGGTGCACAGTCAGATCAACTTCATTAATCTCAACAGCTCACAAAATGTGCTGGTTAGTTTTATGTCAACTTGACACAAGGTAGCATCGTTTCAGATGAATCAACAACTGAGAAAATACCTCAATAAAATTGGGCTGTAGGCAACAACACTGTAGGACATATTCTTAATTAGTGATTGATAAGAGGACCCAGTCAATATTTGTGGGGTCATCTTGAGGCTGGTGGTCTGGGTTCAGTAAGAAAGCAGGATAAGCAAGCCATAAAGACCAAACCAATGAACATTATCCCTCCATGGACTCTGCATTGAATTGTACATAAAAGTTTCAGCCTTGTTCAAATTCATGTTCTGACTTCCCTTAATAATGAACTATGACATAGAAGTGTAAGCCAAATAAACTCTTTTCTCTCCAACTTGCTATTGGTTATAGTGTTTCATCACAGCAACAGTAACTCTAACTATGACACAGTATAAAGCAAAAAGACATGAATGAAGAGAATGTTTCATAGGAGGAGGAGAACTGATAGGGATTAGAAGGAGATAAGAGAGAATAGAAGGAAGAATACATTATATTCATGTGGTTAAATAAAAAAATAAAACCAAGAAAATGCCTCAATATAATGAAGACAATTTTCAGCAAGCACCCAGCCAACTTCAATGTAAATGAAAAATTTGTGGGTGGGGTGTCCCTACCAGCCATGGTGCTGGCAGGGAAATGATCCCAGTGAGGCTAGAAGGAAAATTCAGTTCAATCCAAATTAGTGGTTGCTGGTTCAAACTATTAGAGTGTCTGAGACCAGTTCCTATTATTGTAAGTGTATTTAGTTAGACACAGTACACGATGCAAAAGGAGGTATAATTGTATTGGAACTCTTTACCATAGAGATTGTTTCTATAGCTTAAGCGCCTAGAATCTGGTGTGGTCTCTGACAGAGATAGCATAGTGGTCAGCAGGCCATAATGTACATGTGGCAGTTTCCCTAAGGAGGATTTTATTGACTGAAACACAAAGCTAAAGACATTCTCAGGAGAGAGAGTCTGGAATAAATATTCTGGAAGATTATGATGAGGTCTGGCTCTACTATAACAAAGGTTACCAGGTTATGTAACCGAACTTTTAAATATTATTTAACATTTATTTATTTATTACTAAATTCACTTATAACAAACACCAACAATTTCTTAACTATTAATCCTATAAATTCCTACAACCCCTTTAACCTATCCACTAAACCTATTGATAATTATAACAACTACTTTCATAACCTTTTAGAATGATACAGTCTCTGGGGCAGGTCCTCAGTCGTCAGGAACACAGTCTTTGTTGTAGATTCTTTAACGCACTTAGCAGTCCTTTTTCTGGATCTCTCAGATACAGGTTCGTCAGGGTAAGTTGGTTATTGCAGTCTCACCTTAAATAAGGCTTCATGCTTTCTTCTCTGTGGGAGACCCCAGCCGTCTGCATGCCAACTTATTTCTTTTGAATCAGGAACTCAGCTGCTCTGCCTCAGTCCTTAAAGCCAGGCACCGTTTCCTTTAGGCCCCTGATTGGACAGATCAAACCCCTCCAGGCAAAAGCTGAGCCACAGGGTCCAGTCCTTGGCCTTTTGGTGTCTTGCTCAGGCTTTCTTTGCTCACTGGCTTCTTTCTGTTTCAGGGAGAGAGCTGGCCATCAATGGCCAGCCCTTTTTTCAGCAGGACTCTTGGAGCTCTCTAGCATCAGGGGCCTCTTCCCTTTCTGGGCTCCATGCACTGTCCTTAAATAGGAGGAACTCTGTTTCAGCTTAATTTGGGCTCCGCCCACTTAGCAGCTGAAAACAATGTCAGGCCAGATACTTTGTTTCTTCAAGTCTATTGAGTCTTACCTGTTTTTCCTGACTTCAACCTTGTTTTTCAGTCTATTAAATCTTTCCTGTTTTTCCTGACTTCATGCTGATAATGCTGTTCATGCCCCGAATTAAGAGACAGTATCAGAAACCCCTATATATTTACTAAATCTAATTTATCTAACCCCTACAAGGTTATTAAGTGAATCTGCTCCCAGGCTTCTGAGTTTAAAACATGGGCTCCATATATGTTAATATATATAAGATTTATTACATATGTAATAAATATTATTCATATATAATACTATATATTTATACACATACCATGTATATGTGTGTGTGTGTGTGTGTGTGTGTGTGTGTGTGTGTGTGTGATATTTTAGAGTGGCTTAGAGGCCACTCTAATAAAGCAAGTCTAACAATGACAGTGTACCAATGGAAACTATTAAATTCCATTTCAGTCCAGGAGGCTGGATGCCAGTTAGTATTCCATAATGACAGAATCCCAAGGAGGTAAATTCTTCTATCTATCTATCTATCTATCTATCTATCTATCTATCTATCTATATCTATCTATCCATCCATTCATTCATTCTACATCTCTACCTGAGCCTCCCCCCCTGCTCTCTAACTGGTCCCACCCTACCACCTTCTTCATTCCTCCTTACACCATCTCATCAGGACTAAGAGCATCCTCTTCCACTGAGAATAGACAAGGCAGCCCAGCTAGAGTAGAATGTTCCACAAACAGATAACAGAGTCCATGTGAGAGACAGACACTTGCTCCACTTGCTTAGGGATCTGCATAAAGACAAATCTGCCTATCAGCTACATAGGTGTAGTGGGAACTAGGTCCAGTCTATAAATGCATTTTTGGTTGGTGCTTCAGTCTCTGTAAGCCTCCAGTGGCTTTGGCTGGTTGATTCTGTTGGTCTTATAGAGTTCTTGTCCCCTCTGAATCCCTTTATTCTTCCTCCCACTCTTCTACAAGATGCCCTGAGCTCCACCTAAAGTCAGCTTTGCCAAGATCAATAAAACAAATGATAGCTTATGATGGTAAGTGTGTGGAGTAAGGGGAATACTCACCTATTATTGGTAGGAGTTCAAACTTGTATAGCTACAATGTAAATCATTGTGGTTCTTCAGGAAGATGAAATTGGTGAATCTCAAGTTCCAGTTATACAAATCTTGAGCATATATCCAAAGGACTTTGGGTGATAATACTAAGATACTTTATCATCCATGATCATTGATATTCTATTCATAATAGTCAGAAATTGGTAACAGCCTAGAAAATGTTACACAATAAAACATTATTCAACTGTTTAAAAAGTAAAAAATTATGAAATTCACAGGTAAATGAATGGGTTAGAAAAAAAGTCAATCTGAGTTAGGAAACTTACATTTGATCTCTACCTTCATGGATGCTTTTTATAAACTGAAACCTCACAGCAATGGGGTATTGAAAATCTTAACATCAGTAGTTGGTAACTGGAGAAGACAAACGTTAGTTGACTGGGTTAAGAAACAAAAATCTATGAACATAATTGACATGTCCTTGTGGCTTGGTGAGGAATCATTTGGATGTATACCAGGAGTGGTATGGCTGTGTCTTGAGGTGGAGGTATTCCATGTTTTCTAAGGTATAGGTATATTTCCACAGTGGTTGTACAAATTTGCACTCCCACCAGCAATGGAGGAGGGTTCCCATTTCTCTGCAACCTCTCCAGCCACGTGCTATCACTTGAGTTTTTGATCTTCGCCATTCTAACAGGTGTGAGATGGAATCTCAGTGTTGCCTTGAGTTGCATTTCTCTGATGATTAAGGATGCTGAGTATTTCTCCTAGTGTCTATCAGCCATTAGAGATTCCTCTTTTGCGAATTCTTGGTTTAGCTCTGAACCCTGTTCTTGATTGGATTATTTGGTTTCTTGGTGTTTAATTTCTTGTGCTCTTCATTTATTTTGGCTATTAGCCTTCCATTGGATGTGAGGTTGGTAAAGATCTTTTCCCAATATATAGGTTGTCATTTTGTTCTTATGATGGTGTCGTTTGCCTTACTGAAACTTTTCATTTTCATGAGGTCCTATTATTGGTGGTCTTTGAACCTGTGCTATTGGTGTTCTGCTCAGGATGTTGTCACCTGTGTCAATGAGTTCGAGATGTTTTCCCACTTTCTCTTCTATTAGATTTAATGTGTCATGTTTTATGATAAAGTCTTTGATCTACTTGGACTTAAGTTTTGTGCAAGATAATAATATGGGTATAATGGGTCTATTTGCATTCTTTTACATGTTGACATCCAGTTAAACCAGCATCCATTTGGTTTTTGGTTTATTTTAATGTTTATTTATTACATCAATTTACATGTCCATCACAGCCCACCCACCCCCCCCAACCCTTCCAGGCTCACCCTCTCAATCTCCCACCCTCTCCCCTTTCTCCCACCTATTCTACTCTTCCAGTGTGGAGTGCTCTACATATCAGACCCCTTCAGTTCAGCAGCCATATAAGTCTAAGAGCTTCCTCTTTCACTGGGGGCCTACATGGTAGCTCCACTAGGGCAAAGTATCCTATTAACACATAACAAAGTCTATGTTCCTGTTTCTTTCAATCTATTGATTGTAAGATAGTTTCCTGAACTATATGGCTAATATCCAGTTATAAATAAATACATGCCATGTGCATCTTTCTGGGTCTGGGTCATCCTAGGAATGGATAAAAATGATGTGGTACATTTACACAATGGAATACTACTTAGCTATCAGAAGCAAGGAAATCATGCAATTTGCTGCCAAATAGATTGATCTAGACCAGCACCATTTATTGAAGATGCTGTCCTTTTTACATAGTACAGTTTTGGCTTCTTTTTCAATAATTAAGTGACCATAGGAATGTGGGTTTATTTCTGGGTCTTCAATTTGATTCCACTGATAAACTCAGTTATTTCTATACCACTACCATGCTGTTTTTATTACTGTTGTTCTGCAGCATAGCTTGAAATCTGGCATGGTGATATCTCCAGATAATTTTTGTTGTCCAAGATTGATTTAGCTATTCTGTTTTTTTTTTTTTTGTTGTTGTTATTTCATATGATATTGAGAATTGTTTTCACAAGGTCTGGGAAAAATTGTGTTGGTATTTTGATAGGAATTGCATTGAATCTGTGTATTGCTTTTGGTAGAAATACCGTTTTTATTATGTTGATCCTACCCATCCATGAGCATGGGAGATCTTTCCCTTTTCTGATGTCTTCTTCAATTTCTTTCTTCAAGGATTGAAGTTCTTGTCGAACAGGTCTTTCACTTGCATGGTTCGAGTTACCCCCAGGTATTTTATATTATTTGTGGCTATTATGAATGGCATTATTTCCAAGATTTGTTTGTTGGCCCATTTATCTTTTCTATAAAGGACTACTGATTTTTTGAATTAATTTGTATCCACGCACATTGCTGAAGGTGTTTATAAGTTGTAGGAGTTCTCTGGTAGAATTTTTGGTGTCATTTATGTATGCTATCATATCATATCATCTGCAAATAAGGATACTTTGACTTATTCCTGTCCAATTTGTATCCCCTTTATTTCCTTTAGTTGAATTACTCCTCTAGCTAGAACCTCAAGTACTATGTTGAAGATATATGGGGAGAGTGGGTATCTTTACCTAGTCCCTGATTTTAGGGGAAATCCTTTAATATTCTCTCCATTTAATTTTATTTTGGCTACTGGCTTGCTGTATATTGCCTTTTTTATTTCTAGGTATGGTCCTTGTATGCCAGCTCTCTCCAGGACTTTTACCATGAAGGGGTGTTGGATTTTGTTAAATGCTTTTTCAGCATCTAGCAACATGACACTGTGTTATTTTTTTCTTTCAGCTTGTTTATATGGTGGATTACATTGATGGATTTCCATATGGTGAGCTGCCCCTGCATTCCTGGGATGAAGCCTACTTGATCATGGTGTTTGATAATTTGATGTGATTTTGGATTTAGTTTGCAAGTATTTTATTGAGTATTTTTGTGTCTATGTTCATGAGGGAAATTGTTCTAAAATTCTCTTTCTTCCTAGGGTCTTTGTCTGATTTAGGTATCAGGGTGACTGTGGCCTCATGGAATGAGTTTAGAAGTGTTCCTTCTGTTTCTATTTTGTGGAAGAGTTTGAAGAGTATTAGTATTAACTCTTCTTTGGAGATCTGGCAGAATTCTGTGTGAAACCATCTGGCGCTGGGCTTATTTTGGCTGGGAGAGGCTTATTTTGCTTCTATTTTCTTAGGGGTTATAGGACTGTTTAATTTGTTAACCTAACTTTGATTTAACATTAGTAGGTGGAATATACCAATAAAATTGTCCATTTCACTTAAGTTTGCAAATTTTGTGGAGCACAAGTTTTTAGTATGTCCTAAAGTTTCTTTGGATTTCCTCAATGTCTGTAGTTATTTTTCCTTTTCATTTCTAATTTTTTTTTTGATTTGGGGTTTTTTCCCTCTGCGTTTTAGTTAGTTTTGGTAAGGGTTTGTCTATTTAGTTGATTTTCTGAAAGAACCAACTCTTGGCTTCATTAATTTTTATATTGTTCTTTTTGTTTCTAAGTTGTTGATTTCAGTACTGAGTTTTATGATGTCCTGCCATCTGCTCCTCTTGAGAGTGTTTGCTTCATTTTTTTTCCTAGTTCTTCTAGTTCTGCTGTTAAGTTTCTAATATGAGCCGTCACAATTTTCTTTTTGAAGGTACTTAGTGCCTTAACTTTCCTCATAGCACTGCTTTCACTGTGTCCCATAGGTTTGGGTATGTTGAATTTTCATTTTCATTGGATTTTAGGGAATCGTTTACTTGCTTCTTTATTTCTCCCCTGACCCAGTGGTAATTGAGTAGAGAGTTGTTCAGTTTCCATGAATGTGTAGGCTTTAAAAAAAAAAATTTCTGTTGTTGTTGAAGTCCTGCTTTATTCTATGGTGGTCTGATAAGATTCATGGGGTTATTTCAATTTTCTTGTATCTGTTGAGGCTTGTTTTGTGCTTGACTATATGGTTAATTTTGGAGAAGGTTCCATGCAGTGCTCAAAGGAAGCTATATTCTTTCGTGTTTGGACAAAGGTTTTGTAGATATCTGTTAGGTCCATTTGGTTTATGACCACTGTTAGCCTTATTATTTCTCTCTTTGGTTTCTGTCTTGATACCCTGTGCATTGGTGTGAGTGGTGTGTTGATGTCTCCCATTATTAATGTGTGTGGATCAATGTGCTGTTTAAGCTTAAGAAGAGTTTCTGTTACAAATGTGTGTGCCCTTGTATTTGAGGCATAGATATTTAGTATTGAGATGTCATCTTGATGAATTTTTCCTTTGACTAGTATGTAGTGTCCTTCCCAATCTTTTATGATTAATTGTGGTTGAAAGTCTATTTTATTTGATATTAGGATTGCTACTCCAGTTTCCTCCAGGGACCATTTGCTTGGAAACCTTCCCCAACCCTTTACTCTGAGGTAGAGTCTATCTTTGTTAGTGAGCTGTGTTTCTTGTATGCAGCAAAATGATGGTCTTTTTTTGGATTCATTGTATAAGACTGTGTCTTTTTATTGGGGATTTGAATCCATTGATTTTGAGAGATATTAATGACTATAGTTTTTATTTCCTGTTATTTTGATGTAGGTTGTAGTTGTATGTTTCTTTTGGTTTAGCTGCAGTGGAGTTTTTTTGTTTCCTGTATTTCCTCAGGTGTAGCTATCTTTTCTACATTGGAATTTTCCTTCTAGGATCTTCTGTGGAGCAAGATTTCTGGATATATATTGCTTACATTTTTCTTTACTGTAATATCTGTTTTCCCCATCGATGGTGATTGAAAGTAGTCTGGGCTGGCACCTGTATTCTCTTAGGGATAGTAGGACATCTGCCCAGGCCCTTCTGACTTTTAGAGTTTCTTGGATGTCAGGTGTAATTTAATGGGTCTGCCATTATATCTTACTTGACCCCCTTTCTCTTAGAGCTTTTAATATTCTTTCTTTGTTCTGTACATTTGGAGTTTCAATTATTATGTCATGAGAGAAATTTCTCTTCTGGTCTAATTTTTTTTGGTGTTCTGTATGCCTCTTGGAATTTTACCAGCATCTCTTTCTTTAGATTTGGGAAATTTTCTTCTGTGAATTTGTTGAAAATATTTCCTAGACCTTGGAGTCGGGAGTCTTCTCTTTCATCTGTGCCTATAATTCTTAGTTTATGCTTTTTCATTGAGCTCTTGATTTCTTGGATGTTGTGGGTGAACAATATTTAGATTTCTCATTCTCTTTGGTTGTTGTACTGATTTCTTCAATCATATCTTCCACACCTGAGATCAAGTATTCCATCTCTTGTATTCTATTTGTGATACTCGTGTCTGTAGTTCATATTTTCCACTTCCAGCATTGTCTGTTTGTGTTCTCTTTATTGCTTCCATTTCCCATTTCAAGCCTTGAACTGTTTTATACATTTCCTGTTCCAATTTAGATGTCTTCACCTGGAAATCTTTCATAGCCTTGTCTCTCTCCCACTCTTGTTTGCCTGAGTTAACTTGGAGTTCTCTAATGAAATTCTCCATTGCTTTCATTTGTAAAATTGTGATTTCTGTATATTCTTTCAGGGATTTATTTTCTTCTTGTAAGGTCTCTATCATTGTTCTAGGTGTAGATTTGTCATCATTTTAATGTGTTTCAGCTGTGGTCAGGGATTGTTGTACTAAGCATAGCTGAATTTTGTTGGAGTCATATTTCCCTGACATTTGTCTGTTCTGTTCTTTTGGTGGCCTTTAGCCATTTGGTTGTCCTTAGCTTTTTTTTTTTTGTTGTTTTGTTTTGTTTTGTTTTTTTCCTAGTGCCTTCTGGACTTGGTGACCAGGAAAGAGTTTTGTTGTAGAGGCAGTATAATCTTTATGACCTATATCTCTCCACAGGCTGGATGGGGCCTTGTGTTGCAGGCTGATTCTCAGTGGGCCTCCCATCACTCACCCCTTCCTGTTGTGTCCCAATTGGGTACTCAAGTCAGGCGTTGGTGTGAGATGTGTTTTTCCTGCCTCCAGGTTCCTGAGATCCAGGTGGTGTTCTTAGTTTTATTGGTGGGAGTTTACAGGCCACACACTGTAGGATAGAGTTGCAGCTCCCTTGCAGCTTGTGTATCAGGACAGTGTTGTGGACCTCCCAAGCTGTTCTTAAGGGTTCTCAGGTTCATTGTGCACCTTATAGCCCAAAGCACTGTGATCTGTTACAGCCCACATCGCCCAGGCAGTGATCAATGGTTTCGAGTTTCATTGTTCCAGGGTTGGAGCTCTTTGTGTTGTAGCCTTGGTGTTCAGCTCAGGTGCAAGGCAAGTGCTAACCAGGAGTTCTGGTGTGGAGTTCACACCCTGTCCACAGTGCTTGGATTTGGCGAAGCTCAGCTGCCCTTTCCCGGCAAGAATCACTGTGTTCCAGTCAAGCTGTTGGGGCATCTGGAAGTTTCTTTGTAGCTAGGGCATCAGGACTATGGTCAGAACTGTAGTCATGGTCCTCCCAGGCTGCTCTGCTCTCAGGGGGATCCTAATTTCAACCTGTGGCTCTCAGTCAGAAGCTTTGTGTTCCAGTTTTGTCCACTTGCTGGGGCAGTACACAATGGTCCAGAACTGCTTTACTACTCCAGACTGATATCTAGATGCTATAGAATGAGTGCCCTGACAAAGTGGGTATGGGCAGAGAGTTCCAATATGACGTTCATAAGGTGTTTACAGCACTCAAACTCAGAGGAAGCTCACACGCCTCTTCCCTGACAGAAGTGCTGTGTTCTAGAGCAGCC
This sequence comes from Lophiomys imhausi, assembly GCA_907164525.1. Taxonomy (NCBI): domain Eukaryota; kingdom Metazoa; phylum Chordata; class Mammalia; order Rodentia; family Muridae; genus Lophiomys; species Lophiomys imhausi. The sequence goes on along the minus strand of CAJQZJ010032178.1, from coordinate 9,110,259 downwards.
TGCCTGGATTGGAAGGGCTTATAACAGTTTCCCTGTGGCTAGGGTGTCAGGACTGTGGTTATGGTCCTCCCATTCTACTCTCAGGTGAATCTCAGGGTCAAACTGTACTTTCAAACTGAAGCTGTGTGAACTACTGCAGCCTGGTTTCTTGGGGTGCACACAATGGTCCAGAACTGCTTTACTGCTCTGGACAGATATGTAGATGCTGTACCCTGAGTACCCAGCATAGTGTCCAGCTGAGGGACCAGGTGTGGGGGGTCACAGGATGTTCCAATATGTAGTGTATATCCTGTCCACAGCATGCTTGGGCTTAGGGAAGCTCAGTGCCTGTTGGTTCAATCCCCCAGTACTGGTCAGCCAGTTGATGCCATGCTGAAAATCTCAGGGAGAATCACCCTCAGTCTTACTGTAGGGGCTCTGTTGGACTTCTTTGGGTGTCCGAATGCCTGCATAGAAGCTGCAGATTCAGGAAACTGAGGAGGATCTCTGTTTAGAGATCAAAGTCCCCAGCTGGCGTCCACAAAAGACCCAATCTGATGGCTCTTCTGCAGCAGGAAGTGCTCTGTCTCCTGTGTCTGGCATCTCTGTTCTTCCAGTGTCTATTTGTCCAGTATAGAGTTCTTTATTGCCCCTGTCTTTGCTGAGCAAGACCACATAGACTTGAGCCTCTCAAACTGCCATTCATCAGGAGTACTGGAAAAATCGACACTGGAGTATCAGAGTCGCCAGACATGGGCACACAGTGCTTCCCACCCCTCGGGAGACTGCACTCTCTCCTTACTGAATCCTTTCAGGAATATAGCTGGTGGTTTCAACCTCCAAATATAGGACCTCCTGAGTCTGCAGCACCTGTGCAGGGGCTAGGCATGGACACCCAGGAGCATACCAGCAGAATCACTACACAGTAAGACTGAGGGACTCTCTCTCGGATATTCAGTATGGCAGACGCAGCATCTAGCTAACTGGCTAAGGCAGCCTCTGGCAGTGGGATCTAGCTGGCAGGAGCCGAGCTTCCCTGATCCCAAGCACAATGTGGGGAGGACACAGAACACAATTTATAACTCCCTTCTCCCCATCACCCCCACCTAACTACAGGGGGTCTGGTAGAAGTCCCTTCCAAGCAGTCTGCTTTGGAGCATTGCTATACAGGCAGGGAATCAGTGAATGAACTCCATATTGGATCTCCCAGCTCCTCCCCTTCTGCCTGGACCCTAAGCTGCCCCCCCCCCCACTGTGCAGTAGGGCAAAAAAGCAGAGACAGTACTAGTTCACAGAGTCTCAAACTGAGAGATACAGACTGGCTCTAAGACTCCTCTGAGAGTGGATTGAGAAGACCATAGCCACAGCCCTGACGTTGTAGCTACAGGGGATCTGGTGGAAGCCCCTGCCTATCCAGCCAGGCTCCACCAGAGCAATACAATTCTGGCAGGGAAAAGGCACTGAGATTTGATAAGTAAATTCCATACTGGAACTATCTGCCTGTGCTCACTTCAACAGGGCACTCAGTCTACAGACCCAGCCTAGTACATCAACAGGGCACTCAGTCTACAGACCCAGCCTAGTACATTCAGATCTCCTCCCAGAGCAGTGAGACGGGGCAGGAAGCACCTGACCACAGAGCCTCTAACTGAGAGGCACCTTCCACCCAAACCCCTCCCAGTCCAAGTATTGGAGACACTTTGCAAACTCACTGCCTACACCCACTTTGGGAAGGATCTCAGTCTACTGCCTCAAGTTCAGAGCAGTAAAGCAGTTCTGAACTATTGCATGCGGCCTGAGCAGGTGATTTGCTCTGACCCAAAGAACTTGATTGAGAGGCACAGGGTGATCCTGAAACACCCTACCCCCCCAGATAAGAGCATGTAAGGACCAAAACCAGGCCTTAATACCCTTGCAACAAGGAAACTGCCAGAAGCCACATAAGTGCAAGCTAGCTAGAATCACTGAAGCACAGTGATTCTGGCTGAGAAAAGGCAGCTGAACATCCCCAATTCTAAACACTCTGGACAGGGTGTGAATTCCACATCAGATCTACCTGACTGTACCTGCCTTGCCCCTCAGCTGAATACCCAGGCTACAACACAGAGAGCTCTGACTCAGGAGCAGTGAAACAAGTCTGGATCATTGCTCACTGCCTGGGTGATGTGGGCTATACCAGAACACAGTGCTTCTGGCTATATGTCGCATATTGAACCTGAGAACCCCCTGAGAGCAGCTTGGGAGGACCATGATCATGGTCCCGACACATAAGCTGCAAGGGAGCTACAGCTACAGCCAGCAGGCTGTGGCCTGACAACCTGCACCATCATTGCTACGAAGAACATTTGGATCTCAGGAACCTGCAGGCAGAAATAACACATCCCACCACAACCTCTGACCTGAGTTCCCAATTGGGACACAACAGGAAGGGGTGAGCTCTGGGAGACACACTGAGAACCAACCTCCTCACAAGGTTCCATACAGCTGGTGGAGAGCTATAGATTAACAAGCTATACGGCCTCTACACCAAAGCGCCCTTCTTGGCACAAAGTCCAGAAGGCACCAGGAACAAACAACTGAGAGCAACCAGGTGGCTAAAGGTCAGTGAAAAAACAGATCTGAAAAAAGTCAGGGAAATATGACTCCAACAAAATGCAGCTATGACAGTCCAGCAAGCCCTGAACACTCCACCACAGCTGAAAAACATGAAAATGATAGAATTCTTTCAAGAATAAATTAAATTTCTGAAGGAATACAAAGACTCCTGTATTTTACAAATGAAAACAATGGAGAATACCATTAGTGATCTCCAAGCCAAAATGGCTGAACTTGAACAGGAAAGAGAAAAGGCAACAAGCAAATTAGAGCAGGAAATGTCGAAAACAAATAAAATTGTTCAAGACTTGAAAGTGGAAGTGGAAGTAATAAAGAATACACAAACTGAGTTAATTCTGGAGGTGGGAAATCAAGGGAAGAGAACAGGAACCACAGATATGAGTATCAAAAATAGGATACAAGAGATGGAAGACAGAATCTCAGGCATGAAAGATTCAGTTGAAGAAATCAGTACAACAACCAAATAAAATGAGAAATCTAAAAAAGTTCTCACCCACAACATCCAAGAAATCAAGAACTCAATGAAAAGAAGGAACCTTAGAATTATTGGCATAGAAGAAAGAGAAAACTCCCAATTTCAAGCTCCAGCAAATATCTTCTACAAAATCATAGAAGAAAATTTCCCAAACCTAAGGAAAGAGATGCCAATAAAATTCCAAGAGGCATACAGAACACCAAACAGAATAGACTAGAAAAGAAATTCCTCTCACCACATAATAATTGAAACTCCAAATGTACAGAACAAAGAAAGAAGATTAAAAGCAGTAAAAGAAAAAGGTCAAGTAAAGTATAATGGCAGAACCATCAGAATTCCACCTGACTTCTCATCAGAAACTTTAAAAGCCAGACGGCCCTGGGTAGATATCCTACAAGCCCTAAGAGATCATAGGTGCCTGGCTAGACTACTATATCCAGCAAAAGTCTCTATCAACATAGATGAAGATAATAAGATATTTCATGATAAAATCAAATATAAACAGTATCTATCCACAAATCCAGCCCTACAGAAGATCCAAGTAGGAAAATTCCAACCCAGTGAAGATAACTACACCCAAGAAAAGAGAGGAAGCAAAAAAAAAAAAAATCCACTTTTGCTAAATGAAAAGAAACAAAACAAATGCATACATCAAAATAACAGGAAATAAAACCTTTGGTCATTAATATCCATCAACATCAATGGACTCAACTCCTCAGTAAAAAGACACAAGCTCATAGAATGGATCTGTAAATAAGACCCAACATTTTGCTGCATACAAGAAACACATCTCTCCAACAAAGATAGATGCTACCTCAGAGTAAAAAGCTGAGAAAAGGTTTTCCAAGCAAATGGGCCCAGGAAGCAAGCTGGAGTAGCCATCCTAATATCAAATAAAATAGACTTTCAACTGAAGTTAATCAAAAAAGTTAGGGAAGGACACTAAATACTCGTCAAAGGAAAAACTCATCAAGACAACATCTCAATTCTGAACATCTATGCCCCAAATACAAGGGTATCCACATTTGTAAAAGAACTCTTCTAAAGCTTAAAACTCACATTGATCCCCACACATTAGTAGTGGGGGATTTCAACACCCCACTCACACCAATGAACAGGTCATTGAGACAGAAACCAAACACAAATAATGAGCCTAACAGAAGTCATGAACGAAATGGACCTATCAGATCTCTACAGAACGTTTCACCCAAACAAAAAAGGATACACCTTCTTTTCAGTACCACATGGAACCTCTTCCAAAATTGACCATATATTTGGACACAAAGCAAACCTCAACAGATACAAGAAAGTTGAAATAATTCGTTGCATCTTATCAGACCATGAGGGAATAAAGCTGGAATTCAACAACAGAAATAATAGAAGGCCTACACATTCATGGAAATTGAACAACTTTTTACTGAATGACCACTGGGTCAGGAAAAAAATAAAGAAGGAAATCAAAGACTTCTTAAAAACCAACAACAATGAAGGTACAACATACTCAAACCTACGGGACACTTTGAAAACTGTGCTACAATGAAAGTTTATAGCACTAAGTGCCTTCAAAAAGAAAACTGTGACAGCTCGTATTCATGAATTAACAGCTAAACTGGGTGAATTGGAAAAAAAAAAAAAGAATCAAACACTCCCAAGAGGAGCAGAAGGCAGGAAATAATCAAACTTAGGGCTGAAATCAACAACTTAGAATCAAAAAGAACGATACAAAGAATCAATGACCTCAAGAGTTGGTTCTTCGAGAAAATCAACAAAATAGACAAACCCTTAACCAAATTGACTAAAAGACAGAGGGAAAAAACCCAAATCAACAAAATCAAAAGTTAAAAGGGAGAAATAATAACAGACATTGAGGAAATCCAGAGAATATTTGGTTCCTACTTTAAAAGTCTATACTCCACCAAATTTGAAAACTTAAGAGAAATGGACAATTTTCTTGATAGATTCCACCTACCGGAGCTATATCAAGATCAGGTTAACAGATTAAACAGCCTTGTAACCCCTAAGGAAATAGAAACAGTCTTGAAAAATCTCCCAACCAAAAAAAAAAAAAAAAAAAAAAGCCCAGGGCCAGATATGGTTTTAGCACAGAATTCTACCAGACCTGCAAAGAAAAGCTAACACCAATACTCTTCAAACTCTTCCCAAAATAGAATCAGAAAGAACACTGCCAAACTCATTCTATGAGGCCACAGTCACCCTGATTCCTAAACCACACAAACCCCAACAAAGAGAGAGAACTTCAGACCAATCTCCCTCATGAACATAGATGCAAAAATACTTAATAAAATACTAGCAAACTGAATTCAAGAACATAACAAAAGTATCATACACCATGATCAAGTTGCCTTCATCCCAGGAACGCAGCAATGGTTCAACATACAAAAATCCATCAATGTAATTCACCATATAAACAAGATGAAAGAAAAAAACCACATGATAATCTCGCTAGATGCGGAAAAAGCATTTGACGAAATCCAACACCCTTTCATCTAAAAGTTCTGGAGAGAACAAACATACAAAGACTGTACCTAGAAATAATAAAGGCAATATACAGCAAGCCAATAGCCAACATCAAATTAAATGGAGAGAAACTTGAAGCATTTCCTCTAAACTCAGGGACAAGCCAAGAATGTCCACTTTTACCATATCTCTTCAATATAGTACTTGAAGTTCCTGCTAGAGCAATAAGACAACTAAAGGATATCAAGGGGATACAAATTAGAAACGAAGAAGTCAAATTATCCCTATTTGCAGACAATGTGATAGTATACACAAGTGACCCCAAAAATTCCACCAGAGAACTCTTACAGCTGACAAACACCTTCAGCAAGGTGGCTGGATACAAAATTAAGCCCTGCTTTGTACAACAAATAAATGGGCTGAGAAAGAAATCAGGTAAACAACTCCCTTCACAATAGCCACAAACAATAAAATACCTGGGGGTAACTCTAAACAAGCAAGTAAAGGACCTTTACAACAAGAACTTCAAGCCCTTTAAGAAAGAAATTGAAGGGGCCATCAGAAGATGGAAAGATCTCCCATGATCATGGATAGGTAGGATCAACACAATAAAAATGGCCGTCCTACCAAAAGCAATACACAGATTCAATGCAATTCCTATCAAAACACCAACACAATTTCTTTTAGACCTGGAAAAAGCTGTTCTTAATTTCCTATGGAACAACAAAAAAACCCAGAATAGTTAAATCAATCCTGTACAATAAAAAATAAAAAAAATCTTGGGGTATCACCATCCCAGATTTCAAGCTGTACTACAGAGCTATAGTAATAAAAATGGCATGATATTGATAAATAAACAGACCAGTGGATCAATGGAATCGAATTGAAGACCCAGAAATGAACAGACACACCTATCGTCACGTAATTTTTGACAAAGAAGTCAAAACTGCACAATGGAAAGAGGACAGCACCTTCAACAAATGGTGCTGGTCCAACTGGATGTCCACATGTAAAAGAATGAAATTAGACCCATACTTATCACCTTGTACAAAACTTGAGTCCAAGAAATAAATCAGGTAAACAATTCCCTTGGAGGAGGCACTTGGCCCTCATATGACTGCTGAACTGGGGCAGGGGACTGTTATGTAGGGACACTCCACTCCAGAGGAGTAGGATGGAAGTGTTAGAGAGTAGAGGGTGGGAGGGCGGGACTGGGAGGGGTGGAAAGAGAACACTATGATGGAGATGTAACCTGAAGAAATAAATAAATAAATTTTAAAAAAGAAACAAAAAGAACAATTCAAATAATCAATGAAAGCAAGAGTTGCTTCTTTGACAAAATCAACAAAATAAAGACCTTAACATAAGGCTGGACACATTAACTCTACTAGAAGAGAAAGTCAGAAAAACCCTTGAACTCATTGGCACAGGTGCCAACTTCCTGAACAGAACACCAACAGCTCAGGACCTAAGACCAACAAATCAATAAATGGGACCTCATGAAACTGAAAAGCTTCTGTAAGTCAAAAGACACTGTCATTAGAACAAAACAGCTGCCTACAGATTGGGGAAAAATGTTCACCAACCCCACATCTGGCAGAGGGCTAATATCTAAAATTTACAAAGAACTCAAGAAATTAAATGCCAAGAAACCAAATAATCCAATCAAAAATGGGGAAAAGAGCTAAACAGAGACCTCACAAAAGAGGAATTCCTAAAGACTTAGAGACACTTGAATAAATGCTCAGCATCCTTAACCATCAGAGAAATAAATACAACTCAAGACGACTCTAAGATTCCATCTCCCACCTGTCAGAATGGCTAAGATTAAAAGCTCAAATGACAACACATGCTGGCAAGGGTGTGCAGAAAGGGGAACCCTCCTCCATTGCTGGTGTGAGTGCAGGCTTGTACAACCACTATGGAGGTCAGTCTGGCAATATCTTAGAAAACCCAGAAATGAACCCACACACCTATGGTCACTTAATTTTTGACAAAGAAGCCAAAACTGTACAATGGAACAAGGACAGCATCTTCAACAAATAGTCTGGTCTAACTGGATGTTGATATGTAAAAGAATGAAATTAGACCCATACTTATCACCTTGCACAAAACTTAAGCCCAAGGATCAAAGACCTTAACATAAAGCCTGGTCACATTAAATCTATTAGAAGAGAAAGTGGGGGACAACCTTGCACTCATCGCACAGGTGACAGCTTCCTTAACAGAACACCAACAGCTCAGGATCTAATACCAAGGAAGGTTAATATCCAAAATTTACAAAGAAATCAAGAAATTAAATGCCAAGAAACCAAATAATCCAATAAAAAATGGGGAACAGAGCTAAACAGAGAATTCACAAAGGAGGAATCCCTAATGACTAAGAAACACTTGAGGAAGTGCTCAGCATCCTTAATCATCAGAGACATGCAACTCAAAACAACTCAGATTCCATGTCACACCTGTCAGAATGGCTAAGATCAAAAACTCAAATGACAGCACATGTGGACAAGGTTGTGGAGAAAGGGGAACACTCTTCCATTGCTGGTGGGAGAACAAGCTTTTACAACCACTATGGAAATCATTCTGGCGATATCTTAGAAAACTTGGAATAGCTCTACCTCAAGACCCAGCCATACCACTTCTGGGTATACATGCAGATGATTCCTCACCAAACCGCAAGGACATCTTCTCATCTATGTTCATAGCAGCCTTATTTGTAATAGCTAGAAATTGGAAACAACCCAGATGTCCCTCAACCAAAGAATGGATAAAAAAACTGTGGTACATCTACACAGTGAAATACTACTCAGCCATCAGAAACAATGTAATCATGCAATTTGCAGCCAAATGGATGGAACTAGAGAAGCTCATCCTGAGTGAGCTAACCCAGACTCAGAAGGATGCACATGGCATCTATTCACTTATAGTTGGATTTTAGCCATATAGTACAGGATAACTATACTTCAGCCAATGCACCAAAGGGAACATGAACTTAGACATTTTACCATTCCATGAGACACTTTGCTCTAGTGGTGCTGCCTTGTAGGCCGCCAGTGTATGAGGAGGCTCTTGGCCCTTATATGACTGCTGAATTGGTGGGTGGGAGTAATATGTAGGTACACTCCACTGTGGAGGAGTGGTTTGGAAGTGACAGGGTGTGGAGGGTAGGAGGGCAGGACTGGGAGGGGTTGAAAGAGAGTGCTATGATGGGGATGTAATTTGAAGTAATAAATAAACATAAAAAACAAATTAAAAAAAGCTTAAAGGGGGTTTTAAGAGTTAACAGAATAGCACAAATGTTTTTGCCTACAAACATGATTTCTTACATATCCTATCTGCACATATAAGAATTTAGAATAAAGACATGTTTCATGCCTAGAAAAATAATTTATAAAATAATAAAGTGCTAAATATCTACTTAAGAGTTTTTATTTAGATATTCAAAATAAGCTATAATGGTTTAATTATAATGATTAGAGTTGTGTGTGTGTGTGTGTGTGTGAAATCAGTATTTTAAAAAACTCTACCTAATTAGCATTTGTATACAATAATCATTGAGAATTTAGGGGATATGTATCAGCATAGTTTACTTGTAAGTTTTGTTTAATTATAATAACAAATAAATTTGTGGTTGATTGACTTTTGTAGTTTATACATTTTATTGTACCCCTTAGAAATAAAATAATAGTATATTTTTCAATTAGTTTTTCATGTCTTGCATGTTTTAAAAATTATATCTACTATGGTAATTTGGATGAAAATAGCTCCTATAGACTCATAAATTTGAATTCTTGGTCCCCAATTTTGGAGATTAGGGAAGGATTATTAGGTGTGACCTTTTTGTAGGAGACCTTGAAGGAGGTATGTTTCTTGGGGTGGGATTTGAACTTTCATAAGATTTTGCTAGGCCCAGCCACCATCCTCTCCATTTTCTCTATCTCCATCTTCTCCCTCTCTCTTTTCTTGTTCAGCAACTTGAGGATCATGAAAGCTCTCTAGTACTGCTCAATGGCCTTTCTGATAGATTGCTGCCCTCATACTCACCACCATGATGATCATGAATTTATCCTCTTAAATTAAGCAATATCCATATTAAATGTTAGCTTTTATAAGTTGCCTTGGTCATGATGTCTCCTCACAGCAAGGGAACAGAGACTAAGCCATCTACCAATGGATATTTAAAGCATATATAACCATAAAACCCTACTTAATTTTAAAGATAAAAATACATTATTACTTAATCTAGAAGTGTAGAAAACTTTGTTTGTAAATAAAAATGAGACTGGGTTCCACACAGATAACCAATTTAGGGCAAGACATTGTATCATTATTAAAATGATTTTCAACAGTAGGTTGTAAGTTCATTTGAACTCAAAACAATTATTTCGTGGTTACTCTCCTTAATCTCTTTTGGTGTTTAAGAAATGAAAACATGTCATTTTGTTAGTTACTATGACAGTCTATCACAGTTATTTTCTAAGCTACTCAGAAATCAAGTTGCTAAGAGACAAGCAATATTTGCTTATCTAAATATAAGAGATAGATAGGGCATCTTCAAAAACCTCAAGAGATCTGCAGAATATGGCATTCAAAGATGTTTTCTTAACTTAAGATTTCTTGATATCGAGACATGTCAGCTCCTGACAGCACCCCCTATTCTACTCCAAGTAGAAGATGAGCATCGAAGAATCTCCAGTGGGAGATGATTGAATTGGTGGTAAGCCATTCTCTTGGCAAGAAAAACCACTTGCTTCAACTGTAGACAGACTTCTGTCCAAAAAGGACAAAACTTGGAAGCAGATAAGTCGACAGCCTAGCTCTGCCAAAACAGGGTAGGTAAGTCCTTCATAATTCCTGCTCTACAACCAATGTCTGTCAGAGAAATGGGGCCAAATGGCTGAAGATTGATGCTGTAATGTATGGAGAGAAAATGGGAACTGTCCAGGCAGCCACTGGTATGTCATTTTTTAGTTTTGGAAGCTGCAGGCCCTGCACTTCCTATGTAATCAGATATATTTATCCCTCTCAGGTCTCTGAGGTGGTTGAAGAATAGATAGCTAGAGTCTCATAGTTAAATTTTGAGTTGTTTAGGAATCAAGAGGGTGTTCTGGATCTAAGAAGATATTTTTAAAATTATGAGGCAAGTTAGTATGAAAGCTGAGTTAGATATAGAACTTTAAACTCATGGAGATGCTTAGATAGTAGAATGTTAAAGTCAGGTGCCAAATACATATGGACTGGACATTGGGAATGTATGCTAAGCCATATAACTCTTATAATCGTGGCCTATTTATTTCTGTTGTTTTGTATTGTATTTATAGTTATAAGAAAAAGAACCATTATTTGGACTGAAAGGGAGAGCTGTTGGGGGGAAAATAAATACCTTAAACTAAAAAAAAAGAAGGGAAGAGGATGGGGGGGTTAAGGGGGAGGAGGGTGGAAGGGTGGGACTGGAGGGGGGAGTAGGGAGGGGATTGTGATTGAGATGTAACTTGAAGAAAAAAATAAATTATTTAAAAAAAAAAGAAATTCTGGATTTAGTTAACTTCCCTCAAGACAGACAATGATCAAATGGCAAAGATAAGGGACATTTAACATGTCCAATCCTAAAATTTATGTTTTTAATAACTAGTCCCAAATAATAAAAACCTGGCCCTAAATCCTGAAGGGATATTTAGACATACCTTTAAAGGACCTATGATGACAGAGCTACCTCCCAAATAGTGCAAGAATGATATTTATCTTTTATAAATGTGTATAATAAAGTTTTCCGAAAGACACTTCATATAAAGCAAGTCTGTTATAGGACAAAAGATTGAAAATTGAATCAGATTAAAGATTTATTAAGCCAAACATAACAGAAAATGGATTATTGAAGTATAAAGTCAAATTTCTAAATATTATTGAATGTAAACTGTCACTGTATTCATTAAAATGATTCATTTATATCTTGAGGTAATGGATTTGACATTTTTATTGCTGAATTGTAAATATTTTAGAACATTTCTGCTTAAATTTCTAATGGTATTAATAATAATGTATCTACAGAAGACTAAAACAAGGAGATTTTTTAATTGAGGTTATTATTCATTCATTACCTTAGGCTAGACATTTTGAAAACTACTTAATTGATCTACAGCACTGTTTACCAATCATTATTATATTTCACTATATAAAATTACATCCACTTTGAGAAAGTTAGTAGAGGTACTACTAAGATACACATTTTTCCATTTTTAACTCATCACATTTTTCTTTTAAGTAATATGCCCTTATTTTAGCCATGAGAATATTTTGATTCCTCTAAAATTTGTGAATGCTTCTGTTGTGCTGTTGTAGTGATAGTTTTGTTTGCTGTGTTTCAATTCAGTTGCCATTTTTAATAAAACCAATTGCCATTCATTCTTTCTTTACTCAATATGCTAGATTTGTTTCAAAGGTACAGATAGCTTTCCAGTATGATGACCCTTGAGAAAAACCATCAATCAAATGGATGCAGTAATGATTGATTAAGGAAGCAAATGTTGAGTGATTCTGAGGAAAAGAAAATAAAAATTATCCTTTTATACTTGCAGTGTGTTCCCATTAACAGACCCTTAATTAATGATATCTGCCCTAAGGGAACATGGGCAGAGGAAAAACTGCAGAAGGTGAAGGGGGAGCTAATAAGTTCATCAGTGAGGCAACTACAGAGCTCTACCAAGGAAGAAATCTCAGTAAATATAAAACGTTTAAAAACTCTTTGTATGAAGTCATGGTAGATCCTTGGAAAAATCTATGAGCTCCATTTGGATGACGACATAAGAGTCTTTGATGATTGGTGTTTAAAGTGATTTAAATTATGTCACATGACTTTTCAATTTAAGCATGAAGGATTCCAAATTCCATATGCTCTGTAGACTAAATGTCTAATGTTTTCCTTTATGGAAACATTCAAAGTGTTAAACAGGTTCTACAGAGAACTGATAAGAGAAGTCTGTCTAGTGTTAACTTCAACTATGCCCCCCATATGTTTGAAAAACCCATTAATAATTCAAAGAATATGCAATGAGAACCAGCTGAATACTGAGTAGCAAAGCACTTCTGTAACCACACTAATTTTCTTCTTTTAAGATTACACAAATTGTGCAAACATGAATCTGATTAAGTTAACAAGGGGTCCATTAAAATACAAGGATTTATAATAAAGACAAACTTAGTTTTTATATTCTTTCACCATAATAAACTATAGTTCAGGCAAAAATAAACAGCACTAATTAGCAGAAGAAATTACCGTGGTAGCCTAGATAAAACAGTATCTAGGCTAAAACAGAAAGGGGTGCTTTGATTTTTGCCTGACCTTTACTCTCCTCGTATGTCCACTTATCTTGTTGCCTGTGAATTCATTCACTAATGTTAGAGCCAGTGTTTCCTGACTTCCAAATTTGACAGCAGCTCTTCAGAAATCCTCCAAGATCATAACACCAGATTAAGGATGCTGATATATCCATCCTCAGTGGATGGGAAAATTACCACTCTTTGCCTCTCCAGTGTGAGATCCTCATGGTTAGTTGCATTATCCAGATCCCAGATCATATTGTCTAAGACAGTTGAACAAATCTCCAAATTCTTCCTCCCTGCGTGTGTGTTTGTTCATTCTATCAGTTCTATTTCTGAGAATTCTAATACACAGTGATTTTAATTATTTTTTTTATTTTAATTTATATCTTTGTGTTTAAACATCATTTAAAGAATATATGAATACTTCAGACAGAAATATACTGAGATGTTGAGGGCATGTACCAGACTTACAGTAAAATGAGAGCTAAATTATTTATTACTCTCACATTTAAAACAGTTGCTTTTAGTTGATTAGTCTAAGTCTCTAGATTGATAATTCTATTTCTGCTTCTTATTCCTCCTCATCTCTATCTCCTATTTTCTTCAACTAAGTTATTCTGCCAAAAGACTGTCAAAACTTTGGTTATAGAAAATGGTAAGAATAAATGTGCCTTATATTTATGACATTAATTATAATAGCCCATTCATATTTTATATTCTTTCACAAAATTAATACTGCATGAAAGGAAAAAGAAAATATTTTGAATCTGATTAACTTCCTTCTCACTCAGTTTACAGTAGATGTTAGCATAGCTGTATGTGATGTTGGCTAGATATTGTGAAGGTAAAGAGTGTCATGTTTTAAACAACATAAAAGAGAAAAGATTTTATTTTTAATTATTATTTCTTTATTAACAATATTCACTTATAAAAAATATAAACACTTAACTACTCATCCTAAAATTCCTACAACCCCTTTAACATAACCACTAAATCTATTGATAACTATTACAACTATTTTCCTAACCTTTTTGAAGGATACAGTCTCTAGGGCAGGTCCTCAGTCGTCAGGAACACAACCTCTTTTGTAGGCCCTTTAATGACTTAGCAGTTTTTTTTTTTTTTTTTTTTTTTTTTCTGGAATATCTCAGATGTAGATCCGTCAGGGTAAATTGGCTATGGCAGTCTCACCTTAAATAAGGATCGAGGCTTTCTTCTTTCTGGGAGACCCCAGTCATCTGTAGGTCAACATATTTCCTTTGCATCAGCAACTCTGCCACTCTGCCTCTGTCCTTAAAGCCAGCCACAGTTTTGTTTAGGCCACTGTTCAGACAGGTCAAACCCCTCTAAGCAAAAGTTGAATGATGGAGGTTTAGTCCTTGGCCTTTTACTTTCTTGCTGAGTCTTTCTCTGTTCACCAGCTTCTTTCTGCCTCAGGAAGAACTGGCCACAGTCTACCATCAATTTCTCTATCAAGACTCCCTAGCATTGAAGCTCTCTAGCATGGGGGCCCTCCTGGCTCCATGTACTTGTCCTTAAATAGGATCTCTCCTTGTTCCACCTGTTTCAGCTTAATTTGGGCTCTGCCCACTTAGCAGCAGAAAACAATGCCAGGCCAAATACTTTGTTTCTAGTCCATTAAGTCTTTCCTGTTTTTCACCTGGCTTCAACCTTGTTTTTTAGTCCATTAAGTCTATCCTGTTTCCTTTTTTAGTCCACAAGCTGATAAGCTAATTGGTCACAGCCAAGTTGATCTTCATTCCCCAAATTAAGAGACTGTATCAGAAACCTCTAGATATTTACTAACTACCTACTATTTTAATTCTAATAGGCACTCTGTTATTCATGAACTTACAATAAATCAACTTCTTAAATCTTTATCAATATGAATTACTGAAATACATCATGTTATGATAGAAATGAGAAAGAATTACCCAGAGAACTGTAGAAATAATTATTTAAATTATTTACTAGTATTTAGATTATCGTTAATTGGCTGGCAGCTGTTAATCTTTAACCAGCCATTACAAATGAGAACACATATACCACAGGCATTTTAATAAGATTTGGTCTGGATTGAGCAATATTAGCCCATCTAAACTATCTCTTGATTCTATTTCCCAAATATGACCCCATATATACATATGTCTCCTTGGACTGTTATTCTCCATTCTAGGCCTATGTTCCAGGCCATCTGGAATGACATTCTATCTCTATCCCATGGCATGTGTCCTTCTTCCTGCTCTTTGCTGCTTTTCTTCAAGGCTTCTTGTACTCATCTACTGGAGGCTTCTTCTTCTGGCTACTCTAGGCTTCTGAAGCCCACAAACCTTAGTCCTGCCTACCTCTGTCTTTGCCCAATCTCAGGCCTCAGCATTTATTCAGCTAATCAGAGACAATGTAAGTAACAGACAGCAAGCAGGACCAATTAATTATTATTTAGAATGCATAATATCACTCCATTAAAGAACTGTGCCGCAAAAAAAAAAAATAAATAAATAAATAAAAAAAAGAACTGTGCCGCAATCCATACTGGGAATGTAGTGTTTAAATCATTGCCTTTGGCTGAAAAAATTTGTTGCAGAGATCATGCTATAAAACCATGTATCATAAGAAAACAATGAAGGGTTTCCAACTTTCAATTAGTTGTCCTGTTTAAAATATGTACTATAGTTTAAAATATGTAACAAAACTCTACATTTGTTATAAAAGGATTTTGTATATTAAAGGTAAAAGACATCTGGTAACTACTGAGGAAAAAGACACTTAGGATATTCCACAAACATCAGAAATAACACTTTATTGAAAAATTGAATGGTCAGTTGAGAAAAATGGCAATGTGTTTTTATTAACTTATTTTTAGAAAATTCAGGTTTCTAGGTAGAAACCTAGTGAAATGTAAAGTCCCATAAATCCGTGAGTGGACCCTACCAAGGCTCCTAGAAATAGAGGACATGGAGACTGAACTGGCCATCTTCTGTAAGTAAAGCTTCCAGTGGAGGAATAGGGACATCAATATAGCCACAAAATCTGTGACTTACATTTTGTCTTGCCTGCAAGATGTGCTGGTTTAAAGTTTGCACAGAAACTGTGGGTGTGGCCAAATAATGACTTGTCCAGTTTGAGAACCATGTCACAAGAGGGAGCCTGCCCTTGACATTGCCTGAAGGGCCAGGATCCAGAGGCTGGATAGCCCAGAGACCTAGAATAGAACCAAACACGACCAGAAAAAAAAAAAGTCTATGAAATGATTCCTAATGATACTTTGCTGTACTTATAGACAGGAGCTTAGCATAATCATCATCAGAGAAGCTTTATCTAGCAATTGATGGGAGTAGATGTACACATCCACAGATGTCTTTAGACAGAACTCAGGAAACCCTGTGGAAGAGGGGAGGAAGGATTGTAAGAGCCAGAGGAGTCAAGGACACCACAAGAAAACAATCTGGCCTCACAGGGGCTCACAGTGACTGAACCAACAAACCTGAATGGGTTTGATCTAGGACCTCTGGACATATGTTATGGTTGTGTAGCTTGGTGTTCTTGTGGGACTCCTAATTGTGGGAGAAGAGGTTGTCCATGACTCTTTTGCCTGATTTTGGGACCCTTTTCCTCCTATAGGGTTGCCTGGTCCAGCATTAACAAGAGGAGATGTGCTTAATCTTATTGCAACTTTTCATGCCATGTTCGGTTGATATCCCTGAGAGGCCTGACCTTTTCAGAAGGGAAAGGAGAAGGAATGAATTTAGGAGATAGAAGAAGATGGTGGAGGTTCTAGGAGGAGAGGAGGAAAGGGATACTGTTGTCATGGTGTGATATATGAGAGTAGAATAAAGCAGAAAAAGATTTAAAAAATTTCAGGACAATATTTTATCGTATTCTTTTAATATTTTCTTTCCTTCAACTAGATTTTATAGAAAATAGAGATATAGATATTATGTAACATCATATTTCTTATGTTTGTGAAATAGGAATATATGCTTTGATATATGGTAACTCAGATATGCATGCACCCAGGGATAGATTCATATATATATATGCATATGTATATGTATATGTATATGCCTATATTTGTGCATGTTAGATAGATGGATGGATGGATGGATAGATTGATAGAAAGAAAGAAAGAAAGAAAGATAGATAGATAGATAGATAGATAGATAGATAGATAGAGATGGCACAGATGATAGATAGAGAATATGAACATATAAAATATCAAAATCAATGTTGGGTATGCAACCCATTTCCTGTGAGACTACGAAAAGCGAAGATTTAAAGTGACCATCCAAACCTGAACTCTAAACCACTCTGATGCATACAACATAAAACTGATTACAAATCTAAAGCATTTGCTAGTGTGCAAAATAATATTCAGTTTTCACAGAGGCAACTAATTAGCATTGGACTTTAACTAAAGTTGCATTCTGTCTTGGAAGAGTTAGTGCTTCCTCCTCTGTAACAAGGAGAGCTTACCACCATTCCTGACTTTGCATTTACAGATATTGACTTATCAATTCATACTTTTCATTAAACACTCTCGCTTTGCTGGTTTAAATGCATTTTGTGTCTCACAAACAAGTCCTCAACACCTTTGTATGTTTTTTCCACATCTACTTGAAGTTCTGCCAATGTTCCTTATTTCTCATCAGATTGAAACTCTACTCTTCCTGTTAGTCAGAGGGTGGGGGCGTGTAGAGAAAAAGTGCTGTGTTTGTGCCACGTTTTCTATCATACTCAACTACCTATCAAAATTTCTCATGTATAATGTGTGTTTATAAAAACTTTTGAAAGATGAAAATGAATAAAATCTACTGATTTATTGAAGAGTCCATAGAAGAATAGTAGTACAATTTATGCTTACTAAATATATGCCAATCTCTTTTCTACAAACGTAATTAATAATTCATCATGATAAATAGTGAAGAAAAGATGACTTAAAAGAAAAAAGTTAATTTTTTTCTACAGTATATGTTAGAAATGATATAGAATCTGGGGAGAAGTCACTCAGTGTAGGAAAAAGCATAATGAATATATCTAAGGTTCAGATGTAAGTAAATATTCTATGATTGTATGTATAAACAGGACCTACCTGGCATCCACATAGTGCCTAGACTTCTATCATTCTGATACCATGGGTTCTGTTGCAACAGAATCCAATAGAAAGTAAAGTTTATGGAGACATGATTATTTTCATAGCATGCCCTGCAACATGGGGGCAGTGCAAATAGTGTGTGAAACTGTGTTAACAAATGTTCTGTTGCACAGCAATCACATTCTAAAGGAACAGTCACAAGAAGCACAGCATAAGAAGAGACCACTTCACTATGATGCAAGAAGATACCTTTTAACTTTCACTGAGCACAGGTGAACAAGACACTGAGAAGTACAAAAGTGGCTAACCAGGCCACCTTCCTTCTATTGTTAGTAACCACTGCTACCTAACAGGTAATAATGTTAGCCAGCACTATTATGTACTTCTTTCAGGTTTAAAAAATCATAAAATTATACAAGTACAGAACTACACTCACTTCTGAGAATACCCACCTCAGAGAAAACCTCACTCTTCATTCCTCTCAAACAACCCAAAACCTTAACTAGACTTGTCTAGCTAACTTCTTTCTCTCCTATCTCTTTCTTCTCTCTCTCATTAATAAATAAGTCTTTATTATTATATGGTAGTTATGTTTCTGGTGGTTTGAACCTAATCACACACTCTATTAATCTCAGCCTTCTCTCATAAGCACTAATTACAGGAGGACTTTATACGACAGTTTGAGATTTGAAGCTAAAAAAAAAAAAAAAAAAAAAAGAAGAAGAAGATGTTCAAGGAAGTTTTTCCTCTATAGTGTGAGTCTGTAACCGAACTTTTAAATTATTATTTACCACTTATTTATTTATTACTAAATTCACTTATAACAAACACCAACAATTTGTTAACTATTAATCCTATAAAATCCTACAACCCCTTTAACCTATCCACTAAACCTATTGATAATTATAACAACTACTTTCATAACCTTTTAGAATGATACAGTCTCTGGGGCAGGTCCTCAGTCGTCAGGAATACAGTCTTTGTTGTAGATTCTTTAACGCACTTAGCAGTCCTTTCTCTGGATCTCTCAGATGTAGGTTCGTCAGGGTCGTTATATTGCAGTCTCACCTTAAATAAGGCTTCATGCTTTCTTCTCTGTGGGAGACCCCAGCCGTCTGCAGGCCAACTTACTTCTTTTGAATCAGGAACTCAGCTGCTCTGCCTCAGTCCTTAAAGCCAGGCACAATTTTCTTTAGGTCACTGTTTGGACAGATCAAACGCCTCTAGGCAAAAGCTGAGCCACAGGGTCCAGTCCTTGGCCTTTTGGTTTCTTGCTCAGGCTTTCTTTGCTCACCAGCTTCTTTCTGCTTCAGGGAGAGAGCTGGCCATCAATGGCCAGCCCTTTTTTCAGCAGGACTCTTGGAGCTCTCTAGCATCAGGGGCCTCTTCTCTTCTGGGCTCCATGCACTGTCCTCAAATAGGAGGAACTCTGTTTCAGCTTAATTTGGGCTCCGCCCACTTAGCAGCTGAAAACAATGTCAGGCCAGATACTTTGTTTCTTCAAGTCTTGAGTCTTTCCTGTTTTTCCTGACTTCAAACTTGTTTTTCAGTCTA
>CAJQZJ010032178.1:8991409-9090732 GCA_907164525.1 Lophiomys imhausi | reverse complement strand
AACTTGTTTTTCAGTCTATTGAGTCTTTCCTGTTTTTGCTGACTTCATGCTGATAATGCTGTTCATGCCCCGAATTAAGAGACAGTATCAGAAACTCCTATATATTTTCTAAATCTAATTTATCTAACTCCTACATGAGTCTATTAAATAAATCTGTGGACAAGTTTCTTTAAATGGGGTTTTGTTTTGTTTTGTTTTTTAACCCAATTATCAAATAAAGAGTAAAGACTGCTACGTAATTTTAATTCTAGACAAAGATGAGTAGCAATAGAAAATCCTGGCTTCATTACTTTATAAACACTACAAACATCTTTATAACTAATAATGTAATTAAGTATGTGGAACATATTTAATGTGTGTGAACAGTACTTGAAACCAAGCTTGTAGAGATCAGCTGGAATTTTCACCAGAGAAGCCATATAAACCATTTAATGATATTTGCACATTGTTCTAAAGACAATGTGAAAACAATCAGACAATATTAAACTGAGGAAAGGAATGCTGTGGTTTGCATTTTTAAAGGATATGTTTGGGGCAAGGATCCATCATGGGTGATATTGGGGAGATGAAAGTAATTAGAATGCAGCTAAGGTAATATGGTGTGAGGGATGCTTCTGCTTCTGCTTCTGCTTATGATTTTTGCAGACAAGGTTTTTTGGAGGAAGGAG
The DNA here is from genome assembly GCA_907164525.1 of Lophiomys imhausi. NCBI lineage: Eukaryota > Metazoa > Chordata > Mammalia > Rodentia > Muridae > Lophiomys > Lophiomys imhausi. The sequence goes on along the minus strand of CAJQZJ010032178.1, from coordinate 9,090,064 downwards.
ATGGTCATATCTGATAGAAGCTGAGATGTGAAAATGATAACCTGGATGAATGGTTTTTATGAGGATTGTAGACTAATCATAAAAGATTGTGTCTAAAGTGGTATGCTGTGAAACAGGAAAGATGATAAAAATCATTCTCTGAGGTATAAACAGTACATTTGGAAACAAAAATACTTCAGTTTTCAATTATTTAGATGGTAATGGATTGCATCTCAAAGAGAGTTTAGTAAGTGGGCTAAGAGCTTAGCCAAGACATTTGGACTAAAGAAAATATTTCAAAATTTGAATAGTTAGAGAAAGAAGCACACATGGTTACCTATGTAAAGATCTCATAGAGGCTTCTTGAAGATTAGTTCTGCAAGGAACACAAAATAAGTATCAGTTATAAACTCAAATATGCAAAGACATAGATCTGAAGATAAAATATGCATTCCTGCCAAAGATGGCAAAAATTTGTGGTAGAGAGGGCTTAGTATTTAAGATATATATAAAGGAAAGGAAGACAATAGGTAAAGTATCAAGAATACTTGAGCTTTTAGTATACTGCTTTGAAGAGTATTCATAGTTCCCTAATGTGGCAAAAGAGAATGTTGAGCTTAGGCAGGTGTGTAGGAAAAATCAAATAGCATGAGAGTGTTATGGCATAGAAAGCGGTGAAGGATAATATGTTAAAGAATAATGTATGCCAGTTGTGTCCAATGTTGGAGGTTTGTTAAGTATGAAACAGCTCTAAAGGATTACATAACTTCAGTCCTTACAGTGTGATGTGGACTGGACTCTCAAAGGCTGAGGCTTCTATGAACATGGTATTTTATAGCCTGGGTAACTTACAGTAATAAATAATAAATGATGCATAAACAGGAAATACACAAAGTTTCAATGTTATTTAAATTAATAGTATATAGTGTATAAAAATAAGACTGGGCAGAGTATTTATTTTAATAAGCAGGTAGTATGTAGTATGTCTATAATAATACATAAAACACATATGTAGAGAACATATATTTATATATGTACTATAGTATATACATAGGTGATGTGTATAATGCGTTAACAGAGAAAAGTCAGTCCTTCCTTCTTCATTGAGATGACATTACAATTTCTTACAATATATTTTAGTTTTAGAAAGTCATTGGTCAATCATTTTACACTTCACATTGTATAGTCTATGACATTGAATATTTAAGATTTTGAGTATGACTAGTATTAATGTCACAAATTATGAATATCAAGTTTTTAACAAGTTAGAAAAATATTTCCCTAATATTTGTTTTCATCACTTTATACTTCATAATTTTTATGCACTCTCTAAATTCTATTGAGTGCACACTAGACCATTTCATTATCCCTTTTATATTTCTTCAGTTCTTTTTCCAATATTTCATCTTGGTCAAATTAGGTGTTGCATTCTGGGCAAACTGTAGTTGTCAGGTGCACTAATTCTCATTTTTAGCTATGCACAATCTGTTCTTTAAGCCGTTTAGTTGTTTTTATCATCTCAAAGTCTATGTAATGTCAATATATCTATTATTACTTTCAAATCTGGCCTCTCAAGTATTGCTTTGTATTCTAAATGTCTTGTACATTTACAGTTTTGTCTTCATCAGTTTGCTTATTAAATACTCAGGTTAATTATACGGTTGTATGAAACTCATACTTTTATTTTATACATATCCATGCAAGGTTGTTTGGGGCTATTTTCTTATTCAACATCATCCTCATTTTGGATCTTGTATGACCTACTTTTGGGATGTATCTGTCCAAATCAATTTTACATTTGTTCTTGCTGAGTGTTTGAGGCCCTTTCTGCCTCATGTGTTATTTATTTACTGCATAATCCCTCAGCAACTTGGGAGTCTGTATTCACATCACAAGCTGATTGCAGGCGTAATAGTGATTTTGAAATTTAAGTACTTGGGTGAGGAAAAATATACTGTTTTTATGGACCCTTTTTGCTATACAGTGATATCTTCTATACTACCTTTCACTGAGTCTATGTGTTAGAATCAATGATGACTCCATGTAAAATTAGTCTGGAACTAAGGGAAAGATTTTACCCATTTTGTTCTGATGTCATGCATGCATATAGGAATTAATCATTTAATCACTCATTATTAGAAGAAGGATCAGTTATAAACTCAAACTGATGGTAGGAGATAGAGATTTGAAGACAAAGTATGCATACCTGGCATAATCACCCATTATTAAAAGAAGGATCTTTTAGTGAGCATGTTTTTGGACTATGTTATCCATCATTTGTGGATGAAACAAATTTTAAGACTTAATTATTAAAGTTGTCCTCTTCCTCATTGGATATTTTCAATTCAGATATGTTCATGCTACAGAATCAGCTTTCTATACTCTGCTTATTGGAGAACATTATTTCTTACCACTCTCCTGTTACATATTGTTTTATGGAGTGGACAAAGTTTACTCTTGTTTATTCAAATGCTGATTTCATTATCCCACTATCTGGTTTCAATGGGAAGATGGTTTTGTTATGTTTACTTTAGAATCTCCTGTGTCAAGTTGCTATAAACATGTTCACCATTGTTTCTCTGCTTTGTTAATAAAACTGGCTAAAGCCAATAGCTCAGCATAGGGAGAATCGGGTGGGACCTCCATTTCAACTCAGGGGAGGAGAGATAGGGATGAGAGGGGATTCGTGCCATGAGGAGACGAGGTAAAGGAGAGAAATGGGGAGGAACTGATTCCAGATAAAATCATAAATGCAAGTAATGGGGATTATGGCTGGGAGGTAAAAAGATTAGTCATGGGGCATAGATTAAATTTCATGCTCAGCTCATAGCTTAGTTTTTAAAATAAATCATAATCTCTATGTGTGGTTATTTGGGGAACTGGTTAGTTGAAGTGTAATTGACACAGTATTAATTATATGAGTCAATATTAACAATAACCAACCCTCTACTTTTTATCTGTTGGATGCTCTGCATTCCTTCTGAATTTCAGAAGACTCTCCAAGATAGAACAGACCAGGAAAAATGGGAAGTACTCAATTTTTTGATGCTGAAGCCAACTGTGGAAAAATGGAATATTCCTTAGACTGTACTGAATAGAATAGATTTCTCCTTAAATCAGTGCTTCCTACTAGAGTGACTCCACTTTCTCATTTCTGTTGTCAAAATGAAATTAAATCTGTTGAGGAAGTTCCAACATGATCCAACTGGTCTAGTTCTTATAACCAAAATGTAGAATAACAATTCTCTCAAGGGGCGTATTTTGTACAAATGCTTTATAAAACTTCAAAATGAACTTCCATTTAGGCTGAAGTCCCTTGCCAGATTCTCTATTATATGGAACTGGGAATGTTTGGCCCAGAGCAAAGTTTCTGTCATTTCTTCCGCATCAGTCAGCTGAGTTTACAATATGTAGCACAGTTTAATTGTCCCTATTGCATTCCCTCCTCATCATCGGTTCTTTGGCTTCTTTCCATTCAAACAACTGAATAGTCAATGTTATTGCTTTCTCTTCAGAGTAAGTGAAAAGAGAAATGTGTAATTCTACTGAAATACAAACATAATTATGAAATATTAAAAAAGTTTTTTTAATTTTTTTATATAAGTACTTTATTTTTTTTCTTCAAGTTACATCTCAGTCACAAACCCTTCCCTATTACCCCTTCCTGTCCCACCTTTCCACCCTCTTCCCCCTAACAGCTTCCCTTTTCAATCCAACAAATGGTTCTTTCTCTTACAAGAGTAAATTCTATACAAAACAGCAGAATTAAATATGCCACATTTATGAGAGTTAAATGGCCCAGTATACCTTCCCAATGTCCAGTTCATACATATTTGGCCCCTGACTTTAACCTTCTACCTTCTAACCATCTCCATGAGTTTAAAGTTCTATAACTGACTTAGTTTTCATACTAACTTGCATCACTATTATAACCATCTTCTTAGATCTAGAATGCCCTCTTGATTCCTAAACAACTCAAAATTTAGCTATGAGACTCAAGCTGTCTATTCTTCAACCACCTCAGAGAGCTAAGAAGGATAAATATATCTGATTATATAGGAAGTGCAGTGCCTGCAGCTTCCAATGCTAAGAAATGACATACCAGTGACTATCTGGACATTTCCCCTTTTCTCTCCATACATTCCAGCATCAGTCTTCAGCCTTTTTGTCCTGTTTCTCTGACAGATATTGATTGTAGAGCAGGGATTATGAAGGACTTACCTAACCTGTCTTGGCAGAGCTAGGCTGTCGACTTCCCTGCTACCAAGTTTTGTCCTTTTTGGACAGCAGTCTGTCTGCAGTTGAAGCAAGGAGTTTTTACATGCCAAGAGATAGGCTTGCCACTAATTCAACCATCTCACACTGGAGATTCTTCGATGCTTATCTTCTACTTGGAGTAGAATAGGGGGTGCTGTCAGGAGCTGATATGTCATGATATCAAAAAAAATCTTAATTTAAGACCACATCTTTGAATGCCATATTCTGCAGATCTCTTGGGGTTTTTGAAGATGCCCTATCCATCTCTTGTATTTAGATAAGCAAATGTTGCTTGTCTCTTAACAACTTGATTACTGAGTAGCTTAGAGAATATCTGTCTGTGATAGACTGTCATAGTAGCTAACAAGGTGACATGCATGCATGACTAGGAGTTTGTTTTTCTTAACTATCCTAAACAGTTTTAGACGGTTGGTATCAAGAAGCCAGAGCTTCACATTTCATTTTTAAGTATCTCTAGGTACGGTACCATTAGGAAGCATTACCTTTAATTTTGTATCAATATACAAAGATCTATTCAAATGTGGCTAAATATACTCTTAATTTTGTATCAATATACAAAGATCAATGCCTATGTGGCCCAATACAATCTTAATATTGCATCCATATACAAGGGTCAATACCATTGTGGCCAACTATAATCTTAATTTTGTATCAATATACAAATATCAATACTGACGTAGTCCAATACAATCTTATTTTTGCACAATAAACAATGGTCAATACCACTTTAGCCAAATATACTACTAATTTTGTATCAATATACCAAGGTATAAGGGCATATTCAATAATCTGACCCTTCTTCTTGGTCCTTCCTGTGCTATGTCTTTGTCTCAATAGATAACACTTTACCCCCCCTCCCCCCCCCAAAAAAAGAGGGTGATTGTCCCTGAGTGAGGATTAGGGTAGGGCTCTGTTCTTATCTTTCCTGGAGAATCATAGCATCCATTCAAGGAACCCAGGGACAACTGGACAACGGAAACCTCAGCAGAAAACAGAATCAGACACCAAAAGAAGACGAGTGACCCAATTGATTCAGCCTGACATATTCCCTCAATAGCTGTCTCCATCAAAAGCCTACAACCACAACAACTCAATACCGCTAAGACCGTTCAGATCTACACAATGCCCCAGCCAGAACCTCAGTAAAGCCTGGAAGTTCAGCTTCTGCCTACAAACTCTTTAGGACATCTAAACAACTGAGAACAGAAGGACTGAACATAAAAGGATTGTACTAACATTTTTAACCATTTTTCCATTTTGGTTCGGGCCCCAAACAGGTTTACTGCGACCCAAATCAGCAGGAAGTCATTTTAAGAGAGCAACATCCCATACCCAGAGGGTGGGGAGGGTGTTTCTCCCCCCCCCCCTTTTGGTTATTTGAAGGACAACTGAAAACTCTGTTATTTAGGGGAAGAGATTACAAGTTGTTAAATGGTCCTGTTTAATGGGTTTTGGAGGTTAGACTCAGGGTATTCTTTCTTTCCCTTTTCTGTATCCTTCTTTATCTCCTCTGTAGGAATGCACGGACGAGAGAAATATTAAAAAAGTTTTAAATAATTTTCCGTATTTAAGATTGGTGAAACCACCCTGAAGAGCAAAAGATTTGAATGATTTCTGTTAATGAGTTAACATTCTGTATCTCTTTATATTCTCTTTCAATAGCTTGAGAAGGGAAGTCGGCTTATTTTCACATCCTCCCTCACAATAAAAAACAAAACTCAGGATCACAAAACAGTCTTGTACAAAGAAGAATCTCTGCAGGTACCACCATTCTTGATTTCAAGCTATATACTACAGGGCAATAGTAATAAAAACTGAATGGAATTGCATAAAAGCAGACAGGCTGATCAGTGAAATCAAATCAAAGATGCAGAAATTTGAAGTAATAAATAAACATAAAAAATAAATTAAAAAATAAAACAGAAATAAACCAACACAGCTACAGAGACTTGATTTTTGACAAAAACTCCAAAACCATACAATAGAAAAATGATAGTATCTTTAACAAATGGTGCCAGTCTAAGTGGATAGCAACATGTAGAAGAATGCAAATAAATGAATATTTATCACCCTGCACAAAAGTCAGGACCAAGTGAATCAAAGACCTCAACCTACATCTGGATGCACTAAATCTGATAGAAGAGAAAGTAAGGAAGCATCCTGGAATTCATTGGCACAGGAGACAACTTCCTGAACACAACACCAATAGCTTAGGCACTAAGATCAACAATTAATAAATGGTATCTCATGAAACTGAAAAGCTTCTGTAGGGCCAAGGATACTGTCAATAGAACAAAAGGGCAGCCCACAGAATGGCAAAAGGTCTTCACTAACCTCACATCTGATAGAGGGCTTATATCCAAAATATATTTTAAAAACTCAAGAAATTAAACAAAAACAAACCAAGCAATCCAGTAAAAAATGGAATGCAGAGCTAACCTGAGAATTCACAAAAGAGGAACATCTGATGACTGAGAAATACTTAAGAAATGCTAAATGTCAATAAGGGAAATACAAATCAAAAGGACTATGAGATTCCATCTTACTCCCCTCAGATTGGCTAAGGTCAAAAGCTCAAGTGACTGCATATGCTGGGAAGGATGTAGAGAAAGGGAACACTCTTCCATTGCTGGTGGGAGTCCAAATTTGTACAAACACTCTGGAAAACAGTCTGATGCCTTCTATGAAAATTGGGAATAGTTCTACCTCAAGATGCAGCTATATCACTGCTGAGCATATACCCCAAATACACATCTCCAAATCACAAGGTCATTTCCTCAACTATGTTCATAGCATCTTTATTCATAATAGCCAGAAACTGGAAACAACCCAGATGTCCCACAACTGAGGAATTGATAATGAAATTGTGGTCCATTTACATAATGGAATACCATTCAGCTGTTAGAAACAAGGACATCATGAAATTTGCAGGCAAATGGTTGGAACCAGAAAAGATCATCCTGACTGAGGTAAGGCACTCATCATATTTACTCACTCATAAGTGTATATTAGCCATTACGTACAGGATATCCATGCTACAATACACAGACCCAAAGAAACTAAGTATCAATGAAGGCTGTAGGGATGATGCTTCAATCATTCGAAGTAAGCAAATAAATTAGGCTTCAGAAGTGGACAGAGAGAGGTAACTGGACAGGAATCTACCATAACTGCCATCTGAGAGGATTTATCCAGCAGGTAATGGAAACAAAGGCAGAAACCCACAGCCAAACATTAGGGGAACTCAGGGAGTCTTGTGGAAGAATTAGGTGAAGGTCTGAGGGGAGCTGGAGGAGCCAAGGACACCACAAGAAGACCTACATATCCAATTAATTCAAACGGAGGGCAGCTTATAGAGACTGAACCACCAACCAAAGAACTTACATGGACTGGTCCTAGGCCCACTACACATATGAAGCTGATGGGCTGTTTGATATTCAAGTGGATCTCCTAACAATTGGAGCAGAGACTATCTCTGACTTGGTCCCTTTTGCCTTCCTCTAGTCCCAATTTTCCTAAAAAACCTGTCTTGTCTTGCCTCAGTGGAAGAGGATGGACTTAGTCCTGATGCAATTTGATGTGGCAGAGTGGGTTGGTACCGGGTGGGTGGGGCATGGTATGGAGAAGTAGGTAGGAGGGTGATACTGGGAGGAGAGGAGGGAGGAGTTGTGATTCAATGCAAAATAAATAGGTGACAGATAGATAGATTGATGATAGATAGCTAGATAGATAGACAGAGACAGATGATAGATAAATGGATAAAAACCAGTAATCACAGAAATAACATTAAAAAAGAGAAAGGTAGTTCTAAGTGTAGTAGATATTCATGATATGTAATGCTTTCTTCAATGTCCACTTCTGGTTGCTTCTTTAATATTTAAATGGTTTGCACATGCCAGTTCAGAACCCTGAAGTCTAGAGTTCAAAATTTTCTCTTGACTGATCTGCAAAGTGTTCCCTTCCCTTAAATATTTATTTATCATTTTTGTATGTGTATATATATTTGCCTACCTGGACTCATGGATACCACATGTGTGTACATTGCACAGAGACCAGAAGAGAACAGCAGATACCTGGGGGCTGGAGTAGTTTGTGATTGTAGGCCATTAGTTTTGTGTTCTAGGAGTCAAACCCTGGCCATCTGCAAATGAGTACATGATCTTAACTACTGAGTCATCTTTCCAGCCCCAAATATGACTGCTTAAAATATCACACTGGAGATCAGGATTCCAGGAAGTCATTTTGGGTGAAAGAAAAATAAAAACAAAACCCAAAAGTCATCCTCCTTTAATTATACTGCAGGTTTATTTTGAGAAAGATTTGTTTTGCTTGTTTAAAAGTAGGACACAATACAGAAAGAGTGTAATAATGCTTTTGGGATAAGTGCAACAAATGCTGCATTCTAGTGTTGTCATGTCTGCTTATCATCAGTGAAGATCCAGGCTCAGCAGTAGAAAAGCAATTGTCTCTTTAAGAGCTAAATCTTGTTTGTCCACAGCATTAGTAATAGCCCCAAGGAAACAATGAAGATGGTTTCAAAGTATTTCTTGGGAGTTTACCAGTGATTCTCACTGACATTAATGGGAGTTCTATAGGCAGTTCTGTTCCCTTTTCTCTGAAATGTGCAAGCAATAGTTTCAATACAAATGCTTTTTAAAAGATTCCTGAAGATTGTGTAAAGAAATAATCTGAGCTACGGATGTGTTTAAAACCATTAAAATAATTGTTTATCTGGCATAGCAGTTATAAGTGTAAGAAGCCATATTAATCAAAGTAGGGTTATTTTTCAGTTTTATAAAGTGTATGCTTTAATATTCATCTTTCCTTGATTTTTTATTTTTATTACTATAAATGTTAGGCTAGGAGTTACTATGAACATATTTCTAAAATAGCTTATCTATATGGACAATAATACATGTGGGCCTTGATGCTAGTAAAACTACTTGAGTGTATGAAGAGGCCAGTTCTACAGAAACAAAACTGCAGGATCTCCATGATGACAACAGGATATCTGAGAGGAGTCTCAGTAAGATTCCAATATTGACAAAGTAACAGAAGTCAGAGGCTTTGTACCAAACCAAGGAGTCATTATAATGAACATTTGCAAGCAAAAAAGTGTGGACAAAGGGAATGTTTTGAGACACACTGAGACACACAACAACTTCCACAATGAGATTTTTTTTTTTTTTTTTATGTTGGGAGAGGTTGCAAGGCTGGAGAGTGGATCTGAGGAGGGTACATGATGTGAAATTCACAAAATAAAAAGACAATAAAAGAAAAAATGAGTTAATTAAAATGGCCAGGACCAGGTCCAGATATTGGTAATATAACGAGGGATCAATTCAAGAAGTTTTAGCCCAATCACAATATAACAAAAAACATCACAAAATCTATTTCAATATACTATATCCATATTGACACCTATCTATCATCTATCTATTTTTCTATCTATCCATCTATCTATCTATCTATCTATCTACGTAGTATATATTTTATAATGTATAAAATTGGAGCTAGAATAAACTTCCCTCTGGAGGAAAAAGAAAAGGACTCAGTTGAAGCTCATTGCTCATATTTGAGACAAAGTAAAAGGTTTCATACAAACCATTATGGACATCCAGCTAATGATGAAAGAATTGTTAGGATACCATTGGGATGGAGAGAGAGAAGTGAAAGAGAAAATCAACTGGGTTGAAAAGTGAATACAAATTCATGTTACATCCTAAATTACTTAGAGCTTAAGAACTATTTCTGATAAAAGACTACTGATAATTGTGTAACAGAATTTATATATCACTGAATATTATTGATGATCATGTCATTAAACAGTAAAGTAAAACTGATGAAGTATGGAAAGACATGTGGATAGATAGGTATATCTAATTTTGCAAAAGGAGAGCATTATTGATTTTGGAAATAGTATTCACATTTAGTTAAAAGTTCAGAAAAAAACATGAACATTGTGATTCCAGAGAAATTAAGAAAGTCAGCCAGAAATTGGAAGGATCATAACATCTTGAATGGATGCAAGCTGATTAATAAGGTTCATTTGAATATGTTCATATCTTGATTATTGTACTTTTGTATAGAATGCAACTGAATATTCAAAAGACACATGGGATACTGAACAGAGAGATGGACTGGATAGACCCCATTTCAATTTTTAGGGTATCCACTTGAGGACCAAGCAGCCCATAATCTTCATATAAGTAATGGGTTTAGGACCAGTCCTTGCAACCTCTTTGCTTGGTGGTTCAGTCTCTTTGAGCCCCGTTGTGTCTAAGTTAATTGGATCAGTAGGTCTTCTTGTGGTTTCCTTGATCCCTCTGGCTTCTTCAAACTGTCCTCTCAAGACTTCCTGATTTTTGCATAATGCTTGACAGAGGGTTTCCTTTATCTTTTGGATAAGGCTTCTCAGATGGCAGTAATGTTGGGTTCTTGTCCAGATCCGTCTCTCCATCAACTTCTATCATCTATTTTATCTCCCTTACTTAGAGGCATTCAAGCATCATCCCTTGACCCCTGATTGATACTTAGTTTGTTTGGTTTTGTGGATTATAGCATGGTGATCCTATATGTATTGGCTAATATCTACTTATGAGTGAGTAAATACCCTGAGTGTCTTTTTGTGTCTGCATTAGCTCACTCGAGATTGTATTTTGTGTTTCCATCCACTTGCCTGCAAATTTCATGATATCCTTGTTTCTGATAGAGGAATTGTATTCCATTGTGTAGATGTAGCACAGTTTCTTTATCCATTCCTTGGTTGAGAGACCTCTGGGTTGTTTCTAGTTTCTGGCTATTTTGAATAAAGCTGGTATAATCATAGTTGAGGAAATGTCCTTGTGATTTGGTAATGCATATTTGGGGTATATGCTCAGCAGTGGAATAGCTGCATCTTGAGGTAGAACTATTCCCAATTTTCTTAGAAGGTGGCAGACTGATTTCCAGAGTGGTTGTACAAGTTTACAGTCCCACCAGCAATGGAGGAGTATTCCCCGTTCTCCACATCCTCACCAGCATGTGCAGTCACTTGAGTTTTTGAGGATAGTCAATCTGATGGGTGTAAGAACAGAATCTCAGATTCTTTTTGATTTGCCTTTCTCTTATGTCTAAGGATGTTGACCATTTCTTTAAGTGCTTTCTTAGACATTAGAGTTTCCTCTATGGTGAATTTTCAAATTAGTGCTGTACTCCATTTTTTTATTTGGGTTATTTGGTTTGTTGGTGTTTAACTTTTTGAGTTCTTTATATATTTTGGATATTAGCTCTCAGTCAGATGGGGGGTTAGTGAACAACTTTTCCTATCTGTTCCATTGACAGTGTCCTTGGCCCTACAGAAACTTTTCAGTATGTTATGGTCTTTGATCCACTTGAACTTGACTTTTGTGCAGGGTGATAAATATGGATCTATTTGCACATGTTGTCATTCAGTTAGATCAACTCCATTTGTTGAAGATGCTATTGTTTTTCCATTGTATGATTTTAGAATCTTTGTCAAATATCAAATGTCCGTAGGTGTTTAGGTTTATTTCTGGGTCTTTGATTCAATTCCATTAGTCACCCTGTCTGTTTTTATGCCAATATCATGTGGTTTTTGTTACTATTGCTTTGTAGTAGGCTTTAGACCAGGAATGCAGGATGGTTCAACATATGAAAATCTATCAATGTAATCCATTATATAAACAAACTGAAAGGGAAAAAATACCACATGATCATCTCATTAGATGCTGAAAAAGCCTTTGACAAAATCCAGCACTCATTCATGATAAAAGTCTTTGCTATATCAGGTATACAATGTGCATACCTAAACATAATAAAGGCAATATATAGCAAGTTGATGGCCAACATCAAATTAAATGGAGAGAAACTTAAAGCAATTTCACTAAAATCAGGGACAAGGCAAGATAGTCCATTCTCCACATATCTCTTCAATATAGTACTTTAAGTTCTAGCTAAAGCAATAAGACAACTAAAAGGGATCAAGAGGATACAAATTGGAAAGGAAGAAGTCAAATTATCCCTATTTTCATATGATAGTATACATAAGCGATCCCCTAAACTCTACTGGAGAACTCCCACAGCTGTTAAACACCTTCAGCAACCTGACTGGATACAAAATTAACTAAAAAAAAAAAATAAAATCATTTGCCTACCATTATATAAATGATAAAGAGGCTGAGAAAGAAATTAGGGAAACAATTCCCTTCACAATAGCCATAAAATACCTTGGTGTAACAGTAACCACACAAGTTAAAGACCTGTTTGACAAGAACTTCAAGTCTTTGAAGAAAGAAATTGTAGAAGATATCAGAAGATGGAAAGATCTCCCATCTAATGGGTTAGTAGGATTAACATAGTAAAAATAGCCCTATTACAAAAATCAATCTACAGATTCAAAGCAATTCCCATCAAAACACCCACACAATTCTTTACAGACCTACAAAGAACAATTCTTAACTTAATATGAAATAAAAAACCCAGGATAGTGAAAATAATCCTGTACAATAGAAAAACCTGTGGAGTTACCACCATACCTGACTTCAACCCTTGCTGTGATTTAATACCATGTGACAAGTGCTCTGTATAACATACCTATTAAATCATACTTTTAACTAATTTTGTGATTGAAATCTAAAGTATTTGCTGTATGATATAATCTGTCAAAGTAGATTGGTTGTATAACTTATTGTTCAGTGAAGGGCTGAAGATTTTCTTTTAAATGAAAAAGTAATTGCAATAATCCCAAGAAAGATGAATTTATCAGGAAATTGAAAGAGATTTTGGGTTATCACAAAGGTCTACTTGATATTAGGTATCATAAATCTTGTCATCTTTTGCCATCCAAGTTTTCAAATTATTGCAATTATGTAACTGTGTTTAGTCTATAGAAGAGACTTTAATACCCAGACACATTATTAGCCTCTCTTATGTCTAGACTGAAAGTTAGCTTCTTGGATAGCATTAAAATTCTGCCTTTTAATTCTTGGGTGAAGAATAGGCTATGTCTACTTGTCTATATATGGCAGAATTTTACTTGCAGTCCTATCCAAGTAAGCTTGCTAGCACTCGGGCCATTTCTCTATTTTCTTTTTAGTCCATTTCTCTCTTCTATTTTCCTTAAATGTCAGCATTGAATTAAAGTTATAAAAATATGAGTCAATTTATCTAGTTTTCAATGAGTTTTATTCTCTTTACCTTTTATCTGTATTAACTATATGTATTTTTGTACAAATAATTGATTAAATTATTATCCTGTATTCATATTGTTTTAATGGGTCAGTGGTGTTAATCCTTAACCCACCATTATAAATGAGCACACAGAGATGGATGGATTTTAACAAGCCTTGGCTTGAATTGAGCAATCTTGGTCCATCTAAGCTAGCCCTGAATTCCATTCTCCAAATATGACCCCATATATACATACATCCATTTGGACTGTTATGCTTCATGGTATGGTGATGTTCCAGGCCATGTGGAATGATCTTCTTTCATCTACTACATCGTGTGTCTCCTTCTTTCTGCTCCTGACTTCTCTTCTTCTCTTCTTCCACTCACAGCTTCTCCTTTTTCCTCCTCCTCCTCCTCCTCTTCCTCCTCCTCTTCCTCCTCTTCCTCCTCCTCCTCCTCCTTCTTCTTCTTCTTCATCTTCTTCTTCTGGAGGCTTCTTCTCCTTCCTGCTCTTTGGGAGGAAACCACCTTTCACATGGGCCTTCTCAGGCTGTGAACATGGATTCTAATTGCCCTGATTGAGCACCATTTGTAGAAGTAACCAATTAAACTATATTCCGTTGAGTGTCATTTTTAGAAAGAATTAATTAAATTAAATCTAAATACTAGTAAATAATTTAATTAATCATTTTCTACATTTTTCCCATTTTTTCAGTAAATTTTATAGTCTCCTAATTTCATTAAGAGAAACAAAACATTAAGGACTTTTATAAGCTTAGTTAAATACCATTTAAGACCATGTGTGTCACTTAGACAGGAAGAAATGAGTGATAAATGACTGGAAATATTGTATAAAAGTCTATAATTACATTTTCATGTAAGAAAAGTAAAGTGGACTTCCTTGTAAAGTGAAGTGTGTAATATACAGTATATCAAAAAGTAATAATACTTTAGTGATGGTCAACCAGTGTCTCTACTATTTGGTAACTAGCTTGCAATATTTAGAGAGTTCTTCTTGTCATCTTCCTGATTCTGTGGCAACTGAAGTTCATTAAGAGAGTCTTCTAAGATGACATCAACAAAAGAAGGTGCAATTGAAATCGCCAAAATTGACTACTGCTCATCCAGTCTCTGGTTTCCAAGTTAATGTCCAACTTCTTTTATTGTTACTACTTTTATCCCCCCCTCAAAATAGCACAGTACTTATAAAATGTCATGAAGAATTAGCGATATATATGCACACATATATGTGAGCCATATATACATATATATCACTATAAATATATCACATATATGTGTATACATATAACTATTTGATATATATGTATATAGTGTATATATAGAAGTATTCATTCACACATATACCTGCATATATATGAAAACCTATATCCTTGTACATTATGGAGGTAAAAATAACTGGTTATATTTCCCTCTGTGCAGTTTCAACTAAAGACCCTGACACAACTTTAGGTTTCAGGAGCTCTTAGTTATGTATTTGTTTGTGTAGTTAAATTTTGGTCCTCAATGGCAAATCCAATGCTTTTTACATTGTACATGCTAAACATATGCAATATCATTGATCTAAATTCCTACCTTCTTTAACAATTGTTCTTCTTACTCATGCTTATTCTAACATACTGTTTTTTGCAATTCTTCTAAGAATCTTAAAATTTGGGAAAGACTTGGGTGTTGATGATCAAGGTTTTTTAAATTTTAACTTAATTTTTAATTTTGCATCCCAGTTGTAGCCTCCTCCATCCTCTCCTCTTTGTCCCACCTTCCTAGCCCCTTTCCTTCTTCCAAAGAACTGGAATTGTAAAGATTAAGTGATATACTTTTGATGCAACATATATGAATAAATAGATGATTTGAAATTGGAAAGATAATTAGGACTCATCTCTAGCTCAGCCACCTGAGCCATATATGCTTCTAGTAGATTGACTGACAGTGTGTCATTGCATATTTCTTTTAATAGAGCAATAATTTGGTTTTCGTGTTTTATATATTTGAAATATTTGTGTAAATTATTATTATTGTAATTTAATCTTCCACTTTTGCTTAGCAAACCAAAACTGAAAGTCTCTCTTTCTTATAGCAGATAGGAGCTTACATTCTAGTACAGCCCTTCTAGGTAGCATGTGCTAAGCTCTTGGAATCTTTAATGTATGGATGTTTTAAAACTGGACATGTCTGATACACACTGGCTCCTTTTAGTCTGAGATTGCTCTTCTCTCATTATCCAGAGACATTCATTGACTCACATTCAATTATGGTAGACAGACAAATGATCTTCTCTAGAGAAGATGTTTTCTGTCCAAATTTCCAGAACCTGTATAAGTATCTGGCAAAGAGGAATTAGAAAAAAGTAGTAACCTTGAATGACAAGATTCCTCTGGGTTATCTGAATGTGAATAGTCCAAGCATGTGTGCTCTTGAAACCAGAGAATCATTTTGACTTTCTTTGGTTCTGGTTTTGGAGATGGAAGAAAGTATCAAACTTAAGATTTGGAGGATCCTCTAGGAAAATAAGGGACAGAGAGTTGTCTCTTTCTCCAAAGCTAGAAGCAAGGAGATCATTCTTCCCAAACCCATGAAAGAAAGTACATTGTGGTTCAGGGAAGGGCAGGTTCAGAATGATCAGCTACTTAATGAGCAGCTGCCTCGAGAAGTTGAGAAAATGTTCTATCCATGAATAAGAATGGAACCGCCAAACAGGGAGGTCCAACAAGAGCTCTAACCAGTGAATTGTCCATCTTACTCAGAACAGATACCCAAAGAGACAAGGGATGTGATGAGATCCACTTGTTAACTTTGTTGCTTATTATGAATCAGCTTGCAAAGCAATCAGTTTCCATACCTGGTTTTCATGCATATTTTATTTTCTTTGATTATTCCTCAACCATCCTATCTCTTTGTCTTCCTGCCTGGCTTCCCCAGATATACTCTAATATCCTGGTCTCCATCTTTTAATTTGTTCTATTGTCTTGCATAACCCTTCCATGTAAGTTACATTTTTTCTAGTCACTAGGTCTTCTTCTTAGTTTTCTGGCTGTAATCCAGATAATTCTCACCTGGGTATACATGTTTAATATATAAAAGCTAATATTTGTATATCAGATAAGAAAAAACTGTCATGTAATGTCGCGTCCCCCTCGACCAGCAAGAACAACGCAACTCGCAAAAGCTCTTCTCAAGCAGTTTATTCAGGTCCCTTGTAAACAGTCTTCTGAATAATGGGGCAGACCCAACCCACAGGCTAAATACTATATGAACAGCCAGTCAAGTAAAGCCACGTGGTGCTATCTTACAGGCCCACATATGAGGAAGCAAGCCAGATCAGCGGTCCCAACCAAACATGGACCTGTTCACCACCGAGAGAGCTCACCATTGGGCTGGTGGAAGGCGGAAACCAGCGCCATCTCTAAGGCGTGGCACGTCGCAGCTCTCTACAATGTAAGACCTGTTTTCCTGTGACAAAGCTACAGAGGAACATTCCAACTGGGACTTGGCAGGGTTTTAATAGAATTCACACCATCAAGTAGACAAAATTCCTCCCACATCACATTCATATTTGTACATGGTATTCTGTGGTGACAGGTGATACCAAGGGTGAACAATACACAGGGGCTAGAGAAAGAGATGAAATGACACTGTTAGAAGAGATGGAAGCTCAGCCACTCATCTTCAGGTGAGAGCTTCTAATACAGGAGCCAAACATTACTGTCACTCAACAAAGTAGTAGGATGAAAGGGACAGAAAAAAGTCATTAACACAAAAGTGTTTTGATTGTTACAGGAGTTCATGATCAGCAAGAGGCAAAGTTTTCTATCACAGAAATTAATCTACTTATCTTTCTGTTTGGGACAAGTCTGTGTAATTCGATGTTTATAGACACTCCAATAAACTATATTTACAACATGCTACTTACAATGAAAACAGCGTCATAGCCTCATGATGAACAGAAGACCCAACTAGACATCTCCTAAAAGAAAACATAGAAATGGAGAAGAATGACAGCACTCATTATAAAGAAATGCAAAACAAAGTTACAAGGATAGAACATGTATCACAGTTTATGATGTCTATTCAGACATTAAGATAAAAGATGGGCATTAAAGGTGATTTGAAGAGAAAAAGACCTAGAGTACTTATTGCTGGGAATGTATACTAGTGTGAACATTATAGAAGTTGCTTATTATAGTATGTGTATATATTATAATACACACACACTATATATATATATATATATATATTCATCTCATCTAGCAAGCCCACTCCAAAGTGTATACCACACGGATTTGAAATCAGTATGTCAGAGTCATGTATACCACTGTCTATCTATCACCTATATACCCATTTATTATATAAATATAAAGTATATATTTATGCTTTATATTATTCTTTACATTTTTCATCTATCCATATACACACAGAGAATACAATGGAACTTAAAATGAACAAAAAACATTTATGTGTACTAGTATCAAATAATAATATCTGTGATTCTATTATGTGTTTTATTCCCTCTATATTTTGGAGAATATGACTGTTTTTTAGTGTTACATACAATAGAATGCAATAGAATAGAATATATTTTACATGTAAATTTACATTTTAATGGGTGGAAAAAAAGCCTTCTTGAGATAAGGTATGCCTAATTTTCATCAGAGAAACTATAGGAAGAAGAGAAACCATAGTTTTTAACGTCTTGAAATATCTCACCCCACCTTCCTGCTCAGAAGATCCTCTTGTTCATTCATCATTTACATTATCATGAACTCACAACACAATCTAATTCTTAATGCTGACTTACTTTCAGTATTTAGTTAAAATTTAAGCGGGATTTTTTCCCCTATAGATAGAATTCAGTTTCATGGTGTAAATGCCCCAAATTACAAAAACCCACAATCTTATTTGCAAAGTGCAAGATGTTATTCAGTGGATACATATGAGATTTCTAAAGTTATACTTCAATTCTTTGTTCTATTTCTGCATATCAATATCTAAAATAAAAATATGAATACTATTAATGGTAGAATGAAAGCAAACTGAAAATCCTTCATGAACAACAAATTTAAAAATCTATACTTTCTAAAAAGACAAACAAAAACCCACACACATACACATTCAGAGGGTTATTAATAAAACTCTAAGTTAGTGTATCCTTTCAAGATGGATATTAATGGTTACATGTATACTATTCTTTTACACGTCAGACTTGAGAAATAAATATAAGTTAAATAACATAGTACTTAGAAAGATGATAGATACTTTGGTAATCATAGAGAATCTTTTATATTTCTTTCCTTCCTTCCTTCCTTCCTTCCTTCCTTCCTTCCTTCCTTCCTTCCTTTCTTTCTTTCTTTCTTTCTGAGACAGGGTTTCTCTGTGTAGCCCTGACTGTCCTGGACTCACTTTGTAGATCCGGTTGGCCTTGAACTCACAGAGATCCACCTGCTTCTGCCTCCTGAGTGCTGGGATTAAAGGTGTGAGCCACCATGACCAGCTAGATTTATTTCTTAATTGAACTGTTTTTCTCACAATGAATTTTGATCATATTATTTTGCCACCTCCAAAACCTTCCAGATTCTCATTTTTCCACCTAGCTAGCTTCATAGCTTCATATTCTTTCTTTCAAGCCCCAAAAAAAGAGAAATACAATTTAAATCAAAGTAAAATAAACAACAAAACACTAAGACCAAAAAAAAAACCTAACAAAACATAATAAAATACACATACACATAAATACAACAAAACGGAGTATTTTGTGTATTGGCCAAGTATTTCTTGGTATGAAGCCTCCTGTGAGAACCTGTATAGGTCTTGGGCATGATGTCATGGTCTCTGTAAGTTCTTATATACATTAGCCCTGTTGTGTCTGAAAGACTTTGTATCCTTGGAGTCATCTGTAACAGAATATTTTTATCTATAAACATCTGCTGCCTCTGCTTCCTACAATCTTTCTTCCCCCTCTTCAGCATAGATCCCTGAGATTTGATGGAAGTAATTTGATGGAAGTAATTTGATAAAGACAACCCATTTAGCGCTCAAAAATTCTATCATCCTATGCACATTTTCCAGTTTTGGTCTCTGTGTTCATTACCATTTATTGAAAGAAGAAGCTTCTCTGATGAGGGTTTGGCAATGCTCTGATCTATAGATATAACAATATACAATTAGGAGTCATTTTATTGCTATGTTTTGTTACAAGAATAACAATACTGGGTACTTGTTTCCCTTAGTCTATATTCAAGCCAGCATTGGTCATTTAAAAAAAAAATCTTAGCCATTTTTTCATTCTGATTAGGTAAGATGCAATCTCTTAGTAGTTTTTTATTTCATTCCTCTGATGGCTAAGAATGCTGAACAACATTGGATTTTTGAGAACTCTTAGCTTAGTTCCATTTCCTAATTTTTGATTAGGTTGTGTGTTTTTTTATTATTATCAAAGTTTTGAATTTCTTGATGTTTCATATATTACCATTTTCCAGAGCTGTTTTTCCTTCCTGTAGGTTGTCTCTTTCTCAAGTGCTGATGTCCTTCCCTGTGTGGAAAAGTTTTAATTTCATGAGGTCTCATTTATTAATTGGTGGTTTTAATAACTTCTATCAGAAGCCTGTTCAGAAAGTCCTTTTCTGTTCTAATAAGTTAAATAAATTTTCCATTTATCTCTATCATATTCTCAGTATAAGATCTTATCCACAGGTCTTCAAGTCATTTGGAGTGGTGTTTCACAGGATGAGAGATATAACTCAAGTTTTAATCTTCTACATAGCCATACAGTTTGACCAATGGGTTTTGTGAAGAGATTGTCTTTACTCCAAGGTGTATTGTTGACCCATTTTTTTTTTTCAAAAAATTAGGTGGCTGTATGGGTATAGGTGCATATGTGAATATCCAATTCTATTCCAATGCTCAGTGACTGTTTTATGCTAGTATCATGGTCTTTTTATACTCTGGAGTATATGTTTAAATCTTGGATAGTGATACTTTTGCCATGTCTTGCTGTTTTTTGTTGTTGTTCAAGTTTGATTCCTGTGATAGATAACAAAGTAAATCAAGTCAGTCTCCTGACAAATGACATGTTGTCCATACATTCCTTAATTAGCAAAAACGCTGGCTTTATAAAGCTCTTTGCAAGCCCCTAATATATGGCCAGCATAGCTTATAACAGAGTATGCTGTTGAAGGTAATATGTGCTGAGGAGACCGAAATCTCCAGAGAAAGAGTAACTTTCTTATATTATTTGGCTTATTTGTGCCACTAAAATATAGAAAGTCATCTAGCTATATTAAGTAATATTTCTATTTCTATTTTTAATTTATAATAAAATTTTAGTAGCAAAAATTCAATTTTGTTAAAATACTTGAAAGTATGATACCGCTGCACACAAAATTTGCCTACCTGTACTGTTGATAGATTGCAATGAAAAGGAAAATTTGAAAGCAGAAACAATAACAGAACAGCAGCTCATTTACATTGAATCTTTGAATCGTTCAAGTTAATTTTTTTTTTTTGCCTTTTGGCAAATGTTTTTCAACAGCCTCAGATGTAGAATGCATTCCTATTGGCTACAATAACTTCTTAACAGCTGAAGATGCAGCATGAGTCCTCAGCCTAATAGTAGCTTTGGAATAAATCACTTTTATTTCATGGAAGAAGGCAAAGCCATTTTACTAATGGATCACTAAGAGGGTAAGAACATGACACAAATGTTCTTCTAAATTGAATATACTGAACACCAGTACTTCTACTTCACTATTAACATCTATATAAACTGTGTGCCAGATTGAGGTTTCAGACTTCCTTCTTTAATGTTCAAAATGGATCTTCTTAAGTGGCTTAATTTAAGTTGTAGAGCGCATATCTGTTCCCAAAAAGCCTTAGGTCCCATGAGAAATCACTTTGTTTATATTTTCCTTGTCTTCTATATTTTCTCAAAATATATCAAAACAGAGCCTTTTATTTAGAAGTTGTTATGCGTTAAGAAATCAGAATCTCAAAGGCATGGGGACTGACCCAGAATTAATTTCAGAATCCCAAACAACATATAGTGAAGTTTAAATGACACAATGACACTCCTTGAAGTCATTTATGTACACAGACATAAAAGTTCCCTTAGCACCTGAAATTGCATATTTTAAACCAGTATAATTAGTAGTGCCTTCATCATATTCAGTGCCTATGCTGCTATGAATTGTGTATATCAAGGTGAAGCTGGGTAGATAGTTCTTTTACTCTCACCACCTACTGACATTTACTATAAACAAATAGCTAATAAAGAGATTTAAAAATTATTTTACATTATTAAATGATAACCTATATGAGTATTACTTCTCAGTTCTTAACCAAAAAACAAACAAACAAACAAAAAACAAAAACAAAAAAAAAAACTACATGGTCATTGCCATTAACATTATTTATTTGGATGGAAATTTATGTTACTTAATGCTAGAGTACTATTTTGCTATTTGTAAAAAAGAAATATGGTATTTCTTTTCTCCAAAAGTAATATTGACTATGATAAAGGGCTGTTCACAACTAGAAATTGTAATAATTTAGGTTATTGGGGTAAAAAGAAGTTAATGGGGCATGAATGCAATTCAAGCTCTGGAAGGTGTATACAAATAGATAGGAGGGTAAGGTCATGCTTAGCTACAAAGTAAACTATAAGTCAGCTTGTATTATAAGAAGCCTGGTATGAAAAATAATTAGACAGACAGTCAGTTAGACAGACAGACAGACAGACAGACAGACAGACAGACAAAAAGTTTGTGGAACTATTTGAAGTAAAGGAAGTACCAGTAAGGAAAAGGCAGCATGTAAAGGAAAAGGAACTTGTGTGTGTGTGTGTGTGTGTGTGTGTGTGTGTGCTCGAGAAAGAGAGAAAGAGAGCAAGAGTGAGAAAGAGATAATAGTGATATGGTATATTGACATATATGTATGAATACATAATGAAACCCATTTTTCATATGTTAATTTAAAAATAAATTTAAGAGGTGTAAAAATACTCTCCTGAAATCAGAAGTATTGTGACTGTTGGACAAAGGGCATTCCCATGTGTAACTTAGAGTCTTATTAGCATGAAAGATTGCTAAACTGGTGCAAACTCCTCTCACTGACTATACAGGTGGACCGTTTGGTTCGTCGGGTAATCTGACCAGGAACCGTCATCCTGTCCTACCTTGTCTGATGTTGTAATATTAGCACTACATAGCTGATAACATAAATGAGCAACTGTGGCAGAGACAGCAGAATTCTAAATCCAGTGAAGCATGCTGGCTGCTTGAAAACTGAACAAGGGGCAAAGGTGAGAGATCAGCATGTTAAGATTCAAGAGCCGTGAAGTGGATATTTACTTGACAAAAGAAGAAACAACAAAACTATGGCAAATAGCAATGCATCAGGACTAGGGTAGTTGTACCAAACACCCAGTCACATTAACAGTGACAGAGGCACGGCCATGCTAACCTTGGAAGTGAAAAGGAAGTGGCTTCAGAGTTGGCAGTGATGTGACAAGGACAATAACAGCAGTGGGAACATCGGTGCAAATGATAAGCAAGGAAGGTCTTAAAACACTAGATACAGAAACTGTAACATTTACTACTGACAAGGACTGAATATTGCTGAACTCCTAGGCTTAAATAAGACCTATAACATTGATAGGGCTGAATATCTCTGAGGCAGAAACCTCTCCTGGAGCCATTCCAGTAGAAGTTCTACCTGCTGCTGTACCCACTATGTACTGGTACTGCTTACTGCCATCAGATGCCACAGAATACAACAGTTGCCAAAGAGCAGCAGTGAAAGAGTTTCTCCTGCCTTCTCTGTGGTTTCTATCTGGATACAGAAAAAAGGATCCAAGATAGATGATGGCTAGTAACAGTTCCACGTAAGCCTAGCAGCTATTTTCAATTTTTCATCAGTCCTACTATACTAGATAGCCCCATCCTTGAAAGCATTGGATATTATCCACATCTTTGGATATATAAATCTCAAAATGTTGATATTTTCTTTTAAATGTATTATATTTAAAGTGTATATAAACATAAGTCATAAAAGGCATTGCTTGTCAAAACAGTCTATAAAGCAATTGTTAATATGGAAGGTTTCCTTTCCTGGAATATAAACACACACTGGTGTGAATGTTTTCGAAAACATTTCTGCAAACTGGAAGTTGAGTCAAATCAGACAGCAAATTAAGTTCTTAGAGTGCTTTTCGGTGTAAACATGGAAAATTCAATCCAGACACAGAGATCTGAAAATTCTTGGCTTTTCTAACTGAAAATGGCAGACTTTACTGAAACTAGAAGAAAGTCAAGTGTGGTATTCATTTGTGGTAAGAAAGAGTCATATGAGAGAGTAAAGGGTGAGATTCTGAAATGTGAGGTATCCATTAATTTGCCGAGATAATTTCTCATCTGACTGTGTAAGTGTTCTGGCAGAAAAGAAATGCACAGAAGCTCTGCAGGAACTGAAATGGAGAGTTCAGACAGATGGAAAGGGCATGTGGTCCTTGCCACACACCTGTCAATCAGCACAGGATGGAAGCACTGGGGTTTTAAGTGTTTGAGAAGAATATCTACCTAAAGCTATAACAGATGACTTAACTGCATATAATTGGTTGGCCATTGGGATCTAGTTTAGAAATTATGAGATATTAAAAATATGAGCAGAGAAAACAGTAACTATACCCTGAGAGCAAAAATATATATATAACCCAGAACTTTTATATTATTATTTAAATGCCTAGTGTTGATTGAAAATTCAAAACACAAAGACACAAGTAAATATTATGCAAAGAACAAATGAAAGTCAATTTAACTTGACTCAGAGTGAACTTAAAAGGAGGGTTTTTAAGCTATTTGTTTTACAACAGCTTATTATCTGACTCAACAGTTATAGTCACAGATGCTTACACAAAAAGAAACAAAGCGAATGTTCACACAAAACCTTTCATGGGAATGTTTTATTTTTTAATTTTTACATTAATTTATTTACTTATTCACTTTGCATCCTGATTGTGGCCTCCTTCTCTTTCTTCCCAGTCCCCCTTCAAACTCACCCATTCTCCTCTCTATTTCTCCTCAGAGTAGCAGGAGGTCCCTCATGGGTAGTAGCCTGCTCTGGCACATTAAGTTGCTACAGGACTAGGTGCATCCTATCCCACTGAAGACAGACAAGGCAGCCCAGTTAGGGGGATTGGATCCAAAGCTAGGCATCAGAAAAAAAGAGGGCCTCTGCTCCAGTTGTTGAGTAACTCACATGAAGACCTAGCTACACATCTGGTACATATATGTAGGAGGCCTAGGTCCAGCAACATATGCTCGTTGGTTGGTGTTCCAGTCTCTGTGAATCCTCATGGGGCCAGGTTGGTTGTCTCTTATAGGTCTTCTTGTAGAGACCTAGACTCCTCCAGCTCCTTCAAATTTTCCCCCAACTCTTACATAAGACTCTTTGAAATCTGTCTAATGTTTGGCTGTGGGTCTCTGCATCTACTTCCATCAGCTGGTGGGTGAAGTCTCTTAGGATCTTCTCTGCAAACTTAGCAGAGTAACATTAACAGTGTCAGGGATTGGTTCTCTCCCATGCTGAGTCTCAAATTGGGCCAGTCATTGGTTGGTCATCCCCTCAACCACTGCTCCATCTCTTTTCCTATACAACTTGTAGGAAGGACAAATTTTGAGTCAAAGGTTTTATGGGTGGATTGGTGTCCTTATCCCTCCACTGGAAGTCCTGTCTGGCTACAAAAGGTTTCCACTTCAGGCTCTGTATCTCCCACTTCTAGGAGTCTCAGCTAAGGTCACCCTCATAGACTCCCTGGAGCCTCTTCTATGCCAGGTCTCTGGCACATCCCAGAGATGCCCCCTTCCTCCCATCCCTTGCCAATGACTTCCATTCTTTCTCCAGACCCTCTCTCCCCTGCTCTCCTACTCCTCATCTCCCACCATGCTCCTTTCCCCATTCCCTCTACCACCAAGTTCCCTCCATTCATCCATCTCCAAAGCTTGTTTTATTTCCCCTTCTGATTGAGATTCAAGCATCCTCCCCTGGGCTCTCCTTGTATTTAGCTTCTTTGTTTCTGTGGATAGTAACATGATTATACTGTATTTTATGGTTAATATCCACTTTTAAGTGAGAATATACCATATGTGTCTCACTGAGTCTTGGTTACATCAAGAAAAATGATATTTTCTAGTTTCATCCATTTGTCTGTCGATTTCATGATGTCCTTGTTTTCAATAGCTGTGTAGTATTACATGGTGTAAATGTACCACATTTTCTTTATCCATTCTTCAATTGAGGAACATATAGGTTGTCTCCCGTTTCTAGCTATTACAAATAAAGCTGTTATGAACATAGATGAGCAAGTGTCCATGTTATATGGTAGAGCATCTCTTGGGAATATGGCCAGGAGTGGTATAGCTGGGTCTTGATGTAGAGCTATTCCCAAATATCTGAGAAACTGCCAAATTGATTTCCAAAGTGGTTGTACAAGTTTCTGCTTTCAATAGTAATGGAGAAATATTCTTCTTGCTCCACATCCTTGCCAGCACCTGCTGATGCTTGAGGTATTTATATTAGCCATCCTGATGGGTGTAAGATAGAATGTCAGAATCATTTATATTTGCATTTCCATATTCAAATAAGGATGATGAACATTTATTTAAGTTTTTCTTAGCCATTAGAGATTCCACTATTTAGTTCTGTGTAGAGAGCTGCGACGTGCCACGCCCTAAAGATGGCGCCGGTTTCTGCCTTCCACCAGCCCGACGGTGAGCGCTCTCGGTGGTAAACAAGTCCATATTTGGCTAAGACTGATGATCTGGCTTGCTTCCGCATATGTGGGCCTCTAAGATAGCACCACGTGGCTTTACTTGATTGGCTGTTCATATAGTATTTAGCCTGTGGGTTGGGTCTGCCCGGGCATTTTCGGAAGACTGTTTTCAAGGGACCTGAATAAACTGCTGGAGAAGAGCTTTTGCGAGTTGCGTCATCCTTGCTGGTTGAGGGGGACGCGACAAGTGGTGGCCCGTACAGGGAACCAAAAAAGACTCAGAACTCCTGCAGTCAGGGGCAGCACGCTGGTAAGTTCCTGGGATAAATTGGGACAATAAAGTTTCATGGGAGATTGCGAACGAAAGGTAAAGTTTTGCGGAGATTGTGAACAAAAGGTAAAGTTTCGCGGAGACTGTGAACAAAAGGTAAAGTTTCGCGGAGATTGTGAACAAAAGGTAAAGTTTCGCAGAGATAGTGAACAAAGGGTAAAGTTTTGCAGGAAGTTGCGAACAAAAGGTAAAGTTTCGCGGGGAAATTGCGAACCGAAAGTAAATTTTTAATCATGGGATCGTCTCAGTCACATCCAATTTTTCTGGCTCTTCAGGAGCTACTTTTAGCTAGGAATTTGAAACTTAACATTGCCTAACAAAGGGGAAGTGAATGGCAATCTAACCAAGGTTATTCAGGATCCCCTGGAGCCTTTCTCAGACTTCGTGGCTATAATGGTTGAAGCAGCTGGAAGGGTATTTGGAGACCGTGATTTGGCAATGCCCTTAATTAAACAACTTGTGTATGAGCAATGTACAAAGGAATGTAAAGCAGCTATCACCCCTTATAAGAACAAGGGGTTGGAAGCCTGGATGCCTCAGTGCAGACTGCCGCTACCTTGAATAATTTGTCAACCAATGTAGCCACGGCCTTGGATGTATTGTGGCAGGTGGCCCAGATTGGCTGTGAGTGGAAAATGACTGGTTTGTGTGTGACCTCTGTGCCATATCAAAATTATACTGTAGCTGCAAATTTGTCTAAGCAACTCTCTCAGTATCTTACAGGAAATTGGTCTGGCGAGTTTGATAAGCTGATGAAGAATCTGAGAACTGCCATCGTGCATGAGAATTCCACCCGGGTTGATGTCTCTGTTGCTGAAGGACTGTCAACATGGATCCTCCGAGCCATGAATCATCTGAAGGAATGGTCGGGAATGGGTGCCCTAGGAGGCATGCTCTTCCTAGTCAGTTTCATTGCCCTACGGTGTATCTGTAAGATGAGGATTTCACAGAGGAGAAACAATGCCATGCTGGTGCAAGCCTTTGCTGCCTTGGAGGCTAGACAGCCACAAGCTTGGTTGACAGTCCTAAAGGACTAAGCTATCATCACGCTCAGGATGCGTGGCTAAGCACTGCACTTGGGGTCAGCTTCTAGCGACTTCATGAAGGGCATGTTTGATTGCATATGGGTTGGTATCCTAGTTTCCCATCTCTGAGAAAAAGATACCGGACGGGTATGGCACCAGCCTGGTTGTCTACTGGGCGTGGGGTCATTACAATGTCCTTTACATACATATCAAAGATCAGATGCTTGATATATCTACTAGGGATCCTCAACAGACTGCCACCAATCCTTTTGATTTATGGCTTTTGTGTGGAGCAAATGGTAGCTATATAGATTTGGGACCTATACTTATGCTTGGAGGAAGAATTTATCAAAGAGGTAGTTTTTCCCTAGGGTCCGCTACCAAATTGGATTTTTCTAGTGGTAGTGGCTCTGGTACTTGGAATTCTTTGTTTCATTCTTACCGCAATAAGACCTTTTCAGCCTCGCCAATGTGTCTCTGGCCTCCTTTTCTGTGGATTGTAAGTAATGGGAGTGCATCCTTGGGTGAAGAAAAGTTAATATACACTCCGGACACATGCTTTTATGCCCTATGCTGGAATGCCACAGCCTTTCCTGTGGCTGTGGTGACTGGAATGCCTCGATATGTACCAGTTCCTATAGAGGCCCCTAATACCATGATGCTATTCAGGCTTAAAAGAGATTTTGGCATCACTGCAGCTATTGTTACTGCCATCACTATTGCTGCTGTGGGAGCTACTGCCTCAGCTATTGCCTTGTCTAGTTCTATACAGACTGCCAATGCCCTGAATAACATCTCAGCCACTGTGGCACAGGCATTGGATACTCAGACCTCTATGAATTCTCATCTCAAAGCAGGTCTTATTATAGTTAATCAACACATAGATTTAATACAAGAACAGATTGATTCTCTTTGGCAATTAGCACAATTGGGGTGTGAGTGGAAAATGCAAGGTTTGTGTGTTACTTCCGTGCAGTATCAAAATTTAACAAAGGCTGCTAATTTGTCTAGACAATTGTCAAAGTTCCTCTTACAGGATTGGTCGGCTGAATTTGAAAATAAGATGAGAGAGCTGAGAGCGACAATCGTCCACATCAATTCCACTCGGGTGGATCTGAGCCTGGCCACTGGTTTGACTTCCTGGATACAGACGGCTATGGATCATCTTAAGGAGTGGGCGGGCGTAGGCTCTTTGGTGATACTGATGATACTAGCCTCTCTGGTTTGCCTATGGTGCATCTACAAGATGAGAGCCACACAAAAGCGTAATGCAGCCATGATTATACAGGCCCTTGTCGCCATTGAGGCAGGCCAGTCCCCTCAGGCATGGCTCACTGCAATGAAGCCTTAAATCTTCACTGAGCATAGTCCCTGCCCACTGAGGTATTCGTTCCACGGATATTAGGGTCTGTTAAGTCAATGACGGAGTTGATGGGTAAGTCTCGGCCACCTAAGATAGGGCAGTCCTGAGTGGGGAGGCTGACCCAGAGACGGGTAAGAGTTAGAGTACCGCCCTCCTACAGGCTCAGGCCCACCATGAGATCCCCAGATAGGGGGATTACGAAGCCTTTCCAGGGACTTCTACCAACTTTAGAAAAAATAAAAAAGGGGGAACTGTGGAGAGCTGCGACGTGCCGCGCCCTAAAGATGGCGCCGGTTTCCGCCTTCCACCAGCCCGACGGTGAGCGCTCTTGGTGGTAAACAAGTCCATATTTGGCTAAGACTGCTGATCTGGCTTGCTTCCGCATACGTGGGCCTCTAAGATAGCACCACGTGGCTTTACTTGATTGGCTGTTCATATAGTATTTAGCCTGTGGGTTGGGTCTGCCCGGGCATTTTCGGAAGACTGTTTTCAAGGGACCTGAATAAACTGCTGGAGAAGAGCTTTTGCGAGTTGCGTCATCCTTGCTGGTCGAGGGGGACGTGACAGTTCTGTACTCCATTTTTCAATTGGCTTAATTTGGTTTATTGGTTTCTGTTGATATCTTTCATCCACATGTACTTGGCTATTTAAATTGTTCACTGGATCTTTCTTTAACTTTGGTAAATGTAATCTGCAAGAAAATCATCTATTACATTTAGATTTTCCAACTTTGTGTAGTACAGACTTTTGAAATAAGACCTAATGATTCTTTGGATTTTCAGTTATTATGTTATTTCCTCTGTTATTATGTCCCCCTTTTCATTTCTTATTTGTTCATTTGGATATTGTCTTTCTGCATTTTAGTTAGTGTCATTAGGGTTTGTCTATCTTGTTATCTTTGTGCTAGTACTCAAAAAAAACTAGCTCTTGGATTGGTTGATTTTCATAGTTTTCTCTTTGTTGCTAATTTACAGATTTCATCCCAAAGTTTGAGTATTTCCCTCTATCTTCTCCTTCTGACTGTCTTTGCTTCTTCTTTTTCTAGAGCTTTCAAATGTGCTGTTAGGGTGATAGTATGAGATCTCATCAACTTCTTTATGAAGGCAGTTAATTCTATGAAATTTCCTCTTAGCACTGCTTTCACTGTGTCTCATAAGTTTGGGTTTGCTGTGACTTTATTTTCATTGAATTCTAGAACTGCTTTAATTTATTTCTTTATTTCTTCCCTGATCCAGTAGACAATACAGAGTAGTTCAAGTTCCATGAGTTTGTCAGCTTTCTGTTGTTGCTGACATCCAGATTTAATCCATGGTGATCTGACAAAGTATATGGGATTATTTCAATTTTCTCATACATGTTGAGGCTTGCTATGTTACCAAGTATACAGTCAATTTTGGGGAAGGTTCTTTGAGATACTGAGAAAAATACACATTCTTTTTTTTGGGGGGGGGTGAAACATTCTATAGAACTATGCTATGTTCATTTGATTCATAACATCTGTTAGTTTTATTATTTCTCTGCTTAATTTCTGTCTCAATGACTTGTCCCTTAGTGAAAGTGGTGTGTTGAAATCTCCCACTATTAATGTGTGGAGATCAATGTGTGATTCAAGCTTTAGTAATGTTTCTCTTATGAATGTGGATGCCCTTGCATTTTGGGGCATAGATGTTCAGAACTGAGAAATGATCTTGGTGAATTTTTCCTTTACTGAGTATAAACTGTCCTTCTCATTCCGGCCAGCAGCAAGAAGAAGAAAGCATTCCAGCCAGGAGCAGCAGGAAAGAGGACGCATACCATGGGTTAGAAAAAGGAACCTCATTCCACATGGCCAGAAACATCGGCATATCGTGGAGAGTGGCAGTCCAAGGGGACGTATGTATATATGGGGTCATATTTGGGTAATAGAATTATGAGCTAGCTTAGATGGGCTAGGATTGCACAACTCAGGCCAAGGCTTGTTAAAATCCATGCGGTGTCTGTGTATTCATTTATAATGGCAGGTTAAGGATTAGCTGCCAAACTAATTAAATATAATATAAATACTGGGTAAGTAGCTTAATTAGCCATATTTTTATTTCTACACTTCTCTATCTCTTTTGACTAACTTTGGTTGAACATGTATTTTATTAGATACTAGATTGGCTACTCTAGCTTGCTTCATGGTTCTGTTTATGTGAAAAACCTTTGTCCAGCTTGTTACTCTGAAATAATACCCATCTTTGCTGCTGAGGTATGTTTCCTATATCTAGCAGAAGAATGGATCCTGATTACACATTCATTTTGTTATCTCATGTATTTTTTGGAGGAAATTGAGTCCATTGATGCTGAGAGATACTATTGACCAATGATTCTTGGTTTCAGTTATTTTGATGTTGGTAGTCATAGTCTCTCTCTCTTTCTGTGTGTGTTTGTGTATATGTGTGCATGCATGCATGTATGCATATGTGTGTGTTTGCTACTTCTCTTCCATGGGTTTTCCTGAGTTATTTATTTTCTGTTTTTTTCTTGCTTTTACTTACATTCCTTGCTTTGGGGGTTTTCTTCTGGTATCTTCTATAGGACTGGATTTGTGCATAAATATTGTTTAAATTTGGTGTTGTCATGGAATAGCTTGTTTTCTCCATCTATGGGGATTGAAAATTTTGCTGGTTATAGTAGTCTCTGTTGATATCTGTGGTCTCTTTGAGTCTGAAAGATATATGCACAGGTACTTCTGTCTTTTAGAGTATTTTTTTAGAAGTCATGTGTAATTCTGATGGTTCTGCCTTTATATGTTACTTGACCATTTTTCCTTAGTTTTTGATATTCTTTGTTCTGTACATTTATTTTTTTTTGTGGCAGGAGGATTTTCTTTTCTGTTCCAATCTACTTTGTGTTCTGTGAGTTTCTTGCATGTTTAGATTGAGAAAATTTTCTTCTATGAATTTGTTGAAAGTATTTTACCGGTCTTAGAGCCAGAAATTCTCCTTCTAGTCTTCTACTCTTATTATTGTTAGGTTTTAATCTTTTCCTAGTGTTCCTTATTTTTTGGATATTTTGTGTCAGTAACTTTTTAACATTTTCTATGATCTGTGTATCCATTTCTTCATTTGTATTTTCTACACCCGAGTTTCTCTCCTCCATCTCTTTTATTTTGCTGGTGATGCTTATGTCTGTACTTCCTGCTCACTTCCATAAATTTTGCATCTCTAAGATTCCTTCAGTTTGTGTTTTCTTTATTTTTTATATTTCTATTTTCAGGTCTTGAGCAGTTTCGTTCATTTCCTTCACCTGTTTGGATTTATTCATTACTTCTTTAGAGGCCTCTATCTGCTTGATTATGTTTGCCTGTATTTCTTTAAGGGATTTATCATTTACTATTTATTCATTTGTTTGTTTGTTTTACATTCCAATCACCATCCTTCCCTCCATTCCTCCCGGTCCCATCCTCTTACTCATTTCCCCCATTATTCCCCCCCCCAACCGAGTACCAGCTCACTCTGGTACATCAAATCTCAACAGGACTAAGTGCCTCCTCTTCCAATGAGGCAAGACAATACAGCTCTGCTAGGAAAATGAGCTCCAGAAGAAGGAAAGAGCATTTAAGTCTGAGATAGAACCTGTTCCATTTGTTAGGAAATCCATTGGAGAACCAAGCAGTCCTTCAGCTTCATACATATAGTGGGCTTAGGACCAAGCCATGAAAGAATTCCCCTAAGAGTTCTCAGAATTAAACTATCTGCAGCTGACAAAAATCATGACCCTGCAAGAGCACAAGACAATCAGAGTTAATGGCTGGCTATGGACAAACTGAAGCAGCCCCATCTCTCACATCTGGGATTAAAACAAAAGCATATTCAAATAACACAAATATGTTTGTAAAGAAACCAAAATTCTCACTATAGCAGTTATTTCCTATAATTGCTCAAATTAAAAACAATAGTTATAGGGTAAATTACAAATATTCCCCTAAGCTTTATTCCCAGCATATTGTCTACTTTTTCACAAATGAGTCTTCAAATTTCCAATAAATCTCTTGACTCTGCTATCACGTTGCCATGATTCTTTGTAACTGAATCCCACTGTAACTATTTGGATGCTATATTCTTTATATGCTAAATTTACCCAGAATCATAAGGTAGAAAGTCATACGTGTAGAATGCTGTGGATGTTTTCAGTGACATAGCATTCCAAAAGAGTATAATGGACTCCATATCCTTTGAGACTCATGCTTAGAATTTATACATTGATAGTTTGCCCACATACAGAAATAATAATTAGTGTAATGTCATATCAATGAATCACTAAAACCAAGTACTCAGCCAAGTGTTTCATGAAGAGATGAGGACCATGGAGAATATAAAAGAATCATATTTAATTATTTGATATTGAATGGGTACTTGAATATAACATGACACTTGGTACCAGATTAAAAAAAATATTTCCAACACCATGGGCATTTAGAGATAGTTCCATCAGCTAGAGTATTTTAGCTTTTGGCACCCACACAGATTCCTTTGCTACTGACTAGGGTAGTAATTTGCTGTTTTTCAGTAAAAGAATGTTATCAAAAACTTTATTTTTAAGCAAGCCAAGGCTAATGCCATGACAACTAATGCCTTATTCTCTCAAATAGGAATCTTAATGGAAATAAAAGAGTAAGTATATCTGTATTATGAGGTTTTAAATTTGAAATTGTGAGGAACTATAAAAGGTTGAAGTATACAAAACTGCATTCTATCTTTCTATCTAAAAACATATGTGTTTATGATCTGAAGAGAATGAAAGCCACTCACTTAAAGTAACACTGGGTAATTATTTTTTTCCATTAACATGAAAAAAAGAAGAATCCTTTTACCACTAATTTTCAGTCGGCTGTGATTTGGCATGTAACTTGGGACTCTTAGATTGCAGGATGCAAAGGAAGAAGAAAACAACTCAATTTTGGAGCACCATGTGCTTCCTTACACTTGTAAAAGCTAAAAGCAAATAATAGATTTCTTCAAAATCACCATAATATCGGTGTGCTGAATATTTTGTTAATTATTATTAAAAGATTTCTTACTCAAATCACATACTTAATATAGCAAAGCACATAACCAATTCTGATTAAAGTAAAAAACATCAAACAATAAAGACAATAAAATCATCTTTTAAATGGCCCTATTCTCACATGACTATTGATAGCAGTTTACTTTCATTCCTTGTTTTTAATTAATAAATTTTAAGTTAATGCATTTTCTGTGTGAAGTTGTATTTTCCAGCCGAACTTCATCTTCTACGTTTCAAAACCATATTATCAGAATATATTTTTGTTCAATTAGTTCAATATTAAAAAGTAACATGTATTGTTACTTTTTTATTGTTGTAATACAATACCATGACTAAAAGCAACTTAAAGAACAATTGAATATGGCTCATGGTCCATAATGATAAGGAGGTATTTCAGGGCAACAGGATAAGGAAGCTGGTAGTTATAAAAAGGGGGAAGAGAGAGAGAGAGAGAGAGAGAGAGAGAGAGAGAGGGAGAGAAAGAGAGAAGAGATCAGAACTAATAGTCCTTCTAGCAAGGCTGTATTGCCTTAAGGTTCATAACCTTCATGATAAGTTCCATGAACTGTGTCCAAGTCTTCAAATAAATAAATCTGTGGATGACATTTCTCATTAAATCACAACATTATGTGCCCAGACCCTATAAGTTCACGGCCAACTCATGGTGCAAAACGAATTCACTACTACTTCAGAAGTACTCATCATCTTCAACGGTTTTACTGTTGTTGAAAGTCCAAAACAGATTTCTTCTGTGATTCAGGACAATCCCTTGGTTATGAGTTTCCTATAGAAATTGCATAATTCCAACATACAATGACCATGCTTATAAATTACAATGTCGAGAGGGGGCATGGATAGAAGCACAGAAACAAAATATTAGACAAAAACAAGACCCATACCTCACAATTCAAACATCAATTCCTAGAGATTCATGTCCAGTATCTGGAGTTTTGTGGAGTTTTAAGGGATACATGGCAGCACAGTTTTAGCATTTCTGTCTGAACTCCCTTAGTTGGTTCCTGTCCTGGTACTCAGCTGTGTTTGGCAGATGTCTCATGATGATGCATCTCTAACATTTTGTTCTCTCTATCACAACCTAAGCTTTTTCCTCATGGTTTCTCTCAATTGCCTCTCAGGGACTTCCCTTGAGTATTCTTGCCCTGACACATATTGTCTGTCCCCAGAAGTTCTCTAAAACAGAAAAAAAAAAAGACAAAGAATCCATGACCACTTTACTTTTGTATCTTTCATGACTCAAAAAACAAACAAACAAAAACAGTACCATGTGGATGACCCTGCCAAATCTAGCTACCAGTTTGGCATATGTTGTGAATATTTGCCAACCAAATGTCACAGCTTTTTTTTTTTTTTTTTTGGGAGCCAAAATCCATTAGGCATTTTTCTTCTCCCAGTTGAATCTATATTTGGGTGAGATTTCTCCTGAGAGCACTTTTCTTACCTTTCCAAGACAGAGTAGAAGATTCCTCTTTAATGTCTATCATCTTCTCAACAATTACTCTTCAACATCATTTCATCAACAATTTAAAAAGCCCATTTTTTCTTTATCATATGAGTTAGTTGCAAGACCATGGGCCACAATGCCAACATTCCAAAGAAGGACACGACCACCAATCCTACCCAACTATGATCCCTATGAATCCTAATAATGGTCAGCATGTCACAATAATCCTATGGGTACACAAAGTAATGGTGTACATAGTTTTATGGTAACCAACATCTCCCTAATTGAACATAAGCTCACTAAAAAAGAAACAAATTGTGCCTTGTACTGGAAACCTAGTGAAGTACCTAAGACTAGTAATGCCATGGACACTGGAGGAGAACCTATAACCTCCATTTTACTAAACCAGCAGACTCCTTTACAGTGCTCTAAATATTTGTCTTTATACCAACAGATAAATATACCTGACGACCCCTCCCCATGGAATGTTCTTTGTGTAACAAATGGAGACTACTAGAAAAAACAACAACCTAACGAAGACTGAGTTGTGGAGCACAATCCCAACTGATACATATACAGCACATCTTCTGATCCTAAGGCTCAGATCACTGCACAAGAGGGGATAGAAAGATTCTAGTAACCAGAGGATTAGGAAACTAGTTCTGAGATAATATCTCTTAGTAACTTCAGAATATACTCATGAAGTCTCACCAATATGGCTGCCTACAAATAATTTTAAATAGAACACAAATAGACTTGTTAACATGGACCAGGGAAAGCTCAGAAGGCTTCAATCCTATGTTGAAATTTGGTGGAATATTCTTTCTCAGGAACAAGGACACTAATTGATTATATATATATAAATATATATATATATATATATATATATAATCAGTGACTAAAGGATATGAGGTCATGAATTTAAATAAGTTTCCTCTTCTCTTCATAGTCCTTCACTCTCACTTTCCCTTCCCCCATACCTACCCTTCCTCTCCTTATAATCAGTAAAGGGGAGTACTTCTATAAATATCAAACAACCTTGGCATATCAAGTTTCTATAAGACTAGGTTTATCTTCTTCTCTTGAGGCTAGACAACACAACTCATTTAGGTGAAAGGAATCCAAAGGTAGGCAGTAGAGACAGAGACAGATCCTGCTTTTGCTTTAGGAGTCCCACACAAAGACTCACCTATACAACTCTTAGATATGTACAGAGGACCTAGGTCTGTCCCATTCATGCTCTCTGGGTGGCAGTTCAGTATTGACAAGGTCCTATGGGCCCAGGTTAGTTAATTCTGTAGGTTTTCTTGTTGAAGATGTTTCCTGGACCTTGAAGTCAGGAGTCTTCTCTTTCCTCTATGCCTATAATTCTTAGGTTCTGTCTTTTCATTGAGTCCTTGATTTCTTGGATGTTGTGGGTAAGGAATATTTTAGATTTCTCATTCCTTTTGGTTGTTGTACTGGTTTCTTCAGTCAAGTCTTCCACAGCTGATATTCTGCCTTCCATCTCTTGTATCCTATTTGTGATACTCATGTTTATAGTTCCTGTTCTCTTTTCTAGGTTTTCCACCTCCAGGATTGTCTCTGCTTGTGTTTTCTTTATTGTTTCCATTTTCAATTTCAAGTCTTGAACATTTTTATACATTGTAAATGTTCCATGCTCCAATTTAGATGTCTTTGTCTGCCAAACTTTCAAATCTTTCATAGCCTTGTCTGTTTCCCATTCATATTTGGCTGAGTACACTTAGAGG
Organism: Lophiomys imhausi; assembly: GCA_907164525.1. Lineage (NCBI taxonomy): Eukaryota > Metazoa > Chordata > Mammalia > Rodentia > Muridae > Lophiomys > Lophiomys imhausi. The sequence continues at coordinate 9,052,895 of CAJQZJ010032178.1, read as the reverse complement.
ACTCCAATGGTATTCTCCATTGCTCTCATTTGTAAAATTGAGGATTCTTTATATTCTTTCATGGAATTAATTTCATCTTGTAAGGTCTCTACCACTTTCCAAAGTATAGATTTTTCATCATTTTCATGTGTTTCAGTTGTGGTGGGATGGTTAGGGGTGGCTGTATTAGCATAGCTGAATTTTGTTGGAGTCATGTTTCCCTGACTTTTGCCAGTTCTGTTCTTTATCTGGCCTTTAGCCATCTGGTTGTTCTTAGCTTTTTTTTTTTTTTTTGTTCCTGGTGCCTTCTGGGCTTGGTGCTAAGAATGGAGCTTTGGTGTACAGGCTGTATCACTTGGTGATCTGTAGCTCCCCACAGGCTGGATGGGACCTTGTGTGGGGGCTGGTTCTGAGTGTGTTTACCCAAGATCACCCCTTCCTGCTGTATCCCAATTAGGAATTCAGGGCAGAGGTTGGAGTGGGATGAGTTATCCCTGCCTGCAGGTTCCTGAGATCCCGCTTGTATTCTTAGTGACATTGGTGTGGGTTTGTAGGGCACAGACTGTAGGCTAGAGCTGCAGCTTCCCTGTAGCTTATGTGTTGGGACTGTTATCACAGTCCTCCCAAGCTTCTCTCAGGTGGTTCTCAGGATCAACATGTCCCTTATATCTAGAGGCATTGTGATCTGGTACAGCCCACATCACTCAGGCAGTGAGCAGTGTTCAGGGGTTGTTCACTGCTCCTGAGTCAGAGCTCTCTGTGTTGTAGCCTGGGTATTCAGCTGAGGGGCAAGGTGGGGACTGTCAGGGAGTTCTGATGTGGAATTCACACCCTGTCCACAGTGCTTGGATTCAGGGAAGCTCGGCTGCCTTTTCCTGGCCAAAATCACTGTGCTCCAGTAAAGCCTGCCTGCGCCCATATGGCTTCTGGCAGTACCCTGTAGCTAGGGTGCCAGGACCGTGGTTGTGGTCTTTCCACGCTGTTCTCGAGAGGGGGAGGGGTCAGGATCAACCTGTGCCTCTCTGGAAGAAGCTCTTTGGTTCAGTGCAGCCCACCTGCTCGTGCAGCAGGCAATAGTTCAAAACTGCTTTAGTGGTTCAGATTAAGATCTAGATGCTGTAGACTGAGGCAGTAGACTGAGAGCCCTGCCAGCGTGGGTGTGGGAAGGGAGTGGAGCCAAAGCACTTGGACTCAGTCTGGATCTCAGCAGCCTTTTCCCTGTCAGAGGCTTTGTTTTCCAGAGTAGCCTGTCTGAGTCAGCGGGCTTCTAATAGATTCCCTGTAGTTAGGGTGTCAGTACTGTGGGTTGGACCTCCCAAGCTACACTTAGGTGGGTCCCAGGATAAGCCTGTACCTCTGTGTCAGAAGTTCTGTGGCCTAGCACCATCTGCTCCCTTGGGCAGCATGTCACAGTCCAGAACCACTTCACTGCTCTGGGAAGAGATATAAATGCCATGGACTGAAGCTGTAGACTGAGTGACCTGCTGAAGTGAGCACTGGCAGAGAGTTCCAATATGGAGTTCACTCAGCGAATCTCAACCACCTTTTCCCTGCCTGAATCGCAGTGCTCTAGAGCAGCCTGCCTGGGTCAGCAGGGGATTCTACCAGATGCTCTGTAGCTAGGGTGTCAGGATTGTGGCTATGATGCTCCCAATCAACTCTCAGACAAGTCTTAGAGTCAGTCGGTACCTCTCAGTTTGAAACTCTGTGAACCAGTGCAGTCAATGCTCTGGGCTGAGGTATGGATTCTGTGTCCTGATGCACAGCAGAGAGCCCACTCTAGAGGCCAGGCAGAGGGGGAGGGGGCAGGGAGTTCCAGTACATAGTCTATGTCCTGCCCACAGTGCGCTTGGGCTCAGGGAAGTTCAGCACCTGCCAGACGCTGCCATGCTGCATATCCCAGGGAGAATCATCCTCCATCTTATCATAGTGTCTCTGCTGCTTATCTTCTGCGTGTCCAAATACCTGCACAGACACTGTGGGTTCAGGAAATTGAGCAGGTCGTCTGTTTGGAGGGTGAACCCACCAGCCGGTGTCATCCACTGTGGCGGGGAGTGCAATCTCCCAGCGGGAAACATTCAGTGTCCTATGTCTAGAAACTCTAATCATCCAGTGTCTATATTCCCAGTACCGAGTTCTTTACTGTCCTTGGCTTTTCTGGGCAAGCCCAGATAGGGTTGTGCCTCACAAACTGCCATTCAGCAGGAGTATATACTCCTGTAGTTGTCCAATAGGTCTTCCTGATGATCAGAATGTGTCTGAGCTGAGCGCTGCCATCTTGCCCCTCAGGTCTTTGTTGTTTTTTTACAATGTAATGTAAACAGCTTCTAGATCAGTTGCTAAGAGAATCTTTCTTACTCTCTGAAACCTCATAATCCAGATCTGTCAGAGAAAAGACATAATGAAAATACGTGAAGTTAGCTAATAATTTTCAGGAAGGCAGTGCACCAGTTTTTGCGTGGCTGGTGAATGGGAACATCTCTGGTTTAGGCAAGGCCCCAGGGATTTTAACTCCATACTACTTATTGTTGCTTTACTCACCCATGCTTGACTCAAACACCTGATGCGATATAGAGAAGTCCATCGCTATTGCACCCTTTATTTGTATAGATTTCACACAGAATCTTGGAAAGATGATCTTGATAATGGTTTTATAAACTGCCTGATACATTTCACACAGTTTTAGAAGTTAGATAGTTGGTTAAAAAAAATAGCTGTAGTAAATACTTTCTCACTAGGAGACAGGGGGAAGGTGATTTATGGCCCCAGATAAGCTTTCACTCTAAATATGGCACCACAGACCCTGGTTTACCCCATAAGTTAATCAGGGGGTCAGAACTTCCCATGAACTCAGGATATAATGAGACTACCAATAAATTTCTAAATTAAGTACAAATCTTACTGATGAAAACACACAGTTTTGTTGTAATTCCCTATATCTTGTCAATTTATGGTATAAAATACTATCGTTTTAATTTTATTCTGATGCTAATATGTAAGAGGAGATAAAGACTTGTTTAGCTTATTACTGAAACATGTGATTGCTAAGCTCCCTCCTATTGTAATAGTTTTATCTGTCTTTGTGATAAACATTTTTTCACCATGAGATAATTCTTTCTCTGACATAGAGAACTTTCATTCAGAGTATAAAACCATAGCCAAGGAAATAAAGTTTGTGTTGATTATTGGCCTCCTCCATCTCTTTCCTGGAAAGCATGTGTGTGAATGCCTCTGGCCCTCTTTCTGTCTCTTGTGTCTTCTCATTGACTCAGGAAACATAATGACTCTGGAGTTTTGTAAGCAGCCCTTTAAGTTAAGAGAACTGGGTGAGGTTTATTTAGTCAGCTAGTCTCTCAGCAGACGGCCTGCTCTTGTGCATCCCTCCAAGTCAATAGAGCTAGAATTACCTTTTCCAACCCTCTAGATGTTTTTGGCAAGAAGCTGCTTGGTGGGAACTAACAGCTGTTTGGAGGAATAAAGGGTATCAATTTAAACTTTCCCAGTCATCAGTAGGACAGTGTGCCCTGAGAAGAAGAGACAAAATATAGGTTACATTCTCTTTCCTTCTTTTCTCTCTCTCTACCATCTGTCATAATTAGCTGTAGGGTTCACCAGCTCTTGTAGTCATAGAATTTAAGAGATTTTTTTCCTGAATAGCAAGACCACCAACCAACCTGGAAGGGTAAGAAAAAGAACTTGCTGACTCCATCTCCCACCTCAGAAAAGGACCTAGGGGTAGATCTACACTGTTCTCATTCTCAACACTACTATCTTCCAGGATTGTACTAGAATAGACTATTACTCTCTGCTTGTGATATTCAACCACTGCTCTCATTCAAACTTCTAAAATCTTACACAGTCTTGCAAAAATCAACATTGTCTTCCTTACCTTGCTCTCTTGGTACCAACTTAAGTATTAGTTCCTTTTCCTACTATGGTAAAAGGCTACTTAATGAATAGCTTATTTTAGCTTATCATTCCAGAGGGCCAGAATCCTTAATGTCAAGGAATAAGTGACATATGGCAAGAGAAAGAATCTGGCAGGTTACAGTTTTATTTACACAAAGGCAACACAGAAAGAGAATAGGAGATGGGGAAGACTATAAACCTTTAGTTCCTGAAGCAAGACAGCACCTTCTAAGAATATCATCACCTCTGCTAACATCTCAGCCCACGGAGAGTCAAATGTTCAAATAATTGAACCAATGGGGGTCATTTTACAATCAAGCCCTCATAATATGCTATTTAAAATCTGTAATGGTTGGATATCTTTATTTCTTTCAAGATTTTTATTTTTAATTTAAGAGTAATACACATTTTCCTTACACGTTTTCATCTGGTAATGAATCATACCAAAATATAACTTTGTGTCTATGGAAAGTAACATATTCCACTTCTTGATAGGCACTGACAGCTTGATACTACTTTTACTACCAAACTACACAAAACAAGGAGAGTTTTTTATCAAATGCCAGGCTTTTAACTAGGTTATTAAAATATCAGTGTGTGAAGTTCACTTAAAATTTACTGTGCACATAAACATGTATATTGTTATATTTTTTTGTTTCCTATAATAATTTTCACTAACAGGATTAGAGGTTCTGTTTAGCTTATTTAAAAATGAGAAATAAACAAATATATCGTTGGAACAGGAATATACATGTATAGATCATATTTTCTAGACTGTAAGTTTTGGTTGTTTTAGATTTCTTTTTTCTAAATGGGAGCGTATAGGTATCTTTATAAGTTACGTTCTCTGTCATCTCTTTGTGCTCTATCAAACCATCACTTTTCAGTACACACACAAAAAAAAAAATTGTGCATCTTGCTCCCCCTTAGAGTTTGCTTTTCTTTTAAAATGTGTGGTTAGTATTGTTTCATCTTTTAGATCTCAGGTCAAGAAGCTTTTCACATGAATGTTCCTTGACCATTATTTCTAAGTTGGCAAGTTTATAGCAACAGAATCTCCTAACTCTTTTATTCTTCTTCCATAGAATGCATTTTAGTTTATAATAATTCTATCCTTTAAAACTAAAATGTTTAAAAATTAATCTTAAAAATAACTCAAATTCTTTTTTAATATTGTCACCGAGAGACAAAATTACACCTGGTTTACTAGAGAGACTTTTCTGTATATATTTAATAATGAAATTTATTAAATATATGGACATTTCTGGTCTCAATATCATTAAAATTTCCTCTTAAGTTAAATAGCCCTCACATAAAATTTATTAAAATATTTATGCCTTAAATTGTTGAAAGTTATTGACTGGGATAGAATTTTTAAGAAAAGAATGAGATAGGATTCACCCTTCCTAACTGCTTATATATTTCTTTTCTCATTGATTTAAGCTTTTCTGTACTTGTGAATAAGTCCAGGCCATCCTGCATGCTATACAAGCGCTCAACCACTGAGCTATGCCCTCTAATCTCTCCTCAACAGAAATAGTCAACATAGTTAAATACTATTTTAATGTAAATTTACATTTTTAAAAAAATTATAAAATTTATAAAATCTAGAGTTACAAGAAACAGGGTGGTGATGGTGCACACCCTTAGTCCCATCATTGGAGAAGAATACACCCTTAATCCCAACACACTAGAGACAGAAACAGGCAGATCTCAGAGCTCAAGGTCAGCCTGATACAAAACAAGCTCTAAACAGAGAATAACTTTGATCCAGGGGTGGAGAAGCACTCATCTTTAATCCCATCAGTTGGGAACCACATGTCTTTGATCCCAAAACTTAGAATGCAGAGGCAGGCACATAGGATTTGGAAGGATTTAAGTTTAAAATCTACTTACATAAGGCAGGCTGCCATTCAAACAAATTGTCCTTTGAGATCTCAAAATATATATACTAAAGGTTTGTTTAGCTCCAAAATATCAAAATAATTCCTTCTTTAATCCGATTGAAAGGTAATACTTTATATATTGTCAAAAAAACAAATTTGCTCCAGGAAAAATATTAACTGACCACTCTCCCCCCCCAAAAAAAAAAAAGGTAATTGTCCCAGAGTTAGGATTAGGGCAGGGCTCTGTTGTTATCTTTCCAGGAGATTTAAAGCATCCATTCAAAGAATCCAGGGACAACTGGACAACGGAAACCTCAGTAGAAAACAGATCAGACACCAAAGAAGACAAGTGGCCCAGATGATCCAGCTTTTCAGACTTCCTCAATAGCAGTTTCCTCAAAAGTCTACAATGACAACAACTCAAAATCGCTAAGATTGTTCAACTCCACAGACTGCTCCAGCCAGAACTTCAGTAAAGCTCTGAAAATCAGCTTCTGTCTATGAAATTTTTAGGACATCTAAATAGCTGAGCACAAAAGGACTGAACATCAAATGATTCTATTAACATTTTTAACCATTTTTCCATTCTTATTTGGGCACCAAACAGGTTTACTACATCCCAAATCAGCAGGAAGTCATTTTAAGAAAACAACGTCCCATCCCCAGAAGGTGGGGAGGGTGTTCCCTTCCCTTTGATTATTTGATGGATAATAGAAAATTTTGTTATTTAGGGGAAAAGACTACAAGCTGTTAAATGGTCTTGTTAAATGGGTTTTGGAGGTTAGACCCAGGGATTTCTCTCTTTTTCTTTTCTGTATCCTTCTTTCTCTCCAATGTAGAAGTGAACAGACTTGAGAAAAATGGGAAAGAGACATAGTATAGGAAAGATCAAGAAAAAAGGAGAGATTATTAAATATACCCTTATACCTTCGTATATTGATACAAAATTAATATTATATTTGACTAAATTGGTATTGATCATTGTATATTAATGCAAAATTAAGATTGTATTGGAGTACATCGGTATTGATCTTTGTGTATTGATACAAAATTAAGATTATATTTGACTAAATTGGTATTGATCATTGTATATTAATGCAAAATTAAGATTGTAATGGACTATATCGGTATTAATCTTTGTATATTGATACAAAATTAAGATTATATTTGGCCACATTGGTATTGATCTTTGTATATTGATACAAAATTAAGGGTAACGCTTCTTAAAGGTATTGTTCCTAGTAATGCTTAAAAATGAAATGTAAAGTTTTGGCCTCTTGCTATCAACCGTCATAAACTGTTTATGATAATTAAGAAATGGAAACTAATAGTCATGCAAACGTGTCATTTTGTTAGTTACTATGACAGTCTATCACAGTTATTTTCTAAGCTACTCAGAAATCAAGTTGCTAAGAGACAAGAAATATTTTCTTATCTAAATATAAGAGATAGATAGGGCATCTTCAAAAACCTCAAGAGATCTACAGAATATGGCATTCAAAGATGTTTTCTTAACATAAGATTTTTTGATATCGAGACATGTCAGCTCCTGACATAACCCCCATTCTACTCCAAGTAGAAGATGAGCATCGAAGAATCTCCAGTGGGAGATGATTGAATTGGTGGTAAGCCTTTCTCTTGGCAAGAAAAACCCCTTGCTTCAACTGTAGACAGACTTCTGTCCAAAAAGGACAAAACTTGGAAGAAGGTAAGTCGACTGCCTAGCTCTGCCAAGACAGGGTAGGTAAGTCCTTCATAATTCCTGCTCTACAATCAATGTCTGTCAGAGAAATCGGTCCAAATGGCTGAAGATTGATGCTATAATGTATGGAGAGAAAATGGGAACTGTCCAGGCAGCCACTGGTATGTCATTTCTTAGTTTTGGAAGCTGCAGGCCCTGCACTTCCTATATAATCATATATATTTATCCCTCTCAGGTCTCTGAGGTGGTTGAAGAATAGATAGCTAGAGTCTCATAGTTAAATTTTGAGTTGTTTAGGAATCAAGAGGGTGTTCTGGATCTAAGAAGATATTTTTAAAAATTTGAGACAAGTTAATATGAAAGCTGAGTTAGATATAGAACTTTAAACTCATGGAGATGGTTAGATAGTAGAATGTTAAAGTCAGGTGCCAAATACATATGGACTGGACATTTGGAATGTATGCCAAGCCATATAACTCTCATAATTGTGGCCTATTTATTTCTGTTGTTTTGTATTGTTTTTATAGTTATAAGAAAAAGAACCATTTGTTGGGCTGAAAGGGAGAGCTGTTTGGGGAAAAAGAAATACCGTAAACTAAAAAAAAAAAAAAAAAAAAAAAAAAAGGGAAGAGGAGGGGGGGTTGAGGGGAAGGAGGGTGGAAGGGTGGGACTGGAGGGGGGAGTAGGGAGAGGATTGTGATTGAGATGTAACTTGAAGTAATAACAAATAAATTATTTAAAAAAAGAAAAAAATATAAAATTTCCTAATTTTTTAGATCATTAAATGAAACCCTTAAAGAAATAAACATTGAAGAATCAAAAATTAGTAGAAAGTGAAAAGTTTTTCATTTATAGACCATTCATATAGTCTAAAATGATTATCATATTAACCTCTTAAACTAAGGATCACAGTATAATGTTCAGATAGATGAACATTTTGGGGGGGTATCAGTGAGTCTACATTTCTAGTCAACTAGTGCTTGCTTGCATATTGTTAGCAATGCTGGTGGGAATAAAAAAAAAACAACAACAACAGTTGTATGGGGTCAACCACTAATCACGCCACAGAAATCAATAACAAAGCAATTTTGAAGAGTTACTTTCTCAAGGATGGAATGAGCATCAAATATTAGGAAGTGCTATTCAGATAAAACATATTATACAATAATATCATATATTAACAGAATGATAAAATTCTCTCTCAAAATTGCATATTTTAGCATTGCTGATTATTATTATTTTTATATCTTCAAGTGAGAATTTCTGCTTTCTAAGTTGTATGAGGAGTAAGTAAGTACCAGGGGCACAGCTCATTTAATTTGAGTGGAATCTAATAAAAAAACATGTCCACTCAAAATCCTCTACTAACATGTTTTACTTATGACTGACTTTGTGTAGATATAAATATATTCTCTAAGTTAAGAACTTCTAAACATAAAGATATTTTCATTGGAAATGCTATTATCAATAAATAAACTATTTTTGCAATATTTTTAAAATATTAATAAGACCTTGGTGTTATCTATGAAATAGCTGCCTGTCTTAATTTAATATGCTGTGAGAAATAATTTCTTATTGTCTAAAATAAGGAATTGTTTGTTCAAGATGATATAGATAATAGGATATACTCCAGTAATATATGTAGAAAATAAATATTCAAAACTCTAAATACTGTTGCTATCCCAATTCGTTCTGTAACTTAACATAGGATCAGAGGGTCTTTGATATTGTGTCTTTATAATTGATCTCCCTTTTGGACATGATTGCACACCTCTGCTTAGGAGTGCATATAGATATTTTTTGTAAGCCTGTCAGTTATAGCAAATTGTATTAGCAGAAGTGTGCCTGCATTGAATTTAAGACTATACAATATAGGCTACAATTTAGTAAATTTTAAATTATATATATGGAATGAATAAAAGTTTAAAAAACACAGAGAAAGTAATTCAAATAAACAAATAGATCACTAATAGCTCATGCAACCATGTCACACTGTTACAATGCTTAATTCATGTTTCAGAAGGACAGCTATGAAAGGAGTGAGAAAGCAAATATAAGGGAATAGTACTATTGTGTTCCAGATTTCAACAAAAGTACTCTAGGATCTTGGTGAAGAACAAGCCTAACAGGTACATAGAAAGCAATTTCCAGGCTAAATAGTACACACACACATACATACATACATACATACATACATACATACACACGCACACACACACATACACAGACACACACACAGACACACACACACACACAGACACACACACAACACACACATACATACATACAAACACACACACATACACACACACACATACATACATACATACATACACACACATACACACATACATACATACACACACATACACACATACACATACATACACACATACATACACACACACATACACACACTTACAAACAGACACACACACATACACACACACATACACACACATACACACAAACACACACACACATACACACACATACACACACACAGACAGACACACATACACACAGACACACACACATACACACACATACACACACTTACAGACAGACACACACACAGACAGACACACACACAGACACACACACATACACACACATACACACACACATATACACACACATACACACACACACACACTCACACACACACATACACACACATATACACACCCAGACACACACACACATACACACACATACACACACACATACACACACACATACACAAACATACACACACACATACACACATATACACACGCACACACTCACGTGTATGTGTGTATTTGTACTTGTATGCATATTTTCAGATCTGATCATTTGACACTGGACATCCAGGTAGTGTGTTCTTCCCCAGAAATGCTTAGTTTTGTCTAGGTTGTTATACTGTGGACATTTCATGGTTACATTTTCCCTGAAAATTTAGAAAACACAGTCTCACTGCAGACATCCTGATCTCTGACTCTCACAAACATTCTCCCCCCCTTCTAAAGCAGAAAATAAGTCTGCATTCACAAAATAGTAACTGTGATCTCAAATCTGTATAATCAATTATATTAAGTATCAGAGGGAAAGCATTCAACTGTAATGAGTAATTGTTATGAAAGTAAGGAGATCTAAAAATCATTTACTGGACTATCTATTATATCATAAATATTATGAAGAAACTATTTCAAAGTTAATGAATAGGGAAAGGCTTATTCAACTATGTTAAAGTATCAAGATGGTCTTTGCCTTTCTATTAAAATAATTGAGAAAATAGGTAGAATAAATGCAAACATGCTGGTTAGACATGGATTGTATGTAGCTCATGGTCTCTGATAGATAACAGAATGTAAATGATACTGTTTTCCATGGTACATTTTTCTCATTTCCTGGACCATTTCAAGATTCTATTGGAAGAAAACTCAGTAAAACCTTCCAAGTTGTGGAACTAGATTTGACTTTGGATAAATACTGAAACAGGACTTTGTAAAACACATTAATGAGGAATAGGATACACAGGGATCTTTAGAATATTCTGCTAAATCCTTAGTTGAAAGAAATTCTAAAATTTTGTTTAAAAAATTGCCTAAAACCAGGAAGATGAATATGAGTCTCCAGCAGCTTGGAGACTTTTATTTCTTTCATGGAAATGTGGAAATGTTCTAAAAAAAGGGCAAAATTCTCAGAGGGTTATGACCCTAATAGAGGGACTAAATTAGTTATAAGATTAATAAGTTTTTAGGGTTATATTTAGACATCTTAAAAGGATGCCTCAATAGAATCAAGGTAATCCTAAATAAGTGAAATACATTTTGTAAAAATTACAATTTTGATGAAATAAAGAGAACTCTGCATCCAATGATATAAAATTTTTTATGTTTATTTATTACTTCAGGTTACATCTCCATCACAGTACCCTCTTTCCACCCCTCCCAGTCCCGCCCTTCCACCCTCTCCTTTGGAGTGGAGTGTCCCTACATATCAGTTTACCAGCCCAGTTCAGCAGTCATATGAAGGCCAAGAGCCTCCTCATACACTGGGGGCCTACAAGGAAGCACCACTAGGACAAAGTGTCTCATTGACAGGTAACAAAGTTTATTTTCCTGTTCCCTTTGGTGTATTGATTGTAGTATAGTTATCCTGTACTATATGGCTAAAATCCGATCATAAGTGAATAGATGCCATATGCATCCATCTGAATCTGGGTTAGCTCGCTCAGAATGAGCTTCTCTATTTCCATCCATTTGGCTGCAAATTGCATGATTTCATTGTTTCTGATGGCTGAGTAGTATTCCATTGTGTAGATGTACCACAGTTTTTCTTATACATTCCTTGGTTGAGGGACATCTGGTTGTTTCCAGTTTCTAGTTATTCCAAATAAAGCTGCTATGAATATAGATGAGGAAATGTCCTTGTAGTTTGGTGAGGAATCATTTGGATGTATACCCAGAAGTGGTATGGCTGAGTCTTGAGGTAGAGCTATTCCAAGTTTTCTAAGATATCGCCAGAATGATTTCCACAGTGGTAGTACCAGCTTGCATTCCTACCAGAAGTGGAGGACTGTTCCCCTTTCTCCACAACCTCGCCAGGATGTGCTATCATTTGAGCTTTTGATCTTAACCATTCTGACAGGTGTGAGATGGAATCTCAGAGTCATCTTGAGTTGCATTTCTCTGATGATTAAGGATGCTGAGCAAGTGTCTCTCAGCCATTAGGGATTCCTCCTTTGTGAATTCTCTGTTTAACTCTGTTCCCCATTTTTTGATTGGATTATTTTGTTTCTTGGCTTTTAATTTCTTGTGCTCTTTGTAAATTTTGGATATTAACCCTCTGTCAAATGGGGGGTTGGTGAAGATGTTTTTCCAATAGTCAGGTTGCCATTTTGTTCAAATGACAGTGTTTTTTGCCTTACAGACGCTTTTCAGTTCCATGAGGTCCCATTTATTGATTGTTGGTCTTAGATCCTAAGCTGGTGGTGTTCTGTTTAGGAATTTGCCACCTGTGCTGATGAGTTCAAGGGCTTTCCCCACTTTCTCTTCTAATAGATTTAGTGTGTCAGGCCTTATGTTAAGGTCTTTGATCCACTTGGACCTAAGTTTTGTGCAAGGGGATAAGTATGGGTCTAATTTCATTCTTTTACATGTCAAAATCCAGTTAGACCAGCACCATTTGTTGAAGATGCTGTCCTTTTTCCATTGTACAGTTTTGCCTTCTTTGTCAAAAAGTGGCCATTGGTGTGTGGGTTCATTTCTGGGTCTTCAATTTGATTCCATTGATCCACTGGTCTATTTCTATACCAGTACCATGCTGTTTTTATTTCTATTGCTGTGTAGTAAAGCTTGAAATCTGGGATGGTGATACCTCCAGATGTTGTTTTATTATACAGGATTGATTTAGCTATTCTGGGTTTTTTGTTATTCCATATGAAGTTGAGAATTGCTTTTTCCAGGTCTATAAAGAATTGTGGTGGTATTTTGATAGAAATTGCATTGAATATGCATATTGCTTTTAGCAGGATGGTCATTTTTATTATGTTGATCCTACCTATCCACGAGCATGGGAGAACTTTCCATCTTCTGATGTCCTCTTCAGTTTCTTTATTCAAAGACTTGAAGTTCGTGTCACGGAGGTCTTGTCTGAATTCTAATGAAAATGTCCACATTCAGAGAGAAAAAGAAAAGCAGACTTTTTTTCCAAAGAGGATGTACAGATAGCAGTAAGAGCAAAATATAGGACTCGAACTAAAACATTTCCAGCCACTGCAGAAATTCAAATGGAATAATGATGTGATTCTATTGGAATACCTGAATTTTATTTAAAAATAAACTGTATATACTAAGAGTTTATATGGATATATAGCAAACTAAACCAACACTATTATAGTTAACTATAATGGTTCATACTTAGAAAACAATTTGTCACCTCAAAAATTTAAAATTTTAGTCTCTGGTTCAGTTGTTAAGCTCATTTGTTGCTTTTTCAGAGGATTCAGTGGTTAGTTTATAGTGCTGTGCTTGTCTTTTTGTTTGCTTGCTTTATTTTTTTGGGTTTTTTTTTGGGGGGGTCTTGTTTTGATTTGTTTCAAAACAATCTATTCATTCAGTGCCAGGCACTCTGCTGGAATCTTTGACTTCCTCATGTACTGTATTGCACATGATCCACATATAGATAAGCACACAGGTGTGTACCAAAAATGTTCATTTGTGCTCTCTCTCATGCATGGAGACAAACCCAGGGAGAGAGAGAGAGAGAGAGAGAGAGAGAGAGAGAGAGAGAGAGAGAGATTGAGAGAGAGACCTGTCTACCATTGGCTTGGTCTTCAAAATTCAAAAATTAGGTCACCAATTCAGTATACACCCTTAAAGTCACAATTTCAAGTATTCACAGAAGCTGTACTTACAATATCCAATCCAAATATCAGTCAGCATTAACAACATTAGAACTAACCAAACTAGCCCACCCATATCTTCATTGAGTCTTTTTAGAAGTCAAGAAGCCGGGCGGTGGTGGCGCACGCCTTTAATCCCAGCATCTGGGAGGCAGAGGCAGGCAGATCTTTGTGAGTTCGAGGCCAGCCTGGTCTACAAAGTGAGTCCAGGACAGCCAAGGATACACAGAGAAACCCTGTCTCGAAAAACCAAAAAAAAAAAAAAAAAAAAAAAGAAGTCAAGAAGATTGTAACAAAGGGTAGTGATATTCTTTTCTTCAGTAAATCTTAGACTTCATCTGAAATGATTTGAAAAGCTAGGTCTGAATCCAGCGGCTGATGGAGGACTTTGTCCTCTTTCCCAGTCCCATGCTTGTTCTGACAGGACATACATCAGGGGCCTATCAGGATGCCTGTATATGGCTATCTGGGTGACTTGGGACTTAAGAACATAGCACCTGGTTCAGAGACAAAACACTATGAGAGGAGTTATCTGCAGTGTTAGATCCCAGAGTCTTCATGGGTTGGTCCACAGGATTTCACAAATCTAGTCACAACCAACAGTTGAAGCTGTGCAACAAAAGTGAACAGGCCACTGGTCCCATATTAACCATAACTCTGGAGTCAGATACCACCTGACTGCATTCATTACATCTTAAATATACTTGTGTTTTGTGACATAAGATCACTCCTCCTTCTGAAGACTTTAGGAATAGATACCTACTGTATCTGGTAGAATTAAAAAGCCTTTCTTTCTTTAGAATCCACTCTGCAGTCTGCAGCATTAATGTGGTATTAATTCTCTTAGCAAAGCTCTTGCCTGGGGGATGATTAATTTCTGTGTCTCTTCTAAACCTCTTTTCTTCATTTCTGAAATCTAATTGAATAAAAGCAACATTACACGGGAACAGAAAAAGTTACTTGACTTTTAACGCATGAACCTACAAACTACAGAACATCTTCTTTCCTAAAACGAGAAGCAGTATAGGATACTACAAGCCACCACTTGACTCAGACATCAAAGCAGAGCTTAGAAGGCCTTGAGGGTGATACTACTGTATCAGGAATCCATATGAGCCTGGGTTTGAGATCAGAATGTGCTGCAGCATGGCCAATTCTACACAAACTTCAAAGACACTCCAATGCTTCAGCCCCTGAGGCATAGGGATCAGGGAAGGAGTTTCGTTTTGCAATAGTCTGGAAGCAGAATTGCTGGTATCTTCTTGTCATTGAAGTGATAAAGATTTAGGGGACAGTTTTATTCAAATACAAAGAAATGACAAATCTAATTTGTGTTTAGGGTCAGTATTTAATTTAGTCAGATAAAAGATATTAAAAATGCAGCAGTAGAAATTGTGCAAAATTATTAATGAAGGAAAATGGTTTAATGTGATGATTAGAGGATTGTGTTTCTATGATATCTGCTTGTTCTTCATTCTGATGCCAGTCCTTTTGGAGAACACTGACAGATACAACCAGATGTCTGATTCATGTATCTCCTAGGTGATTCTAAATCCAGATAGGATGAGAATGATGACTTCTGAAGTAAATTCTTTCTGTTTCATCTTTCACATGGACAGATGATTGATTTAGCAGACATGTTTGGTGGTATGGGTGTTATTTCACTGATAAATCATTTGGGACATTGAAGCCAAGATCAAATTTGGCACTAATACAAGCAAGATATATAACCCATGTCCCTTTGCTCTTCTCTGACAAGCATTTAGGTTACGTTAAGTCATTGAGAAAAGAGGATAGAACAATCAAAGATTCAAATACTTCATCCAAGGTTGGAAAATTGTACGAATTCAGCAGCTTGAATTCCCAGTAATTTCAGAGTAAATAAATAAGACTGGGGAGATGAATCAGGGAGTAAAGTGCTTCCCATGAGTTCACTAATTACTGAGGGAAGATATATAGTATTCATACTAAAATCAAGATGTAGAGGCATGCGTAATTTTTTTAATACTTACTACTTCAGATTGCCTCCCCATCACAGTGTCCTCTTTCCACCCCTCCAAGTCCTGCACTCCCACCCTTTATTCCCTATTCCTTCCATCCCACTCCTCTGGCGTGGAGTGTCCCTACATATCAGACCCCTGTCCCAGTTAAACTGTCATATGAGGGCTGAGAGAATCCTCATACACTGGGGGCCTACAAGGCAGCACCACTAGGACAAAGTGTCTCATTGAGAGGTAACAAAGTCTATGTTCCTGTTCCCTTTATTGCATTGGTTATAGTATAGTTATCTGTACTATATGGCTAAAATCTGATTATAAGTGAATAGATGTCATGTGCATCCTTCTGAGTCTGGGTTACCTCACTCAGGATGAGCTTCTCTAATTCCATCCATTTGGCTGCAAATTGCAAGATTTCATTTTTTTTCTGATGGCTGAGTAGTATTCCATTGTTTTTTTTTTTTTTTATTCAGGCAAGAAATCATCAAACTTAGGGCTGAAATCAACAACTTAGAAACAAAAAGAACAATACAAAGAATCAATGAAACCAAGAGTTGGTTCTTTGAGAACATCAACAAAGTAGACAAACCCTTAACCATATTAACTAAAAGGCAGAGAGGAAAGATGCAAATCAACAAAATCATAAATGAAAAGGGAGAAATAGCAACAGACATAGAGGAAATCCAGAGAATCTTTAGGTCCTACTTTAAAAATATATTCTCCGCCAAATTTGAAAACCTAAGCGAAATGGACAATTTTCTTGATAGACTCCACCTACTAAAGTTAAATCAAGATCAGGTTAACAAATTAAACAATCCTATAACCCCTAAGGAAATAGAAAGAATCATTAAATGATGGGATAGTGTTAAGCATTCTAAATGTTAATTGGTCCTGCTTGCTGTCTGTTAAACAAAAGGCTGAGGCCTGAGATTGGGCAAAGACAGGGAAAGGAGGGACTTCCTGAGATTAGAGCAGGAAGCCTGGGCTTTAGACAGAGGATTCAAGCATTCCACCAGGAGCAGGAAGAAGGAGGAACATGCCATGGGTTAGAAAAAAGAACCTCATTCAACATGGCCGGGAACATCAGCATATCATGGACAATGGCAGTCCAAGGGGATGTATGTACATATGGAGTCCAACTAGGGCAATTAGAATCCATGCTTATAGTGTAAGAAGGCCCAGGTGAAAGCCAGTTTCCTAGCCAAAGAGCAGGGAACTCAACCCAAATGCATTTCAAGGGTGCGGCTACCTTAACAAAAGCTGTTGCTTTGCAGCAAAGTCAGAGAGCTAAAGCTTAGCTCTCCATATGTAGTAAAAAACTGGCAGCCTTCTAAATAGAGCTTGAGAAAAGAAATAATCGCCTAGATTAAAAATGGAGGAATTCATAATGCCTCAATACTTTTGGATTCCAATTGAGTTTGTTCCTCTTAGCATGCAAATGATTTTTACCCTGACAATTGTGGTTCTGTGTATCTCTTTTGAGAACGTTCAGACTAGGATAGTCTTAAAGGAAAGAATTTGCAAATGGAATGGTAAATTGCCAACAATGATAATGAAAGAAGGAGGGAGGCCCTTCCTGATAGATAATACAAAATTAATGGCAGCTGGAGCTAAGAGCTCCCTGGATACTAGGTGCCTGTCAGGAGTTTCTGGTATTGGTCCACCAATGAAATACAGTTGCAATTAGATTTTAAGGAATAATGAACAAAACTTTAATTGTAGCATGGGATGGCATGGTTAGACATGGCAAGGCTTTTGGAAAGTTGTTTCTTTGCCTGATTTTTGTTTAGATATCTTTGATTTTCCAATAGCGGGAGGTAGAAAGGATATTTTTTTCTGGTTTTCCATTGCTAAAACATAAGAGATTTTTGAAGATTTTGGGAAGATTTCAAATTGTCACTACAATGCAAAGTTGCTCTCTGGGTTACAGAGATACTAATATCTGGGATTTAAGTGAAATATTTGGGCAGGGTGGTCCTGGAACACCCCTTTAATCCCTTAATCCCATCAGAGGAAGAATCAGGAAGATTTCTGAATTCCAGACAAGCCTGGTTTAAACAATAAAGGCAGGGGGAACCCTGCTGAGAAGACAATGCTGCTTACTAAAGACAGTCTAGAATTAAAAAATGACACATTTTTTCACTTGGTTAAGTTTCATAGTGTTCTTTCTGATCTAATGGATAAATACACATAATCTTAAATGTATGTAAAGAGAAAAGGGCAACAAGCCAGTCTCCTTAGGTGTGTGGCTCCCACTGGAGAACTGGTTTCAAGAGGCATTTTGCCTTTAAAAGAGATATGTTAATCACTAGGTGTGACAGTGCATGCCTTTAATCCCAGCACTTGGGACAGGTGGATCCCTGACCTTCACTAAAGTCAGCTTAGTCTACAAAGTGAGTCTAAGACAAGGATACACAAAAAAGGAGAGAGAGAGAGAGAGAGAGAGAGAGAGAGAGAGAGAGAGAAAGAGAGAGATATTCTGTTAAGCAATGTAAGGACCCAGAGTTAGGCTAGGGAAGAGCATGCAAACAGCATGCCTCCCACAGCCAACAGTTAAGAAAAGCTAACATAAGTTAGCATAACATGCTATTCTATACAAATCTCCTTAAGAATGGGGTTTCCATGGGAGAACTGGAACTCAAACTAATACAAAATGGTTTAATTAATGTTATTGTTTAATAAGGATAACTCAATTATTTAAATTCATACCTTGATCTCAAAACGTGGGAGACAAGGACAAAACATATTCCTTGTGTGTTCGAGGCCAATCTAAATCTATAAAGCTCTACAGAGAAAATCAAGACAGTCCATGCTAAAAAGAGAAACCCTGTCTCAATAAGGATAGATATATCCACATAGAAATTAAATCTCCAAAGAAAGGAGTAAAGGAAAGAAAAAATATATATAAATGCATACCTTTGATCCCAAAACATGGGAGACAAAGACAGAGACAGATTGGTTCTTTTTGAGTTTGAGGCCAACCTAATCTACAAAAAGCCAGAACAACATAATAAACCTGTTTTAATCAATTAATAAATTCATATCAACTGCAGAGAATACTAAACCCCATACAGTCTTATGCTGTATTTTCAATTTAAAATAGATTATATATAGCATATATATGTAATACTATTACACACCATCCTTTTATATAACATGAATGGAGACTTACACATGTCTTTCTTCTGTTCAAAGAACAGAAAATATTCCTTAATTGATTTGTGCATCCTGGCATATCCAAGGTCCAAGAAAAGACAGAAATCAAGGAAATATGACTCCAACAACGCAAAACTATCCTAGCTCATCCAATTCTGACGACCGCACAACAGCAGAAACACATAAAAACGATGACAATTCTACATTATGGAAAGTGATAGAGTCCCTTCAACAAGAGCTTAAATCTATGAAGTAATTCAAAGAAGACACAATTTTACAAGTCAAAACAATGAATAACACCATTGAAGAGCTCCAAGCCAAGGTGACTCAGCTTGAAAAGGAAAAGGACAGGGCAATGAAAGACTTCCAGACAAAAACAAGCAAACTGGAGAAGGAAATGTACAAAATGAACAATACCATTCAAGATATGAAAATAGAAATGGAAACAATAAAGAAAACACAGTCAGAGTTAAAAGAGGAAATGGAGAATCAAGGGAAGAGAACACGAACTATGTATGTGAATATCAAAAATAGGATGCAAGAGATGGAAGACAGGATCTCAGGCATGGAAGATTCGATGGAAGAAATCAGTACAACATCCAAAGAAAATGAGAAAGCTAAAAAATCTCTCACCAACAACATCCAAGAAATCAAGGACTCAATGAAAAGATAGAACCTAAGAATTATAGGCATAGAGGAAAGAGAAGACTCCCGACTCCAAGGTCCAGGGAATATCTTCAACAAAATCATAGAAAAAAACTTCCCAAATCTTAAAAAAGAGATGCCAATAAAAATCTAAGAGGCTTACAGAACACCGAACAGATTAGATCAGAAAAGAAACTCCTCTCGCCACATAATAATTGAAACACCAAATGTACAGAAAAAAGAAAGAATATTAAAAGCTGTAAGAGAAAAAGGTCAAGTCACATACAATGGCAGATCCATCATAATTACACCTGACTTCTTCTCAGAAACTTTAAAAGCTAGAAGGGCCTGGACAGATGTCCTACAAGTCCTGAGAGAACATAGGTGCCCAGCCAGACTACTATACCCAGCAAAACTCTCTATCAACATAGATGGAGAAAACAAGATATTCCATGACAAAATCAAATTTAAACAATATCTACCCACAAACCCAGCCCTACAGAAGATCCTAGAAGGAAAATTCCAACCCAGAGAAGAAAACTACACCCAAGAAATCAGAGGGAATAGAAAACCCCACAGCAACTAAACCAAAAGAGGCACAGGACGATCACCTATACCAAACTAATTGGAAATAACAACCCCTGGTCACTAATATCCATCAACATCAATGGACTCAACTCCCCAATAAAAAGACACAGGCTTACAGATTGGATCCGTAAGCAAGACCCATATTTTTGCTGCATACAAGAAACACATCTCAGTATCAAAGATAGACACTCTCTCAGAGTAAAGGGCTGGGAAAAGGTTTTCCAAGCAAATGGACCCAGGAAGCAAGCTGGTGTAGCCATCCTAATATCAAACAAAACAGACTTCCAACTGAAGTTAATGAAAAAAGACAGAGAAGGGCATTATATACTCATTAAAGGGCATATTCATCAAGAGGACATCTCAATATTGAACATATATGCCCCAAATACAAAGGCACCTACATTTGTAAAAGAAACACTTCTAAAACTTAAATTGCATGTCGATCACAACACATTAGTAGTGGGAGACTTAAACACCCCACTCAAAACAATGGACAGATCATTAAAACTGAAGCCAAACAGAGAAATATTGAGTCTAACAGACATCATGAACCAAATGGACCTAAAAGGTCTCTACAGAATGTTTCACCCAAACACAAAGGAATACACCTTCTTCTCAGCACCTCATGGAACCTTCCCCAAAATCAACCACATAGTTGGACACAAAGATAGCCTCAACAGATACAAGAAAATTGAAATAACCCCTTGTATCTTATCAGACCACCATGGAATAAAGCTGGTCTTCAACAGCAAAAGAATCAACAGAAAGCTTACACACATATGGAAATTGAACAACTCCTTACTGGATGACTACTGGGTCAGGGAAGAAATAAAGAAGGAAATCAAAGACTTCTTAAAATCCATCGACAATGAAGGAATAACATACCCAAACCTATGGGATTCAATGAAAGCTGTGCTATGAAGAAAGTTCATAGCACTAAGTGCATTCAAAAAGAAAATTGTGACAGCTCATATTAGCAAATTAACAGCTAAACTGGGTGAATTGGAAAAAAAAGAAGCAAACACTCCCAAGAGGAGAAGAAGGCAGGAAATCATCAAATTTAGGGCTGAAATCAACAACTTACAAACAAAAAGAACTGTACAAAGAATCAATTAAACCAAGGGTTGGTTCTTCGGGAAAATCAACAAAATAGAGAGACCCGTAGACAAATTAACTAAAAGGCAGAAGGAAAGAACCCAAATCAACAAAATAAGAAATGAAAAGGGAGGAAAAAAACAACAGACATTGAGGAGATCCAGAGAATATTTGGGTCCTACTTTAAAATCTGTATTCCACCAAATTTGAAAAGTTAAGCGAAATGGACAATTTCCTCAATAGATTCCACCTACCAAAACTAAATCAAGATCAGATTAACAGCTTAAACAGCCCAATAACCCCTAAAGGAAATAGAAACAGTCATTAAAAATCTCCAACCAAAAGAAAGCCCAGGGCCAGATGGCTTTAGCATGGAATTCTACCAGAACTTCAAAGAGGAGCTAATACCAATACTCTTCAAACTCTTCCACCACATAGAATCAGAAAGAACACTGCGAAACTCATTCTATAAGGCCACAGTCACCCTGATTCCTAAACCACACAAAGACCCAACAAAGAGAGAACTTCAGAACAATTTCCCTCATGAACATAGATGCAAATATACTTAATAAAATACTAGCAAACCGAATTCAAGAACATATCAAAAGTATCATACATCATGATCAAGTAGGCTTCATCCCAGGAATGCAGGGATGTTTCAATATATGAAAGTCTATCAATGTAATTCACCATATACACAAGATGAAAGAAAAAAAAACACATGATAATCTTGCTAGATGCAGAAAAAGCATTTGACAAAATCCAACACCCCTTCATGCTAAAAGTTCTGGAGAGAACGGGCATACAAGGACCGTACTTAGAAATAATAAAGGCAACATACAGCAAGCCTTTGGCTAGCATCAAGTTAAATAGAGAGAAACTTGAAGCATTTCCTCTAAACTCAGGGACAAGACAAGGATGTCCACTTTCACCATATCTCTTCAATATAGTACTTGAAGTCTTTGCTAGAGCAATAAGACAACTAAAAGAGATCAAGGGGATACAAATTGGAAACGAAGAAGTCAAATTATCTCTATTTGCAGACGATATGATAGTACACATGAATAACCCCAAAAATTCCACCAGAGAACTTTTACAGCTGATAAACACCTTCAGCAAGGTGTCTGGATACAAAATTAACTCAAAAAAATAAGCCCTTCTATATACAACAAACAAATGGACTGAGAAAGAAATAAGTGAAACAACCCCCTTCACCATAGCCACAAACATTATAAAATACATGGGGGTAACTCTAACCAAGCAAGTAAAGGATATATACAACAAGAACTTCAAGCCCCTGAAGAAAGAAATGGAAGAGGCCCTTAGAAGATGGAAAGACCTCTCATGCTCATGGATATGTAGAATCAACATAATAAAAATGGCTATCTTACCAAAAGCAACATATGGATTCAATGCAATTCCTATCAAAATACCAACAAAATTCTTTATAGACCTGGAAAGAGCTATTCTCAATTTCATATGGAACAACAAAAAGCCCAGAATAGCTAAATCAATCCTGTACAATAAAAAAGCATCTGGAGGTATCACCATCCCAGATTTCAAGGTATACTAAAGAGCAATAATAGTAAAAACAACATGGTATCGGTATAGAAACAGACCAGTAGATCAATGGAACCGAATTGAAGACCCAGAAATGGACCCACACACCTATGGCCAACTATTTTTTGACAAAGAAACCAAAACCGCACAATGGAAGAAGGATAGCATCTTCAACAAGTGGTGCTGGTCCAACAGAATGTCCACTTGCAAAAGAATGAATTTAGACCCATACTTATCACCTTGTACAAAACTTAAATCCAAGTGGATCAAAGACCTTAACATAAGGCCGATCACACTAAATCTACTAGAAGAAAAAGTGGGAGAAGCCCTTGAACTCATTGGCACAGGTGACAACTTCCTGAACAGAACACCAACAGCTCAGGACCTGAGATCAACAATCAATAAATGGATATTAACCATACATCAGAGGATAACTCTCCTACAACCCACACACCCAAATAGACAGGAACCTAGCATATCTATCCTAGGAAAAATTCTACCCACCAGTGAGTCATGGAATCTGCTGCAGGTTAGTGGAACCCCACACCCTAGATGGTGTGCCTTATCAAGCTCCAGTACGAGTGTAAGCTCTTGGGCCTCACATGATGCAAGATCTGAGGGAGTATGATATGTGAGGACCCACCTCATCTGAGGAGAAGGAGAGTACCAAGTAGAAGAACAAGGAGGGAGGGAGGGAGGAAGGGAGGGAGGGAGGGAAGGAGAGATGAAGGGAGGGGCCAAGAGGGGAGGAGGGAGGAAACTATGTTCTAGAAATAAATAATACTATTTTAAGAAAAGAATTAATAAGCTTAAAAATATAATAAAAATACAATATAAAATTTTCAAACTATAATTTACCTTACTGGCATGAAAAGAAAAGAAAATGGCCTTAATTTCAGATTAGAATGTTAGACTGCAGGTGGCTACAGAGATTACACAAACTTGATAGCAGCTTAAAAGTTTTTTTTTTTGTTTTTTGGTTTTTTTTGTAGAGGTATAGGCTATTTCCATGGTTTGGCATTAAAAAGCAGGTAACAGATTTAAAACACTGTAAATAAATTAAAGGTGACAGCTGTTCAACCTGGTTTTACAAACCTCCAAGAGTTGAAAAAACTTAGAGCTAAGGTAAAATAATTCATGGTGTTAGCCCATGCCTTTACCTCCAGCAGAGACAGGAGGATCACTATAGAGTTAGTTGTCTTATAAATTCTAGAGTTACAAGAAACAGGGTGGTGATGGTGCACACCCTTAGTCACATCATTGGGGAAGAATACACCCTTAATCCCAACACACTAGAGACAGAAACAGGCAGATCTCAGAGCTCAAGGCCACCTGATATAAAACAAGCTCTAAACTGAGAAAAACTTTGATCCAGGGGTGGAGGAGCACATCTTTAATCCCATCAGTTGGAAACCACATGTCTTTGATCCCAAAATTTAGAATGCAGAGACAGGCACATAGGAATTGGAAAGATTTAAGTTTAAAAGCTACTTACAAAAGGCAGGCTGCAATTCAAACAAATTGTCCTTTGAGATCTCAAAATATATACACTAAAGGTTTGCTAGCTCCAAAATATCAAAATAATTTCTTCTTTAATCTGGATTGAAAGGTAATACTTTATATATTATCAAAAAACCAAATTTGCTCCAGGAAAAATATTACCTGACCCCCCCCAAAAAAGGTAATTGTCCCAGAGTTAGGATTAGGGCAGGGCTCTGTTCTTATCTTTCCAGGAGATTTAAAGCATCCATTCAAGGAATCCAGGGACAACTGGACAACGGAAACCTCAGCAGAAAACCGATCAGACACCAAAGAAGACGAGTGGCCCAGATGATCCAGCCTTGCAGACTTCTTCAATAGCAGTTTCCTCAAAAGTCTATAACCACAACAACTCAAAATCGCTAAGATCGTTCAGCTCCACAGACTACTCCAGCCAGATCTTCGGTGAAGTTCTGAAGATCAGCTTCTGTCTATGAACTTCGTAGGACATCTAAATAGCTGAGCACAAAGGGACTGAACATCAAATGATTCTATTAACATTTTTAACCATTTTTCCATTCTTATTTGGACCCCAAACAGGTTTACTACGTCCCAAATCAGCAGGAAGTCATTTTAAGAGAACAACGTCCCATCCCCAGAAGGTGGGGAGGGTGTTCTCCCCCTTTGGTTATTTGATAGATAATAGAAAATTTTGTTATTTAGGGGAAAAGACTACAAGCTGTTAAATGGTCTTGTTAAATGGGTTTTGGAGGTTAGACCCAGGGACTTCTCTCTTTTGCTTTTCTGTATCCTCCTTTCTCTCCTATATAGGAGTGAACAGACTTGAGAAAAATGGGACATAGGCATAGTATAGGAAAGAACAAGAAAAAAGGACAGATTATTGAATATAGCTTTATACCTTTGTATACTGATACAAAATTAATATTATATTTGGCTAAATTGGTACTGATCATTGTATATTAATGCAAAATTAAGATTGTATAGGGCTATATCAGTATTGATCTTTGTATATTGATACAAAATTAAGATTATATTTGGCCACAATGGTATTGACCCTTGTATATTAATGTAAAATTAAGATTGTATTGGGCTACATCGGTATTGATCTTTGTATATTGATACAAAATTAAGATTATATTTGGCCACATTGGTATTGATCTTTGTATATTGATACAAAATTAAGGGTAACGCTTCTTAAAGGTATTGTTCGTAGTAATACTTAAAAATGAAATGTCAAGTTTTGACCTCTCGCTACCAACCGACATAAACTGTTTAGGATAATTAAGAAATGGAAACTAATAGTCATGAAAACGTGTCATTTTGTTAGTTACTATGACAGTCTATCACAGTTATTTTCTAAGCTACTCAGAAATCAAGTTGCTAAGAGACAAGCAATATTTGCTTATCTAAATGTAAGAGATAGATAGGGCATCTTCAAAAACCTCAAGAGATCTGCAGAATATGGCATTCAAAAATGTTTTCTTAACATAAGATTTTTTGATATCGAGACATGTCAGCTCCTGACAGCACCCCCTATATTACTCCAAGTAGAAGATGAGCATCGAAGAATCTCCAGTGGGAGATGATTAAATTGGTGGTAAGCCATTCTCTTGGCAAGAAAAACCACTTGCTTCAACTGTAGAGAGACTTCTGTCCAAAAAGGACAAAACTTGGAAGCAGGTAAGTCGACAGCCTAGCTCTGCCAAGACAGGGTAGGTAAGTCCTTCATAATTCCTGCCCTACAACCAATGTCTGTCAGAGAAATGGGGCCAAATGGCTGAAGATTGATGCTGTAATGTATGGTGAGAAAATGGGAACTGTCCAGGCAGCCACTGGTATGTCATTTTTTAGTTTTGGAAGCTGCAGGCCCTGCACTTCCTATATAATCAGATATATTTATCCCTCTCAGGTCTCTGAGGTGGTTGAAGAATAGATACCTAGAGTGTCATAGTTAAATTTTGAGTTGTTTAGGAATCAAGAGGGTGTTCTGGATCTAAGAAGATATTTTTAAAATTATGAGGCAAGTTAGTATGAAAGCTGAGTTAGATTTAGAACTTTAAACTCATGGAGATGGTTAGATAGTAGAATGTTAAAGTCAGGTGCCAAATACATATGGACTGGACATTGGGAATGTATGCTAAGCCATATAACTCTTATAATCGTGGCCTATTTACTTCTGTTGTTTTGTATTGTATTTATAGTTATAAGAAAAAGAACCATTATTTG
The DNA here is from genome assembly GCA_907164525.1 of Lophiomys imhausi. NCBI lineage: Eukaryota > Metazoa > Chordata > Mammalia > Rodentia > Muridae > Lophiomys > Lophiomys imhausi. The sequence goes on along the minus strand of CAJQZJ010032178.1, from coordinate 9,026,261 downwards.
GACTGAAAGAGAGAGCTGTTGGGGGGAAAAAGAAATACCTTAAACTAAAAAAAAAAAAAAAAAAAAAGAAGGGAAGAGGATGGTGGGGCTGAGGGGGAGGAGGGTGGAAGGGTGGGACTGGAGGGGGGAGTAGGGAGGGGATTGTGATTGAGATGTAACTTGAAGAAATAAAAAATAAATTATTAAAAAAAAATACACAATAAATAAATAAATAAATAAATAAATAAATAGGACCTCATGAAACTGAAAAGCTTCTGTAAGGCAAATGACACTGTCATTCGAACAAAATGGCAACCAACAGTCTGGGAGAAAATCTTCACCAACCCCACATCTGATAGAGGGCTAATACCCAAAATCTACAAAGAACTCAAGAAACTAAATTCCAAGAAACCAAATAATCCAATCAAAAAATGGGGGATGGAGCTAAATAGATAATTCACAAAGGATTAATCCCTAATGGCCGAGAGACACCTGAAGAAATGCTCAACATCCTTAATTGTCAGAGAAATGCAACTCAAGACTGCTCTGAGATTCCATCTCACACCTGTCAGAACGGCTAAGATCAAGATATCAAATGACAGCACATGCTGGCGAGGGTGTGGAGAAAGGGGAGCCCTCCTCCATTGCTGGTGGGAGTTCAGGCTTGTGCAACCACTATGGAGGTCAGTATGGCGATATCTTAGAAATCTCGGAAAAGCTTTGTCTCAGGACCCAGACATACCACTTCTGGGTATACACCCAAATGACTCCTCATGGAATAATAGGGAAGTCTTCTTATCTATGTTCATAGTAGCCTTATTTGTAATAGCTAGAAACTGGAAACAACCCAGACGTCCCTCAGCTGAAGAATGGATTAAAAAAACATGATACATCTATGCAATGGAATATTACTCAGCTATCAGAAACACTGAAATTATGCAATTTGCAACCAAATGGATGGAACTAGAGAAGCTCATCCTGAGTGAGCTAACCCAGACTCAGAAGGATGCACAAAGCATCTATTCACTTATAGTAGGATTTTAGCCATATAGTACAGGATATCTGTACTACAACCAACACTCCAAAGGGAACATGGAAATAGACTTTTTTTTTCTTTTTCCTTTTTCCTTTCTATTTGTTGTTGTTTGATTTGTGGGTTTTTGTGTTTGTTGGTCTGTTTTTTAGTTTTCCCTTCCTAGCAAGGAGACACCTTTCACTGGTGGTACTTCCTCGTAGGCCCCAGTGTATGAAGATGCTCTTGTCCCTCATATGATTCCTGAACTGTGGTGAGGGACTGTTATGTAGGGACACTCCACCCCAGAGGAACAAGAGGGAAGGGTTAGGGGGTAGAGGATGGGAGGGCAGGGCTGGTAAGGGGGGAAAGAGGACAGTATGATGGAGATGTAACCTGATGCAACAAATAAATAAATTTATTAATGAAAAAAAAGCAGGTAACAGGTTTAAAACACTGTAAATAAATTAAAGGTTACAGCCATTCAACCTGGTTTTATAAACCTCCAAGATTTGAAAAAACTTAGAGCTAAGGTAAAATATATGAAATGCGTGATGTTAGCCCATACCTTTAACTTCAACAGAGATGGGTTATAGAGTTAGTTGTCTTATAAATCTAGAGTTACACGGAACAGGGTGGTGATGGTGCACACCGTTAATCCCATCATTCAAGAAGAGTACACCCTTAATCCCAAAACACTAGAGACAGAAACAAGCAGATCTCAGAGCTCAAGATCAGCCTGATACAAAACAAACTCTAAATAGAGAAAAACTTTGATCCAGGAGTGGTGGAGCACATCTTTAATCCCTTCAAATGGGAACCACGGGTCTTTGATCCCAATATTTAGAATGCAGAGACAGACACATAGGATTTGGAAGGACTTAAGTTTAAAAGCTACTTACAAAAGGCCTACTCAATACAAACAAATTGTCCTTTGAGATCTCAAAGTATATACACTAAGGCTTGTTTAGCTTCAAAATAACAAAATAATTTCTTCTTTAATCCATATTGAAGGATAATACATTATATATATTGTTAAAAAAACAAATTTGCTTCAGGAGAAATATTACCTAACCACCCCCCCCTCCCAGAAAAAAAAAGAGGTAATTGTCCCAGAGTTAGGATTAGGGCAGGGCTCTGTTCTCATCTTTCCAGGAGATTTCAAGCATCCATTCAAGGAATCCAGGGACAACTGGACAATGGAAACCTCAACAGAAAACAGATCAGACACCAAAGAAGACGAGTGGCCCAGATGATCCAGCCTTGCAGACTTCCTCAATAGCTGTTTCCATCAAAAGTCTACAACCACAGCAACTCAAAATCGCTAAGATCGTTCAGCTCCACAGACGGCCCCAGTCAGAACTTCAGTAAAGCCCGGAAGATCAGCTTCTGTCTACAAACTTCTCAGGACATCTAAACAGCTGAGCACAAAAGGACTGAACATAAAATGACTGTATTAATATTTTTAACCATTTTTCCATTCTGGTTTGGGCACCAAACAGGTTTACTATGACCCAAATCAGCAGGAAGTCATTTTAAGAGAGCGACCATGCCCAGAGGGTGGGGAGGGTGTCTCCCCCTTTTTTGGTTATTTGATGGATAACAGAAAACTTTGTTATTTAGGGGAAGAGACTACAAGCTATTAAATGGTCTTGTTAAATGGGTTTTGGAGGTTAGACCCAGGGACTTCCTTCTTTTTCTTTTCTGTATCCTTCTTTCTCTCCTATGTAGGAGTGCACAGACTTGAGAAAAATAGGACGTAGACATAGTATGGGAAGGACCAAAAAGAAGGGACAGATTATTGAATATGCCCTTATACCTTTGTATATTGTTACAAAATTAGTATTATATTTGGCTAAAGTAGTATTGATCATTGTATATTGTGCAAAATTAAGATTGTATTGGACTACATCAGGATTGATCTTCGTATATTGATACAAAATTAAGATTATATTTGGCCACAATGGTATTGACTCTTATAAATTGATGCTATATTAAGATTGTATTGGGCTACATAGGCATTGATCTTTGTATATTGATACAAAATTAAGAGTATATTTGTCCACATTGGCATTGATCTTTGTATATTGATACAAAATTAAAGGTAACGCTTCTTAAAGGTATTGTACCTAGTAATGCTTAAAAATGAAATATGAAGCTCTGGCCTCTTTATACCAACCGTCTTAAACCGCTTAGGATAGTTAAGAAATACAAACTCCTAGTTATGCAAGCGTGCCATTTTGTTAGCTACTATGACAGTCTATCACAGATATTCTCTAACCTATTCAGAAATCAAGTTGTTATGAGACAAGCAACATTTGCTTATCTAAATACAAGAGATAGATAGGGCATCTTCAAAAACCCCAAGAGATCTGCAGAGTATGGCATTCAAAGATGTTTTCTTAAATTAAGATTTTTGATATCGAGACATGTCAGCTCCTGACAGCACCCCCTATTCTACTCCAAGTAGAAGATGAGCAACGAAGAATCTCCAGTGTGAGATGGTTGAATTAGTGGCAAGCCTATCTCTTGGCGTGAAAAACCCCTTTGCTTCAACTGTAGACAGACTGCTGTCCAAAAAGGACAAAACTTGGTAGCAGGTAAGTCGACTGCCTAGCCCTGCCAAGACAGGGTAGGTAAGTACTTCATAATTCCTGCTCTACAATCAATGTCTGTCAGAGAAACGGGACCAAAAGCCTGAAGATTGATGCTGTAACGTATGGAGAGAAAACGGGAACTGTCCAGGCAGGCACTGATATGTATATGTCATTTCTTAGTTTTGGAAGCTGCGGGCTCTGCACTTCCTACATAATCAGATATATTTATTCCTCTCAGGTCTCTGAGGTGGTTGAAGACTAGATAGCTAGAGTCTCATGGTTAAATTTTGAGTTGTTTAGGAATCAAGAGGGTGTTCTGGATCTAAGAAGATGGTTTTAAAATTGTGATGCAAGTTAGTATGAAAGCTGAATCAGATATAGAACTTTAAACTCATGGAGATGGTTAGATAGTAGAATGTTAAAGTCAGGGGGAAAAATACATATGGACTGGACATTGAGAATGTATGCTAGGCCATTTAACTCTCATAATTGTGGCGTATTTTTTTCTGTTGTTTTGTATAGTATTTACTGTTATAAGAGAAGGAACCATTTGTCGGACTGAAAGGGGGAGCTGTTGGGGGGAAGAGGGTGGAAGGGTGGGACAGGAGGGGGAGTAGGGAAGGGATTGTGACTTAGATGTAACTTGAAGAAATAAAAAAATAAAGTATAAAAAATAAATAAAATAGATGTCTTCAAAACCCTCAGAGGCATACATAAAATGGCATTTAATTTTTTTTATAATTTTAAGAATTATTTGACTTAAGCCAGTCAGCTCCTGAATGCTCCCATTTGACTTCGAAGAAGAAAATGAGCATCAAAAAGAAATCTCCCATCAGTAGATAATTCCTCAAAAAGAAATCTCCCATCAGGAGATAATTCTTATTGGACAAAAATGCCCCTACTCTCTCAATAGACTATATACAGTACAAAGACGGACCATAGCTTAAATGCAGGTAAGTCGTTGTACTGATTCTGCAGAGACAGAATGGGAAAATCCTTCTTATTTTCTGCTGCACAATTTAATCTGTTAAAAATGCTTGGCCAGAAGGCTGAAGATGATGCTCCAACGATATCAAGAAATATTTGGGGCTGTTTGGCAACAAATTGTCATTTTTTTTTTTTGGAAGCTGCTCTCTTATGCTTCCTACTCACTGAAATGATAACTTTATCCCTTCTTATGTCTTTGATGGAGTTGAAGGCATAATAGCTATGAAATTTCAATTAAACTTAAATTATTTAGAATATAAAAGGAAATATAGGATATGAAAGAAATTATTTAGGTTCAGAACTTTAGACACACCAAGATAGATAGATGATTTTTTTCTTCTTCAAGATTGCCTGATACAAATCGGTTAAACATTATGTGTGTAACTGTTATATATGGTTTTCTTAATTGTTTCATATTTGTTCTTATTGTTTTTACTATATAAGTTTAAAAAATTAGCCTTTTTTTAGACAAAAGGAGGGAAATGATGGGGTAGTATTAAGTATTCCAAATGTTAATTGGTCCTGATTGCTGTCTGTTAAATAAAATGCTGAGGCCTGAGATTGGGCAAAGACAGAGAAAGGTGGGACTTCCTGAGATTAGAACAGGAAACCTGTGTTTTAGACAGAGGATTCAAGCATTCCAGCCAGGAGCAGGAAGAAGCAGCAACATGCCATGGATTAGAAAAAAAACCTCATTCCACATGGCCAGGAACATCGGCATATCGTGGAGAATGGCAGTCCAAGGGGACGTATGTATATGTGGTTTCATATTTGGGTAATAGAATTAAGAGCTAGCATAGATGAGCTAGGATTGCACAATTCAGGCCAAGGCTTGTTAAAATCCATATGTGGTCTCTGTGTGCTCATTTATAATGGCTGCTTAAAAATTAACAGCTATCAAACCAATTAAATATAATGTAAATGCTTCAATGTAATTTAATTATTTTTTTCTACAATTAAAAATCTCCCAACCAAAAAAAAGGCCAGGGCCAGGTGGTTTCAGAACAGAATTCTACCAGACCTTCAAAGAAGAGCTAATACCAATACTCTTCAAACTCCTACACAAAATAGAAAAAAAAGGAACACTGCCAAACTCATTCTATGAGGCCACATTAACCTTGATTCTTAAACCACACAAAGACCCAACAAAGAAAGAGAACTTCAGACAAATTTCCCTCATGAACAAAGATGAAAAATACTTAATAAAATACTAGCAAACTGAATCCAAGAACACATCAAAAATATCATACACCATAATCAAGTATGCATGCATACTTGTAACTCCAGCTGCAGGAGGTCAGAGAGGTAGAAAAATCCATGGAATTAGCCCTTACTTCAGTACTAGACCTTATCTCAAATCACAATGCATAGATCCAGTGAAAAAGGCAACTGATGTTAAATTATGACATCCAATTGTCATAATTGATACACACACATTTGCACCCTGCAACACACTTACCTAAAAACATGTTCACATGTATATACCACACACAAGTATATATATATATGAATAAATGAATAAATAAACATTATAAACATATGGTCTAGCTTAACAAAATGTCTGAAAGTTAGTGCCAGTAGTGTTTGTAAATTAAATTCAGAATAATCACCTGCAACAGTGATAGCCAGCTTGGTCCATGTTCATTGCATAGATTAAGGAGATTTTATTATAATGTTAATTGGTCTGTGCTCAGTGTCAGTGTTTAAGATGTACATTTCCAAAGAATAAAGTATCAAAAGTAATCACCATTTGTTATAGATACAATTTTATCTTTAATAATTTGTACTAATTTTCTTCTTTGTTGCTTTAGAAGTATAATATTTAATATTTGGTATTTGACTCTATCTACATTTGTATTGGATTTTTCTTTTTGTTTCACATTTATATGCAGTAAATAGCCTCCAGAAGAGATGAACTGGCACGTAATGAACATTAAATGTTCCTCATAGCAGCAATGCAGTGCTCATGCAATAATAAAATGTTAAAATATTTACACCCCCCAAAAATGTGTAGTGTCATTAATTTTTTGCCAGTGTCTTCATTTTCTGATATTCGTTAATTTATTAAGAACACATGCTGAGATGGTGCTAAGTGGAAAGTTTGAAGTGAATTTTCAGTTATTAAAAAAGAAAAAGAATTTTTGACTCTCAAACTTCAGCAGCTTACAGTCATGATGGAAGTGAAATGGAAGGATTAAGACAACTTTGCTGAGTGGAATTCATTCGAATCTGAAGAGAGATCCATAAATAGATTCATTTAGTATTTTTTAAATAAATAATGAAGACCAATTTTGAAACTTGGGAACACATTAATGAATAAGACATAATCACTAAACATTTGATTTTATTTATATTTTGAAGGAATACACACACACACACATGCACATATTTGTAACTACTCTTTCATTTTGTGATCATGGAAGAGAACACAGCTGGTCACAAACCAATAGAATATTCTAGAGAAGGAAAATTATCTAATTTAATATTTAACTCAGGGTCTAATTGCAATCCCTTTAAAGCTGGTATATAAAATGCATTTTGTAAATGCTGTTCAACCACAATAGTAGAAAAATATCCTCTTGCAAATATCAACACTTAGTTTTTCTTGAAGTTTATCTAGAAATTCCTGATACTATAAGAATTGTAATTTTTAAAAATTTGAATATCTAAAACACATAAATTTTGGTATGAAGGACCACTTTTGTCGTTTCTGTAAGAGATGAAATGATGAAAAAAAGAGTGAAGGATAACTTGTGAATTCTGTTGTTGGAAAACTGAGCTGATGAGGACAGCTGTGCACATATCTTCTTATTAATTATCCAAGGACTAAAACAGGTAAAACTGAAAGTCATCTTGATGCTGTGCAACTCAAGAGTTTGCATACTAATGCAAAGAATTTTTTCCATGATAACTGCTTAAACACAAGACAGAATGTATGGAGCAGAAATGGTTACTATTACTTGGGCATGGAATTGCATGCTTGTAATTCCAACAATTGAAAGGCTGAGGTAGGAAGATTCCCATGACTTTGAGGTCTGATTTGTATGATGTACTGAATTCCAGGGAAAACTGGGCTACAATGAGAGACCTTATCTTAAACCTTCAGATATCCTAACCAAAAAGGAGTGTGACAAGAACAACAAAAAATATTGAAAGTGATTTTTGTGTGCCAGAGTTGGTCCTGGGTGGTGGTAGGGGAAAATAGGGGAAGTAGGTGGGAGAGTGGGACTAGGAAGAGGGTAGGAAGGGAGAATAGTGATTGGAATATAAAATAAAAAATAAATTGATTTAAAAAATAAATGTTATACTATTATTAGAAAGATAAATACTATATTACTTGCAAGAATCATGGATATTATATTGCCAGTACATTATGAATAGTATGGAAAAAGATCATAAAAATCATTATGTAATACATATGTTACTGCAGGCTCACAACTGATAGTTACTCTATTGCTATATGCCAAGAATAAATGTTATCAATATAATATAATACTTAAACAAAATATATTATTTTATTGCAAGCACAATATGTGCTGTGATTGAAAAAACTACTGTTGTCAACCTGTGCAATTTCTCTTTTTGTGTTGATGTTATTTACTTGGTTTAAGAGCTTCACTGAAATATTTTCCAGAGGTTTTTAACTAGCTGACCTCATTGGAAATAGTTCTGGAAACTTCTTGTTTTTACAAAAGAAGTGAAAAATGGCTTCTTTGTTCTCTAAACCTGAATGTTTATTATAGTAAGTTCACAAAATATAAGATATGTGTCAATTGAGAACTGTAGCGTTTCAAAAGAAAGAAATATTCAAGGAAGCTGGTATTAAATTGGAACATTCAGAAAAAGTTAGTGGAAGTGTATTAATATATACAAATAGGCATGGCTCCTCTAGAGAATTATAAAAATATCGCTTATGGGCTCAGTGTTGTAGATCATTGAAAGAAAACATAACAGATGGATTTTGACAATACATGCTGTAGAGACACAGTGGTGTCAATCACATGTAAAATATTTCAGCCAAATGGATGGAACTAGAGAAGCTCATCCTGACTGAGCTAACCCAGACTCAAAAGGATGCACATGACATCTATTCACTTATAATCGGATTTTAGCTATATAGTACAGGATAACTATACTACAACCAATGCACCAAGGGGAACAGGAACATAGACTTTGTTTCCTATCAATGAGACACTTTGTCCTAGTGGTGTTGCCTTGTAGGGTACAGTGTATGAAGAGGCTCTTTGCCCTCATATGACTGCTGAACTGGGGTGGGGGACTGTTATGTAGGGACACTCCACTCCAGAGGAGTGGGATGGAAGGGATGGGGGTATAGGGTGGGAGGGTGGGACTAGGAGAGGCAGAAAGGGGACACTGTGATGGAGATGTAACCTGAAGTAATAAAAAAAAATTTTCAAAGTAGTTCAGCCTCTTATGATTTTAAAGGAAGTAACATTTGTAATGATATGACTAGGCATGTCAAGAAGAGACAAACATTGGGTTTATGTGTTCATGATTAACATTAAAATTAATTGAAACTTCCACCCATTAAGTACCTGCAGATTACAAGACTGTTGCAGTGCTTTGTATTTTTCACCACAAGCACTGGTAAGTGGTTATACAATTCTTGAATTAATAATGATGAGACTCTCAAATTTGGTTCTCAAGAAAAATCAAGAATAAGTAAGTCTTTTTTACTAAGCAGGGTTTGTTTGTATACACATGAATGTGTTTCTGTGGGTTTGTGTATGAGTGCTGGGTACGGAGATGAGTTGTCTTCTTAATCCCTCCCTGGTTTGTATGTCTGTTGGTTGGTTCATTTCATTTGAGACAGGGTCTCTCAGTGTACCTGGAGTTGAGAAATCATCTAGACTCACTCTCCAGTGAGCTCCCACAATCTGCCAGTCTCATCTTTCTAGTACTGGGATTTTAGGCTTATGCCCAGATATTCATGAAATTGGAGGGTATCTAAAGTCTTCATACTTATGTAAGAGGATTTTGCCCAGGAGACTTTTCAGTCTCCCCAGACCCTATGTAAGTTTTTAGAAGAATAATGATGGTGGTGCCTCTTCTAATGAAAGAATAAGCATTGTACTAAAAAAGTAAATTACATTTCATTCTGTTTTATTGAACAATCAACCAGAAACCACAAAACAAATGAAAGTATTAATATATCATCTAACATTGCACACTTAAATTTTCAAAAAAAAAATTGAAATTGCAAAGTTACTGGCCACTGGAGCCATGTGTCCAAGATGAAGATTAAAAGAAGTCAATGACTTATTACTTTCTGTCCTTTACACTCAAATTGTTATATCTACTTTATGTTGTATAAAACATATATTGAAACCATATTGAATAAACTACCTTCGGTGTTCCCAACTTCTTAATTCTACTGCTATCCTCTATTTAATTCAAGGATAAAATAAAGTGTAACAGTTAGTCATGACAGCTATTATCTTAAAAATTTTGGGGACATGGAGCATTGTCTAAGCAATCAAATCCCTTTTCTATGGAAAGCCATAAAATTAATGCACCTTGCTTCACACCTACACAGTTTGAGAATAAAAGTATATGAGGTTTGAATAAGTCAGCATTCCCCAAATGTAGAAGTGGATTATTAAAATATTACCACGTGGAAAATAGTATTATTCTGTCTTCCATATGAAAACTGATCGTTAAGAAAGTAATTAACAAAGTTATCAACTGTCATTAACTCCACTAAGAAAAGTATTTTACATGAATGAATATGTAAGCCTAATATTTGCCTGTTTTCTAGATAATTTTACACTGAACAATACATTTTCCAATAATGAGTAAAGTATGTTAGTCTTAAATTTGTCTTATAAAATATTTATGAAAAGGTAAACTAAAAACGTCTCATTTGGAAGCATTGTGGTTAAAGAAATGTATTATAGCTTTAGAGAATAACAAGTATATACAAAAATACTATCAATATTCTAATGTTCTTGAGACACAAAATATTTCACCCCATGTTTTACTTCTGGAAATTTAAAACTTTACATTCATTTGATCTGTGTTCTTTTAATGAACAATAAGATTGTTATTAAACCTAGCATATTTGCTGTGGCACTGGTAATTCAACCATCACAGTAATATACTGGCTCCTGGCAATATTTTTTAGGAATGGAATATCTAATTTTGTACATACACATAAGGAGAATAATGCACAGTATCATAATAAAATAGCCAATCTTTAATCTTTTGCCTAGAGAAATAGTTTGAATGCAATAGGACCACAGAGACAAGAACTGAATATTGGGTAAACACTGCAAGACCAACATTAGCTACAGAAAACTTATCAAAGTATTGATATCATCTATTATTTAGCATATCATTTTATATAGTGCTAAACACTTAACTCTAATGTGTTGTTTCAATCATGAGAAACAATCCATGTATAACAGAATTAGATCCTAAAACACATTCTAAAGACTATTTCATAGATACCGTAACCTGTTCCAACTGAAAAGTCCTTTGTATTTGTTTTACCCTCTCTTGAGAATACTCATGGGGTCAGATCCAAGATGGCGACAGTTGGCATTGACAGATTTTGAGCTGGGTGGGGGGGATAGCTACGGCATTTCAGAAATATAAACAAGCTGAACAATATCCTGAGAAGCGTGAACCAATAGGATCACACACGGTGAACACTCCCAGACAGCTGAGAGCAGTGCAGGAGGGCAGAGCTCTGCACAGAGCCAGACTGCATGAACCCAGGCAGTGCTACACAGAACTGAGACTGAAAGGAGCAGTGCAGTGAGGACCCATGCAGCAGGGAGCATGGAGCACTGCTTGGCGTGGACCGGGAAACCAGGCCGAGGAGCGAGCTGTGGAGGTGGGCAAGAGCTACTCAAAAACCCAGCCAGTGGAGAGGCTTGGGCCCAAAGCAGAAGTTAGTGGCAAAGGACACAGGCTTGGGGCCCAAAGTGCAGGTTAGTGGTGAGAGACACAGACTCTGGTCCAAAGCAGAGACCTGCGAGTGGGGCAGAGGTCCAGGGTATGGAGCCTTGGGCACTGGCGTGGGACAGAGGCCCTAGACCCATGGCAGAGGCCAGCACTAACCAGCCGCAGAAGCCGTCAAAAGCCATGCAGCGGCTGGCATGGAGGCACAAGCATATCTGGGCTTACTCAGAAAAGTGTTGGTCAGAAAGGTCCCTCTACTGGATATACAATCACCTGGAAGAACCTTTCACCCAGACAGGGCAGAGGGCTGCTCTTCTTGCTCTTCAGTCTTCCACCTCCCACAGGTCTGATTACTGCAGGGTCTTAGGAGGTAGCACCAACTGCCAGATAGAGGTACCTCCGGCTACCTGAACACCCAATATTCACATGGTTACTGCAACACCGTAAAGATTACTGGCAGTGCCAAATGGCCCATAAGACATCAGGAACAATCAGCTTAGGGCAACCAGATGGCTAAAGGTCAGTGAAAGACCAAAACTGTAAATCAGGGAAATATGACTCAAATGAAATTCAGTGAGGTTAACACAGCAAGCCCTGAACATCCTACCAGAGCTGAAACACATGAAAATGATGCCATATCTATATTTAGCAAAATGATAAAGTCCTTTCAAGAAGAAATTAAAATACTGAAAGAATACAAAGAATCCTCAATTTTACAAATAAAAACATTGGAGAATACCATTAGAGACCTCCAAGCCAATGCAGCCCAACATGAACAGGAAAGAGGCAAAGCAATGAAAGATTCGAAAGATTTGAAAGATTTTCAGACAAAGACAAGCAAATTGGAACAGGAAAGGTATAAAATGAATAAAATGTTTCAAGGCTTGAAATTAGAAGTAGAAGCAATAAAGAAAACACAAACAGAGATAAGAGTGGAAGTGGAAAATTAAGGGAACAAAACAGACATGAGTTTGAAAAATAGGAAATAAGAGATGGTAGACAGGATCTCAGGTATGGAAGATTCAATGGAAGAATTCACTACAACAACCAAAGAAAATGTGAAATCTAAAATACTTCTCACCCATTACATCTAAAAAATCAAGGACTCCATGAAAAGACGGAACTTAAGAATTATAGGCATAGAGGAAAGACAAGACTCCCGACTCCAAGATCTAAGAAACATATTCAACAAAATCATTAGGGAAAACTTCCCAAACCTAGAGAGATGCCAATAAAATTCCAAGAGGCATACAGAACACTAAACAGAATAGATCAGAAAAGAAACACCTCTCACCACATAATAAATGAAACTCCAAATATACAGAACAAAGAAAAAATATTAAAAGAAGAAAGAGAAAAAGGTCAAGTAAGATATAATGGCAAACCCATCAGAATTACACCTGACTTCTCCTCAGAAACTAGAAACTTTAAAAGCCAGAAGAGCCTGGGCTGATGTCCTACAAGCTCTGAGAGAACATAGGTGGCCAGGCAGACTACTATACCTAGCAAAACTCTCTATCAAAATAGATAGAGGAAACAAGATATTCCATGACAAAATCAAATTTAAACAGTATCTACCTACAAATCTAACCCTACAGAAGATTATAGAAGGAAAATTCAAGCCCACAGAAGATAACTACACCCAAGAAAACAGAGGAAGCAAAAAACTCCCATGCAGCTAAACCAAAAGAAATACACAACCACCACCTATACCAAAATAATAGGAAATAACAACCTTTGGTCATTAATATCCATCAACATCAATGTAATCAACTCCCTAATTAAAAGATACAGGCTTATGGAATGGATCCATAAACAAGACCCATCATTTTGCTGCATACAAGAAAAGCATCTCACTAACAAAGATAGATGCTACCTCAGAGTAAAGGGCTCAGAAAAGGTTTTCCAAGCAAATGGACCCAGGAAGCCAGCTGGAGTAGCCATCTTAATTTCAAATAAAATAGACTTTCAACTGAAGTTAATCAAAAAATATAGAGAAGGGCACTACATACTCATTAAAGGAAATATTAGTCAAAATGTCATCTCAATATTGAATATCTATGCCCCAAATACAAGGACACCTACATTTGTAAAAGAAACCCTTCTAAAGCTTAAACCACACACAGATCCCTACACATTAGTCGTGGGAGACTTCAACATCCCACTCACAACAATGGACAATTCATCAAGACAGAAACCAAACAGAGAAATAATGAGTCTAACAGAGGTCATGAACCAAATGGACTTACCAGATATCTACAGAACGTTTCACCCAAACACAAAGGAATACACCTTCTTCTCAGCACCACATGGAACCTTCTCCAAAATCAACCATATAGTTGGACATAAAGCATGCCTCAACAGATACAAGAAAATAGAAATAAGCCCTTGTATCTTATCAGATCACCATGTAATAAAGCTGGACTTCAACCACAACAGAAATAGCAGAAAGCCTACACACTCATGGGAACTAAACAACGCTTTACTGGATGACTACTGCGTCAGGGATGAAATAAAGAAGGAAATCAAAGACTTCTTAAAATCCAACAAAAGTGAAGGCACAACATACCCAAACATATGGGACACACACAATGAAAGCAAGGCTATGAGGAAATTTCATAGAACTAAGTTCCTTCAAAAATAAAAATGTGACAGACCATACATTACAGCATCAATCTTCAGCCATTTGGACCCATTTCTCTGACAGACATTGGTTGTAGGGCAGGAATTATGAAGGACTTACCTACCCTGTCTTGGCAGAGCTAGGCTGTCAACTTATCTGCTTCCAAGTTTTGTCCTTTTTGGACAGAAGTCTGTCTACAGTTAAAGCAAGTGGTTTTTCTTGCCAAGAGAATGGCTTACCACCAATTCAATCATCTCCCACTGGAGATTCTTCGATGCTCATCTTCTACTTGGAGTAATATAGGGGGTGCTGTCAGGAGCTGACATGTCTCGATATCAAAAAATCTTAAGTTAAGAAAACATCTTTGAATGCCATATTCTGCAGATCTCTTGAGGTTTTTGAAGATGCCCTATCTATCTCTTATATTTAGATAAGCAAATATTGCTTGTCTCTTAGCAACTTGATTTCTGAGTAGCTTAGAAAATAACTGTGATAGACTGTCATAGTAACTAACAAAATGACACGTTTTCATGACTATTAGTTTCCGTTTCTTAATTATCCTAAACAGTTTATGTCGGTTGGTAGCGAGAGGTCAAAACTTGACATTTCATTTTTAAGTATTACTACAAACAATACCTTTAAGAAGCGTTACCCTTAATTTTGTATCAATATACAAAGATCAATACCAATGTGGCCAAATATAATCTTAATTTTGTATCAATATACAAAGATCAATACCGATGTAGCCCAATACAATCTTAATTTTACATTAATATACAAGGGTCAATACCATTGTGGCCAAATATAATCTTAATTTTGTATCAATATACAAAGATCAATACTGATATAGCCCTATACAATCTTAATTTTGCATTAATATACAATGATCAGTACCAATTTAGCCAAATATAATATTAATTTTGTATCAGTATACAAAGGTATAAAGCTATATTCAATAATCTGTCCTTTTTTTCTTGTTCTTTCCTATACTATGTCTATGTCCCATTTTTCTCAAGTCTGTTCACTCCTATATAGGAGAGAAAGGAGGATACAGAAAAGCAAAAGAGAGAAGTCCCTGGGTCTAACCTCCAAAACCCATTTAACAAGACCATTTAACAGCTTGTAGTCTTTTCCCCTAAATAACAAAATTTTCTATTATCTATCAAATAACCAAAGGGGGAGAACACCCTCCCCACCTTCTGGGGATGGGACGTTGTTCTCTTAAAATGACTTCCTGCTGATTTGGGACGTAGTAAACCTGTTTGGGGTCCAAATAAGAATGGAAAAATGGTTAAAAATGTTAATAGAATCATTTGATGTTCAGTCCCTTTGTGCTCAGCTATTTAGATGTCCTAAGAAGTTCATAGACAGAAGCTGATCTTCAGAACTTTACTGAAGATCTGGCTGGAGTAGTCTGTGGAGCTGAACGATCTTAGTGATTTTGAGTTGTTGTGGTTATAGACTTTTGAGGAAACTGCTATTGAAGGGTTAGTGTATGGAGAGAAAATGGGAACTGTCCAGGCAGCCACTGGTATGTCATTTTTTAGTTTTGGAAGATGCAGGCCCTGCACTTCCTATATAATCAGATATATTTCTCCCTCTCAGGTCTCTGAGGTGCTTGAAGAATAGATAGCTAGAGTCTCATAGTTAAATTTTGAGTTGTTTAGGAATCAAGAGGGTGTTCTGGATCTAAGAAGATGCTTTTAAAATTGTGTTGCAAGTTAGT
Source organism: Lophiomys imhausi (assembly GCA_907164525.1). Taxonomy (NCBI): domain Eukaryota; kingdom Metazoa; phylum Chordata; class Mammalia; order Rodentia; family Muridae; genus Lophiomys; species Lophiomys imhausi. The sequence continues at coordinate 9,010,410 of CAJQZJ010032178.1, read as the reverse complement.
ATGAAAGCTGAATTAGATATAGAACTTTAAACTCATGGAGATGGTTAGATAGTAGAATGTTAAAGTCCGGTGCCAAATACATATGGACTGGACATTGGGAATGTATGCTAAGCCATATAAATCTTATAATCGTGGCCTATTTATTTCTGTTGTTTTGTATTGTCTTTATAGTTATAAGAAAAAGAACCATTATTTGGACTGAAAGGGAGAGCTGTTGGGGGGAAAAATAAATACCTTAAACTAAAAAAAAAAAAAAAAAAAAAAGAAGGGAAGAGGATGGGGGGGCTGAGGGGGGGGAGGGGGGAAGGGTGGGACTGGAGGGGGGAGTAGGGAGGGGATTGTGATTGAGATGTAACTTGAAGAAATAAAAAATAAATTATTAAAAAAAAAGAAAAAAAATGTGGCAGCCCATATTAACAAATTAGCAGCTGAACTGGAAGAACTGGAAAAAAAAGAAACAAACAAACACTCCCAAGAGGAGCAGAATGCAGGAAATCATCACACTTAGGCTGAAATCAACAACTTAGAAACAAAAAGAACAGTATAAATAATAAATGAAACCAAGGGTCGGTTCATTGAGAAAATAAACAAAATAGACAAACACTTAGCCGAATTAACTAAAAGGCAGAGAGAAAAAACCAAAATCAACAAAATCCGAAATGAAAAGGGAGAAATAACAACAGACATTGAGGAAATCCAGAGAAAATTATGTTCTACTTTAAAAATCTACACTCCAACAAATTTGAAAATGTAAGTGAAATGGACAATTTTCTTGATAGATTCCACCCACCAATGTTAAATCGAGATCAGGTTAACAGATTAAACAGCCCCATAACCCCTAAGGAAATAGAAACAGTCATTAAAAATCTCACAACCAAAAAAAAGCCCAGGGCCAGATGGTTTAAGCACAGAATTCTACCAGACCTTCAAAGAATCCTAATACCAATACTCTTCAAACTCTTCCACAAAATAGAAAAAGAAGGAAGACTGCCAAACTCATTCTAAGAGACCACAGTCACCCTTATTCCTAAAGCACACAATTACCCAACAAAGAAAGCAACTTCAGACCAATTTCCCTCATGAACATAAATGCAAAAATACTTAATAAAATACTAGCAAACAGAATCCAAGAACACATTAAAAGTATCATACACCATGATCAAGTAGGCTTCATTGCAGGAATGCAAGGATAGTTCAACATATGAAAATCCATCAATGTAATTCACCATATAAACAAGCTGAAAGAAAAAAACCGAAATGATCATCTCACTAGATGCTGAAAAAGCATTTGTCAAAATCCAACACACCATGCTAAAAGTCCTGGAGAGAACTGGCATGCAAGGATCATACCTGGAAATAATAAAGACTATATACAGCAAGCCTGAAGCCTACATCAAATTAAATGGAGAGAAACTTGAAGCATTTCCTATAAACTCAGGGAGAAGACAATGATGTCCACTTTCGCCATATCTCTTCAACATAGTACTTGAAGTTCTTGCTATAGCAATAAGAGAGATAATGGAGAGCAAGGGGACACAGATTGGAAACAAAGAAAACAAATTATCCCTATTTTTTGCAGACGATATGATCGTATACATAAGTGACCACAAAAATTCCACCAGAGAACCCTTACAGTTGATAAACACCTTAAGCAAAATGGCTGGATACAAAATTAATTTAAAAAAAAAATCAGAAACCCTTCTTTGTACAACAAATAAATGTGCTGAGAATGAAATTAGGGAAACATCACCCTTCACAATAGCCACAAACAACACAAAATACCTGGGGGTAACTCTAACCAAGCAAGTGAAAGACCTGTATGACAAGAACTTCAAGTCCTTGAAGAAAGAAATTGAAGAGGCCATCAGAAGATGGAAAAATCTCCCATGCTCATAAATAGGTAGGATCAACATAATTAAAATGGCCATCTTGCCAAAAGCAATATACAGATTTAATTAAATTCCTATCAAAATACCCCCACAATTCTTTAGCCTTGAAAAAAGCAATTTTCAACTTCATATAGAAGGTATGACCATCCCAGATTTCAAGCTGTACTACAAAGCAATAGTAATAAAAACAGACCAGTGGTGAATGTAATCGAATTGAAGACCCAGAAGTGAAACCACGCACCTATGGTCACTTAATTTTTGACAAAGAAGCTAAAAGCTTACAATGGAAAAAGGACAGCATCTTCAACAAATGGTGCTGGTCCAAGTGAATGTTCACATGTAAAGGAATTAAATTACACCCATACTTGTCACCTTGTACAAAACTTATGTCCAAGTGGATCAAAGGAATTAACATAAGACCAGACACACTAAATCTATTAGAAGAGAAATCAGGGAAAACCATTGAACTCATCTGCACAGGTGACAACTTCCTGAACAGAACACCAACAGCTCAGGACCTGAGATCAACAATCAATAAATGGGACCTCATGAAACTGAAAAGCTTCTGTAAAGTAAAAGACACAGTCATTCGAAAAAAATGGCAACTGACCAAGTGGGAAAAAATTCTTCACCAACCACACATCTCACAGAGGACTAATATTCAAAATTTACAAAGAGCTCAAGAAATTAAATGCCAAGAAACTAATCAAATGCCAAATAATCCAAGCAAAAAATGGGGAACAGAACTAAACAGAGAATTCACAAAGGAGGAATCCCTAATGGCTGAGAGACACTGGAAGAAATGCTCAGCATTCTTAATCATCAGAGAAATGCAACTCAAGATGATTCTGAGATTCCATCTCACACCTGTCAGAATGGCTAAGATCAAAAACTTAAGTGACAGCATGTGCTGGCAAGATTGTGGAGAAAGGGAAACACTCTTCCAATGTTGATGGGAGTGCAAGCTTGTACAACCACTATGGAAATCAGTATGAGGATATCCTAGAAAGCTTGGAATAGCTCTACCTCAAGACCCAGTCATGCCACTTCTAAATGTACATCCAAAAGTTTCCTCACCAAACCACAAGGATATTTCTTCATCTATGTTCATAGCAGTCTTATTTGTAATAGCTAGAAACTGGAAACAACACAGGTGTCCCTCAACTGATGAATGTATTTAAAAAAACAAAACTGTGGTACATCTACACAATGGAATACTACTCAGCTATCAGAAAGAATGAAATGCAATTTGCAGCCAAATGGATGGAACTAGAAAAGCTCATCCTGAGTGAGCTAACCCAGACTCAGAAAGATGCACATAGCATCTATTCACTTAGGAATTGGAATTTAGGTATATAGTACAAGATAACTATTCTACAACCAATACACCAAAAGGAACAAGAACATAGACCTTTTTCCCTGTCAATGAGACACTTTGCCCTAGTGGTGACTGCCTTGTAGGCCCCCAGTGTATGAGGAGGGTCTTGGCCCTTATATGAGTGCTGAATTGGGGCAGGGAATTGTTATGTAGGGACACTCCACTCTGGAGGAGTATGATGTAAGGGATAGGGGGTAGAGGGTGGGAGGGTGGGATTGGGAAGTGTCGAAAGAGTGTACTGTGATGGAGATGTAACTTGAAGTAATAAATATATATTTAAAAAAGAATACTCATGGTTATTCTGTTGTATTTTGTGTACACACACACACACACATGCACACACGACACACACACATGCACAGCTCAGGTATACACACAAGCACCACATGCATGCAGCTCATTCATTCTCAATTATGCTGAAATCATTTTAAAGATTTTTCTTGAATGTGGAGAAATGACTCTGCACTGACTGCTCTTGCTGAAGACCCTTGCTCAACTCTTATGTGGCAGGTCACAACCCACCATCACTCCAGTTCCAGGGGATCTGATACCCTCATGTGCCTACTAATGACAATAGACATACATATGGTGCATAGACATATATGGAGGAAAACATTCATATACATAAAAAAATAAGTGAATCTTTTAAAATGATACTTCTTAATTGTCTTTATAAAATATATATCATCACCCTTATGCATCCTAAATCAATTTCCACCTTACACTTTATTTATAATACGCTTTATATAACACATCATGTATTTTTAAAATTTATATTCTTACTAAACCCTGTTTTCTTTTTTCTCCACAAGAGAGAATCTGAATTTTATAAGAAGAGATATTTTGATTGCTTACTCACTACTGACCTGCCTGGAGCCAACAGCAGTGCTTGGTATGTTATTTACATATATTCTGCATTTGTTGAATGAGAAAATATTAACAAATTGAATTAATCATACTTTGCTCTTTCATGTTCTTAAGAAATACATTGTTTGTAATAGTATAGTTAAGAAAATCCACTTACAAACATCCCAAGAAAACATCAGATTAGCAATGTTAAAGTAAGAAAATATTAACAATGTTAACAGTGCTAGCTTTGAATAACTAACCAGGAACACAATAAAAAAGGTAAAATTAGAAAGAAAGCACTTTGAGCCTTATATCTGCGAAGAACAAAAAGTATCACCTACAAATAGGAAAATGTAGGTTTTAATATGGCAGAAAATAATTTTTGAGTAACCTACATGAAAAGTAGAAGATAATATTATTTCTGCACTTGTTAAATATAAATACACTTCTGGGAGCCAAGAAATACAAGTATGATAGATATAGATAAACAGGTATCTTTTTATCATTTATTATTTCTTCAAGTTACAACACAATCATAGTCTCCTCCCTTCTCCCCCTCCAGGTCCAACCTTCCTACCCTCTTACACCTCACCCTCCTATCTGATTTTTTTAAATTTAAGGTGTATCTTTTCCCCCTCAACAGCTCCCCCCTTTTAGTCCAATAAAGGGCACTTTTTCTTATAATAATAAATAAAATGCAAAGCAATAAGAGCAATTAGGTCACAATTATGAAAATTATAAGGTATAACATACATTTTCAATATGTAGTCCATATGTCATTGGCAGTTGATATTAATATTCTATTATCTATCTATCTCAATGAGTTTAAAGTTCTATATCTAACTCAGTTTCCCTCCTAATTTGTATTACCAACTTAAAAACATCTTCTTAGACCTAGAACATTCTTTCAATTCCTAAACAACTTAAAACTGTGGGATTATAACTATCTAGTCTTCAATGACATCAGAGACCTGAGAAGGTATGAATAAATATATCTGAGTAAATATATCTGAATAAACAGGAAGTGCAAAGCCAGCAGCTTTCAAAACTAAGAAATGATAGACAACTGGCAGACTGACAGTCCCCAATTTCTCTCAATACTTTAGAGCATCTATCTTCAGGCTTTTGGCCCAATATCTCTGACAGACACTAATTGTAAAGCAGGAATCATGAAGGACTTGCCTACCATGTCTTAGCAGAGCTAGGCTATCAACTTACCTGCTTCCAATTTTGTCCTTTTTAGACAGCATTCTGTCTACAGTTGAAGCAAGGGATTTCTCTTGCCTAGTGACAAGCTTACCTCTAGATATCATAAGGTGCAGGCATCTCCAAATGGAGATTCTTTGATGCTCATCATCTACTTAGAGTAGAATGGGGTGTGCTGTCAGGATCTAACACATCTCAATGACAAATATTTTAAGTTAAATGCCATATTATATAGACCTCTTGAGGTTTTTGAAGACCACCTATCTATCTCCATATATTTGGATAAGCAAATGTTGCTTGTCTCTTAGCAACTTGATATCTGATTAATTCAGAAAATGTCTGTGATACTCTATGCTAGTACCTAACACAATGATGTTTGAATGACTATTAGTTTGCATTTCTTAATTATCCTAAACAGTTTGTGACAGCTGCTATCAAGAGGGCAAAACTACACATTACATTTTTTAGGCATTACATAGGTACAATACCTTAAAAAGAGTTAACCTTGATTTTGTATCAATATACAAAGCTCTATACCAATGTAACCATATATATTCTTACTCAACGATATAAGAGCATATTCAATAATCTATCCCTTTTTCTTTATCTTTCCCACATTATGTTTATATCTCATTCTTTTCAAGTCTTTCTTCCCTACATAGGAGAAAAAGGATAGAGAAAAGAAAAAGAGAAATCCCTGAGTCGAAAACCTTATTTAACAAGACCATATAATAGCTTGTACCAATCCCCCTAAACAAAAACAAACATCTATAATCCACAAAATGACCAAAGGAAAAAAGAAACAAAATCACCCACCCTACCTTCTGGGAATTGGACATTGCTCACTTAAAATTGCTTCCTGGTGGTTTGGGATGTAGGAAGCCTGTTTGGGGGCCCAAATAAGAATGAGAAAATGGTTAAGCAAGTTAATAGTAACAATTGATGATCATTCCTTTTGTGCTCATTTAAATGTCCTAAGAAGTTTGTAGTCAGAAGTTGAACTTGGGTTCAAAAGTTCAGGATTTTACTGAAGTCCTGGCTGGAACAGTTTGTGAGGCTGACCTTCTTAGCCATTTTGAATTGTTCTCGTTGTAGATTTTTGAGGAAACAGCTGTTAAGGCAGTCTGCAAAGCTGGATAATCTGGGCTACTTTTCTTTTTTGGTGCCTGGTTCCTGTTCTTCAGAAGTTTCAGTTTTCCAGTTGTCCCTGGACTCCTTAGATGATGTTTTTAATCTCCTAGAAAGAGAAGAATGGAGTCCTGCCTAATCCTATCTCTGTCTGGGGTGCTACTTTTTTTGGCAGGTAATATCTTTCCTAGAGAAAATTGCTTTTTTGACAATATAAAAAGTATTATTTTTCAATTGATATTTAAAAATTTTCTTTTAATAGTTTGGAACTAAACATATCTTTAAGTGTATATACTTCGAGATCACAAAGGACAATCAACTTTGAATTTCAGCATGACTTTTGTGAGCATATTTTAAACTTAAATCATTGTAAATTGTATGTGCCTGCCTCTGCCTCCAAAGTGTTGAGATCAAAGGCTTGTGCCTCCTCATTGTTGGGATTAAAGGTGTGTACCACCACCCCTGGATCTAAGCTTTTCTCTATTTGGAGGTTGCTCTGTGTCAGACTGGCCTTGAACTCAACTCAGGGATCTGCATATTTCTGTCTCTAGTGTGTTGGGATTAAAAGGTGTATGTCTCTCAAGTGTTAGGATTAAAGGTGTGAACCATCACCACCCAAAACAGGTATTTTAATTCACAAGAGAAAAAAGACTTTCAGCGAGGATTTCTGGAAGCACGATAATATGAACTACTTGTTTAACTGCCAAGTTAATTAGTGTAATTATTCCCTACAAAATGGATTAAGCATTATTTTTGGTCTGTCTATATTAGTCATGTTTATATAAATGCCATAAAATATCTATTAAAGGGCAAAGGGATGTGTCTTGTACAGTTTCAGAGATTTGTGTCTATCCTAGAGAAGAGGGCATGGTATAACAAACCTGCTGAAACTAGAATCACAGTGAACAGCCATGGCAAAATATACGTTTCCAAGTGACAGTAACAATGACCTGCTTCCTCTAACTAAGTGCCATCTCTGGAGAATCTATTCAGAATTTGATTTAACTCAAAGATTTGAATTATTGATTAGGTAAGAGCATTCAGAAACTAATCATGTTTGAAACACCCTCTGAGGTCAGGTCTGACATACCAAGAGATTCACTTTCACTAATCTAGGCAGCTCTCAATCCAAAAAAAAAAAAATGATAATAAGGATTAACCACTGAGGTATTTAGGGATATTTCTATAGAAGATAAGCATGTGACTTAGAATGGACAAGGTTGAGATCACCTTTCAAAATCGATAAGTACCAGGCAATGGACTGGAAACAAACAGTGCAGATATAGACTATTTCTTTCTAAGAGTAGGAATAGGTTTTTTTTTGTTCTCTCTTCAGACTTCAGCAATCAGTGTTTGCCAACCTTTAGAATCCAGTACTTCCATAAGTAAAACCTCTAAACTCATGTTTGTGATAGTAGAATTTTATATTTTGTATTCAAGATATACTATTGGGATTTTTGGTTTTGATATGATTGGATTTAGACTGATTTAGCATGATCCCAAGTTTCCAAGGGCTGTAGCCTGCATATGGTTAGTATTAAAGTTCTTAACTGCCATGATGGATTTCAACTTCAAACTATTACCCTAGTAAATCTACTGAGTTAGTTCTCAGTTAACAATGGGAATTGTGATTATTAATCTCAATTTTCAACTTGATGAGAGCTAGAATCATATGGGATATGGGCTTAGGGGAAATGCCTGTGAGAGGTTTTGTTGAATGACTTAATTGAGGCAAGAAGAACTGTCCATTTAGAATGGCAGCATTCCTTGGTCTTTATCCTGGACAGAATAAAAACAGAAAGGAAAATGGGCATAGTCATTTATCTATGCTTCCTGACTGTGAGTGCAGTGTGATAATCTAGTTGAGTCTTCTGCTGGCTTCCCTTTGCTGCCACAATGGACTGCACTATGAAATTGTGAGAAAAAGAAATCTACACTTCAGAGTGTTGGATTACAACAACTTAAATACTAAGGCAACAATACATTATGAGGAACATATGGCTAATTTCAACCCTATGTGGAAAATCTAGGAATATATTTACATAATCTAGAGGGTATCACTTGCTTGCTACATGCCAAATATGTATAAGGTGACTTCTTCCCTTGTTAGAATTGTTTTCTTTACCAGATTATTTTTGCTACATTTGTTCTAGTAAGAATTTCCTCCTACAATCAACTTATACCAAGTTTTCAAATATTCTCCTGTTGGTTGCCTATTAGCATTTACAAACTTATGAGGCTATAGTCAAATCACAGTTGGAATAAACTAGTGGGCCATACAAATTGTGTTATTTATAGTTTATGTGCTGAGAGCTATAGGAGTTTTGTTTTGTTTTGGCTCCTTCTATTCTGTTATGTTGAGACAGGCTCTCATCTGTGTCCTTAGTACAGGGATTAAGTCTGAGACACCATTAGTGGTGAAGAGCTGTAGTTCTAATTATGGTGGAGCATTAAGATGTGGTAGGTAATCTAGGGTCATCTTGCCTCTGTATTTTTTATTTTACCTTTATTTTTTCTTTGTTTATATACTTACTCTTCCTCAGCCCCACCTGAGTGTCTAAAGACTGCTTTAATTACAGTCTTTAAATTATCCAATCTATTTCTTGTTGGAGAGATAGCTTGGTACACCTGCACCAGTCGTCTAAAGTATGTGATGCCTTCTATGTGGAATATGCCTTTACATTTTGTTTTGAAACCTGTAAGGCCTTAGAGTACACATTCAGCTTGTTCTGGGATCTGTGTCTCTTGAGTTGCTACTGACTCCATTTTTAAGCATTCTGTGCCACAGCTACTCAGAATGGTCTGCATAAAAATATCCAACCTTAAAATTTCCAAACAATCCTGAGGTAGCAATGTATTGCTCAGGTTTAGACTCCTGTGTGACTTACATTCAGCACCTGAGAGAAAAATGCTTCTGGGTCTGCACTTCTATCTAGAGTTTGGAAACCTGGAAACCTCTACATGTCTGAAACAAGCATTCTTCATTTTTTCAGTGTGTGTGTGTGTGTGTGTGTGTGTGTGTGTGAGAGAGAGAGAGAGAGAGAGAGAGAGAGAGAGAAATATGAAGTTGAGTGGGTGGGTTAGGGGGGTTAGGGGCTGGGGAAGATATAGAAGTTATTGGGGGAGTAGAAAACGTGATCAAAATATATTATATAGAAAATTAAATAAAACTGAAAAGAGCCTTAATTTAACTATATTTTCAAATTTTCTGTTGGCAAGACACACGTATTGGTTCCAGAAATCACATCATAATAATCTGTGAGAGAGGCAAGAGAGAGACCTATTCAGTTTACCATATACCCTACAACTCTCTAATGAGGTTTCCAGGAAAAATCTAGAGGTATTTTGTAAATAATTGAACATAAGTGAAATACTGGTCTACAACATTAAATATATAATAGGCAATATCATAATAAAATAGTACTTTGCATCTCTATTTGCTTTCTACTGAGAGATTCCCAAAGACATACTCATGTTCCTAGAATATCCTAAAGTAAGCAATACCAAATATTACTGAAATTGTTAGAAGTGTTTCACATTAACACATATGCATATTTTGTTTTGTTTTTCAAAATAATGTAGTGTGAAGGCCAAGGGAATTGCTTGCTGAGCAGCCCATGTGTCTCCTCTGAGGTTTCCATCATATCAAAGTTATTGGTACATAACAAGAAATGTCAACTCAGTGATGGTCTCAGGTGTGATCTCTGTCCTTGCCATATGTTTTCATTTTCTATAAACAAAGTATTTGTCAAAGTGTATGACAGCCATTACTAATCAAATTACCAAGATAGACTTTAGAATTTAATGAGAAATTCCTCAGAACTCCTCCTAGCCCATTCAGTTGCGTTTTCCTGGACAACTTTAATGTGGATTTTTTTACTCCCTCCCCCAACGGACACTAGATAATGTTCCTTGCATTTCTAACGTCCTTTTTTTCACTCAGAAAATTTGTGAGTACAACTCAAACAGTCAGATCCAAGTCATAATTTTGCAACCATGTGTAATGGGAGAAGGTACTACAAAAGATTTGGGGATTTTATGAAGAAAAGGTTAAAAATAGTAGCCAGGACATGGAGCTATAAAGATAAAAATGATGCTGTTGTAATAGCAATGATTTAGGCTAGAGGTATTGGATTAGAGTAGAGACAATTCTACACAGGTTTTGATATGAAAAATAGATTTATTGCATAAGAGTATGGATTGACTGGGGTTACTGGGAAGTTTTTTTTTTTTTTTGGTATATCCATGCATGTACACACACATTAAATTATCACTTTGTGTTTGTTAAACAGTTTTCTACAGATCATTTTAAAGGTAAGAAAATGGGAATGTTACAGTAGGTTGAACAGAGCTTCAAACAAAGGTCACCTTGCAAAGGAAGAAAATCAGTAGCAAATGTTCACTCATCCTACAACTATGTGTTTCTATAACATTCTGTAATATAAACCAACCTTGTAATACCAGAGTCTCTTGTTCTACTTGTTGAATCTGACCAGCTTCATATTTTATTTTGTTCAGTAGGCTGTGACAGAAGAGAGAGTGGGCTAGACAAATTTGTGCTCATTGTCTCTGCACAATATCATGTATAGACAATCTATACTATTGTGCTGCAAGATGAAAGACGTTTTATGTAAGAGTGCAGGCGCCACAGACAACTTGCAGCTCAGGACTAGAAGAATGATGCAATTTATTCCAAGAATGTTAGAGTTGCAGTAGGGAGTGCAGCAGAGACATAATGATTGTGTAGCTGAAATCAGAATAAATTACCAGACTACAGAATGTTTTTGCTCCCTACTTCAATATATATATATATATTGAAGAATATATAATAGCATATATATGCATTAAATTATTTCCAATTAAACCTATGGAAAAATCAAATTTGGAGCCCTGGACTTAAACTTGTTTTATCTCCATGAAGACAATGTTACTGTCTTTTAACCAATAATGGTTATGCCATTGATTTTGGTTTGTTTGACAGAAACCATCTGTCCCAGTCTCTGTCTACCTCCTATATATTTTTTAAAATTATTTTGATGGTTTTTATAACCAGTTATCCATGCTAATTCAAGCTACATAATTTTTTGACATTGGTATTAACATATTTATAAAATAATTTGCACAATAAGCTCTGGCCACTCATCAATCACATCTGCATAGTAAAGCACATATGATCTTTTCCAAAGAAAGCTTCATTACCTCAACTAATGTGTTCACTGTTATTATTCACATTTTCCTTCTATAAAATTCTGGGTAGGCTAAATCAGTTATTTTCTATTTGACATGCGAACACACACAAAGCATGATGTTATTTATAAAAATGTAAGTGATAGAAAATAAAATCAATAAGGTAGGAGGCTTGACCATCTAAGTTATTCTTCAATAAGAATTACAATGGATATCTGCATTAGTTACATGACACATGGCCAGTACTTGTCATGTCACTATTATTGATATTAAGATTTCATACACTTTTACATTTATTTAGGGTATGTGTGCCTGTATGTGTGAGTGTTTGTATGTGTGTATGTGTTAGTGTATATGTGAGTGTGTAAGTATTGTGTGCATGTGTATGTGTTCATGTTGTGTGTGTGTGTATGTGTGTCCTGTAGGAACATGCAGAGGTCATCAGAATACTTTTGGAATCAGCATCTTCCTCCCAGAAAGTGGGTCTTGGACACATAGGTCAGGTTTCCAGGGTTGGTGACAAGCACCATTATCCATTGAGCCAGGTCATAGCCTGGATATTATTCCTGTAGAATTTGTTTTCATTTTCAACCATACAGATAACTTTCTGTTTCATCTCTCAAATTAAACACCTAAATCAAATAAACAGTACAAAATAGTATATGAACACATGTATACAAAGAATCAAAATACAATCCCAGGGCTGAGTGAAGTTAAGAAAGGAACTATACAATTCCTTTTTTGTTTTTGTTTTTTGTTTTTTGTTTTTTATTTTTCAAGACAAGATTTCTGTGTATACCTGGCTGACCTGGACTCACTTTGTAGGCCACACTAGCTTTGAACTCACAGAGATCACTGGGGGCCTACAAGGCAGCCCTACTAAGCAAAGTGTCTCATTGACAGGGAAAAAGGTCTATGTTCCTGTTCCTTTTGGTGTGTTGGTTGTAGAATAGTTATCTTGTACTGTATACCTAAATTCCAATTCCTAAGTGAATAGATGCTATGTGCATCTTTCTGAGTCTGGGTTAGCTCACTCAGGATGAGCTTCTCTAGTTTCATCCATTTGGCTGCAAATTGCATGATTTCATTGTTTCTGATGGCTGAGTAGTATTCCATTGTGTAGATGTACCACAGTTGTTTTTTGTTTTTGTATTTTTAATCAATTTCTCAGTTGAGGGACATCTGGGTTGTTTCCAGTTTCTAGCTATTACAAATATGGCTGCTGTGAACATAGATGAAGAAATGTCCTTGTGGTTTGTTGAGGAATCATTTGGATGTATAACCAGAAGTGGTATGGCTGGATCTTGATATAGAGCTATTCCAAGTTTTCTAAGATATCAGCAGACTGATTTCCATAGTGGTTATACAAGCTTGAACTTCCACTGGCAATGGAGGAGGGTTCCCCTTTCTCCACAACCTTGCTAGCATGTGTTGCCTTTTGAGTTTTTGATCGTAGCTATTCTGACAGGTGTGAGATGGAATCTCAGAGTCATCTTGAGTTGCATTTCTCTGATGATTAAGGATGCTGAGCATTTCTTCAAGTATCTCTCAGCCATTAGGGATTCCTCCTTTGTGAATTCTCTGTTTAGCTCTGCTCTCCAATTTTTGATTGGATTATTTGGTTTCTTGGCATTTAATTTCTTGAGCTCTTGTAAATTTTGGATATTAGCCCTCTCTCAGATGTGGGGTTGGTGAAGATTTTTTCCCAGTCTGTAGGCTGCCATTTTGTTCAAATGACTGTGTCTTTTGCCTTACAGAAGCTTTTTAGTTTCATGAGATCCCATTTATTGATTGTTGATCTTAGAACCTGAGCTGTTGGTGTTCTGTCCAGGAAGTTGTCACCTGTGCCAATGAGTTTGAGGGTTTTACCCACTTCCACTTCTAATAAATTAATGTGTCTGGCCTTATGTTAAGGTCTGTGATCCAATTGGATTTAAGTTTTTTGTAAGGGGATAAGTACGGGTCTAATTTCATTCTTTTACATGTTGACATCCAGGTAGACCAGCACCATTTGTTGAAGATGCTGTCCTTTTCCATTGTACGGTTTTGGCTTCTTTGTCAAAATAAGTAACCATAGGTGTGTGGGTTCATTTATGGGTCTTCTATTTGATTCCATTGATGCACTGATCTGTTTCTGTACCAGTACCATGATGTTTTTGTTACTATTGCTCTATAGTATAGCTTGAAATCTGGGATGGTGATACCTCCAGATTTTTTTTTTTTTTTATTGTATAGGATTGATTTAGCTATTCTGTGTTTTTTGTTGTTCCATATGAAATTGAGAATAGAGTCTTTGTGTGGTTTAGAATCAGGGAGATTGTGGCATCATAGAATGAGTTTGGCAGTGTTCTTTCTGATTCTATTTTGTGGAAGAATATTGGTATTAGCTCTTCTTTGGAGGTCTGGTACAATTCTGTGCTAAAACCATCTGGCCCTGGGCTATTTTTTTTTTTTTTTTTTTTGGTTGGGAGATTTTTAATGACTCTTTCTATTTCCTTAGGGGTTACATGGCTATTTAATCTGTTAACCTGATCTTGATTTAGCTTCAGTAGGTGGAATCTATCAAGAAAATTGTCCACTTCAATTAGGTTTTCAAATTTGACAGAGTACAGGTTTTTACAGTAGGACCTAAAGATTCTCTGGATTTCCTCAATGTCTGTTGTTATTTCTCCCTTTTAATTTCTGATTTTGTTGATTTGGGTTTTTTCCCTCTGCCTTTTAGTTAATTTGGCTAAGGGTTTGTCTATTTTGTTGATTTTCTCAAAGAACCAAATCTTGCTTTCATTGATTCTTTGTATTGTTCCTTTTGTTTCTAATTTGTTGTTTTCAGCCTTAAGTTTAATGATTTACAGCCTTGTGTTCCTTTTGGGAGTTTTCACTTCTTTTTTTTTTTTTCCAGTTCTTCCAGTTCTGCTGTTATTTCATTACTATGAGCTGTCACAATTTTCTTTTTGAAGGCACTTAATGCTATGAACTTTCCTTGTAGCACTGCTTTCATTGTGTCCCGTAGGTTTGGGTATGTTTTACCTTCATTTTCTTTGGATTTTAAGAAGTATTTTATTTCCTTCTTCATTTCTCCGCTGACCTAGGGGTCATCCAGTAAAGAGTTGTTGAGTTTCCATGAGTGTGTAAGCTTTCTGTTATTTCTGTTGTTGTTTAAGTCCAGCTTTATTCCATGGTGGTCTGATAAGATACAAGGGGTTATTTCAATTTTCTTGTTTCTGTTGAGGTATGCTTTGTGTCCGACTATATGGTCAATTTTGGAGAAGGTTCTGTGTGGTGATGAGAAGAAGGTGTATTCTTTTGTGTTTGGGTGAAATGTTCTGTAGATATCTGTTAGGTCCATTTGATTCATGATCTCTGTTAGACTCATTATTTTTCTGTTTGGTTTCTATCTCCATGACCTGTCCATTGTTGTGAGTCGGGTGTTGAAGTCTCCCACTACTAATGTGTGGGGATTGATGTGTGGTTTAAGCTTTAGAAGAGTTTCTTTTACAAATGTAGGTGCCCTTGTATTTGGGGCATAGATATTCAATATTGATGTGTCATCTTGGTTAATATTTCCTTTAATGAGTGTGTAGTGTCCTCTGTATCTTTTTTTATTAAGATTAGTTGAAAGTCTATTTTATTTGATATTAAGATGGCTACTCGAGCTTGCTTCCTGGGTCCATTTGCTTGGAAAACCTTTTCCCAGCCCTTTACTCTGAGGTAGCATCTATCTTTGTTAGAGAGATGGGTTTCTTGTATGCAGCAAAATGATGGGTCTTGTTTATGGATCCAATCTGTAAGCCTGTTGGGGAGTTGATTCTATTGATGTTGATGGAATAACCATTGATGTTTTGGATATGACCAAAGGTTGTTATTTCCTATTATTTTCATGTAGGTGGTGGTTGCATGTTTCATTTGGTTTAGCTGCAGGGGAGGTTTTTGCTTCTTCTGTTTTCTTTGGTGTAGTTATCTTCTCTGGGTTGGAGTTTTCCTTCTAAAATCTTCTGAAGGGCTAGATTTGTGGGCATATACTGTTTAAATTTGATTTTGTCATGGGATATCTTGTTTTCTCCATCTATGTTGATAGTTTTGTTAGGTATAGTAGTATGAATGGGTACCTATGTTCTCTCTGAGCTTGGAGGACGTCAGCCTAGGCCCTTCTCACTTTAAAGTTTCTGAGGAGAAGTCATGTGTAATTCTGATGGGTCTGCCATTATATGTTAGTTGACCTTTTTCTCTAACTGCTGTTAATATTTGTTCTGTATACTTTGGGTTTCAATTATTATGTGGTGAGGAGTTTCTTTTCTGGTCTAATATGTTTGGTGTTCTGTATGCCTCTTTGAATTTTATTGGCATCTCTTTCCTTAGGTTTGGGAAGTTTTCTATTATGATTTTGTTGAAGATGTTTCCTGGACCTTGGAGTAGGGAGTCTTCTCTTTCCTCTATGCTAATAATTCTTATGTTCTGTCTTTTCATTGAGTCCTTGATTTCTTGGATGTTGTGGCTGAGATCTTTTTTAGATTTCTCATTTCCTTTGGTTGTTGTACTGATTTCTTCCATCTAATCTTCCATGCCTGAGAATCTGTCTTCCATCTCTTGTATCCTATTTTTGATACTCATGTCTGTAGCTCTTGTTTTCTTCCCTTGATTTTCCACCTTCCGGATTATTTCTGCATGTGTTTTCTTTATTGCTTCCACTTCCAATTTCAAGTCTTAAAGAATTTTATTTGTTTTTGATGTTTCCTGCTCCCATTTGCTTGTTGCCTTGTCTCTTTCCCGTTCATGTTCAGCTGCTTTGGCTTGAAGATCTCTAATGGTATTCTCCGTTGCTTTTGTTTGTAAATTTGAGGAATCTTTGAATTCCTTCAGAGATTTAATTTCTTCTTGAAAGTGCTCTATCACTTTCCAGAGTATAGATTTGTCATCATTTGCATGTGTTTCAGCTGTGGTGGAGGGGTCAGGGCTCGCTGTACTACCATAGGTGCATTTTGTTGGAGTCATATTTCCCTGACTTTTGTTGGATCTGTTCTTTTGCTGACCTTTAACCATCTAGTTTTTCTTAGCTGTTTGTTCCTGGCACCTTTTGAGCTTGGTGACAAGAGGAGTGCTTTGGTGTAGAAGTTATATAGCTTGGTGATCTGTAGCTCTCCACAGGCTGGATGGGGCCTTGTGTGGAGGTTTGTTCTCAGTGTGTCTCCCAGAGCTCATCCCTTCCTGTTGTGTTCCAATTGGTTATTCAGGTCAGCGTTTGTGGTGGGATGTGTGTCTGCAGGTTCCTGAGAACCAACTGGTCTTTGTAGAGATGAAGGTGCCAGTTGGCAGGCCACAGACTGTTGGCTGGAACCATAGCTCCCTGCAGGTTATGTGTTGGACCGTGTTTGTGGTCCTCCTAAGCTGCTCTCAGGGGGGTTCTCAGGATCAATGTGCATCTAATAGCCAGAAGCACTGTGATCTGGTACAGCCCATATCTCCCAGGCAATAAGCAATGGTCCGGGATTGTTTCACTGCTCTGGAATGAGAGCTCTCTGTGTTGTAGCCTGGGTAGTCAGCATGTAGAGGATCTCCTGGTATGTTCCTGGGTGTCTAAGCCTAGCCCATGCACAGACACTGTAGACTCTGCAGGTCCTAAGTTTGTGGGTTGAATCTGCCAGATAGAGACCTGAAAGGATCTGACAGGGAGGGAGTGCAGTTTCTTGGTAGGAGGCACTGAGTGTTCATGCCTGGTGACGCCTATCCTTCAATGTCTATATTTTCAGTACTGAGTTCTTTGTTGTCCCTGTTGGGCAGGCCCAGATAGGCTTGCACCTCACACACTGCCTTTCAGCATGTGTATATCTCTGCTGTTGCCCAATCTGTCTGGATGGTCCCCAGGGAACCTCTGTGCCTCTCAGCCCTAAGCACTAAGCACTTGTAGTCTGAGTCACACAAGCAGTGCACATAGGCCAAGAACTCACTGCTCCAGGGGTGGAACTATATATGCTGAAGATCTGATTTCCTGCCAGAGGAGGCAGCACTAGCTAAGGGGTCCAAAATGAACCCCACAATCCATCCAGAGCTTGGTTGGACCCAGTGGAGTTCCAAGCAGCCTTCCAACCCGGTCACCCGACTTTCAGCCCACTCTGATCTCACCGCTCCTGTGTCTGTGCTGGTTCCAATTTCAGTGCCAGAGCTGTCCTGTGGATACTAGCAATTGGGGCAACTGTACTCCAAGTGCTGGGTCACTGCACTAGTGCAGGTAGCATAGCCTGCTATCAGAAGTGTATCCGGCTGCTCTATCTAGCTGCAGTGTTTTCCTAGTGATTGTAAATCCAATAGAGGGACCTTTATGTCCAACACCTTTCTGGGAAAGCCTAAACATGCTTTTATCTCCATGACCATTGCTCCACTGTGGTCCCACTGTTTTCTAGCAGCTCAGAATGTGCTATGGTTCTCAGCCACAATGGTTCTGCTGAGAATATACCTGCTCCAGCATCTCCACTGATCTTTCCCTGGTGTTGGAATGCTTGCCTGGAATCTGGGAGCCCAGGAGGCTGGTGAAGTAACCCTGTCTGGGGTGCAGAGCTGCTAGCTTGGTATTTGAGTGACTCTTAACCCGGTCCCTCTCCTGGTGACGTGTCTCCTGCTTTCCCAGACTCAGAGGCTTATGGGGTTTGTGCTGGTCTGTTTCTCTGAGTGTCCAAGACAGGAGAGTCTTGCCCAGGGACTTTTATTAGTGAAACACAGGTGAAACACAGCAGTTTCGCACCACTCACATTGTTGCTCAGCATCTTATAACTCTGTGGTGTTATAGCTGTTTCCCCACATTCAAAATGTTTCCTTGTGGGCTGCTGGCCATCTTGGATTTCCCCAGAAATTTTCTTAAGATTCATAATATTCCTTACTTTTTAATTCTAAATCTGTCTAGTAATGTAGAAAATGAAAAAAAAAACTATAAAGTTCATATTCTTTCCCTAATTGGCACCAAAAAGTACAATGTATAAAATACTGTCAAGATGCAATTCTCGCCCTCTTGATTTGGGGTAAATTTTTAACTAATTTATGTAAAAAATACAGTTTTCTTTGTATTTTGTACATATGAAGTTTACATATAAGCATATCTATTCTGATAAATTGAAATATTTAAGATTTACTGATTTTTATAAAACACTTTCCTTCTCGTCTCACCTCTATTCAAATACTTTATTTCCCTAAGCATAAGCTGTATAAACAGTTACCTGATTTTATCCAAAGGATTTTTTTTTTTTTGGTCAGGATTACAAAGTTCTATGATATATATGTTCTTCCATGCAAGTATAATAATTTACTGTACATAGTTGTATATTTGCCTCTACACACACACACACACACACACACACACACACACACACACACACACA
>CAJQZJ010032178.1:8981337-8991399 GCA_907164525.1 Lophiomys imhausi | reverse complement strand
ACACACACACACACACACACACACACACACACACACACACACACACACACACTTTTTCAAAATTTTTTAAAGGTCCCCTTTTTATATATATTTTTAAATATGTGGATAGTACTCATGGGGGGATATGATGTTATTTAAATATTTTTCATCTGTACATTTCTAAAGTTTTCCAGGTATTACCACTGAGAGAGTTCTTGCAATAATTATGATTTGTGACCATTATTGATCTATTTCTACTAAAATATTCCAGGGAGTAGGCTACTTAGTCAAAGAATGTAAATTTAAATTTTAAATTTTTTAATTTTTTATAACGTTTATTTATTAATTCAAGTTACTTCTTGTTGTCAGCTCCCTCTCTCCTTAACTCTCAATCCCACCCTCCTACCCTCTACTCTCTCTCCCATTTGTCCCTCTCCTCCAGGGTGGGGGCCCCACACATATCAGCCACACTCAGTTCATCAGACACATAAGGGCTCAGAGCTTCATTTTGATCTGAGGCCTGACATGACATCTCAACTAAGATAAAGTATCCCACCAAGAGGTAATAAAGTCCATCACTGAAACTGTCCCAACACCTTGCTAAGGGATTTGTATACAATCCTGTAACAAAGTTGCCTATCATCTATATTTGTATAGGTCTAGGTCTAGTCTGAGCTCTTCTTCTTCTTCTTCTTCTTCTTCTTCTTCTTCTTCTTCTTCTTCTTCTTTTTTGGTTAGAATTTCAGTGTCTGTAAGGCCCTAGGGACCTAGATTGGTTGATTCTGTTGATTTTCTTGTGTTGGTCTTAACCTCTCCGAGTCTTTCTCTATTGCTCTTCCCTCTCTTACATAGGGCTCCTAGAGCTCCACCTAATGTTTGACTCTGTGTCTCAGCCTTTGTTTTGTTCTGCTTCTGGGTGGTACTTCTCATAAGATAGTTATGCTAGGTTCCTGTTTCTTTAGGTCTGTGAGTTGTATGATTGCTATCCTGTATTATATATCTAAACTCCAGTGATGAGTGGATACATGCCATGTGTATCTTTCTAGGTCTGGTTAGCTTACCCAGGATGAACTTTTCTACTTCCAACAATTTGGTTGCAAATTACAGATTTCATTTTTTTTCTGATAGCTGAGCAGTATTCCATTGTGTATTTTTAATAAACATTAATAATTTGTATTTCAGAGACAGTAAAAGTGCCTCCATTTAGTACCAATTTGTATGTTTAGATTTTCCCAGTCTAGGCAACAAATAGAGATTTTACTGTCTTATTTACAGTGGATACTAACATTTGGTAGGGCAGACGTACCTCAGAACTTTCCTATTTTTCTATGCCGACCGTCAGCTAAATTGTCAATTTAATAAAAAAAATTGATCCTTAAAAATTGCATGTTTCCAATGATAATTTGAAAGTACTGTATTAATTTCATGAAATTCTCAAATAACATATTTGTCAAGTCTTTCTCTTTGTTGAGTTTTAAAATTATTACAATAAGATTTGATGGCTGCATTTATAAATCCTTTATATGAACATTTTTCCTAATACAACACTGTTATTGTATGTATTGTTCCCAATTATATTTCTAGGAGTGTCTTGCTATTTTAGGTATTTATGGTGGATTACAGCTATTACTGACCTTCATCTTAGCATCATGGGAAAATACTTTATAAAAGCAAAGTTTACTTTGTTCTAGTTATTGAAATAAGTAACAAAAAAGAATCCTAGGTGAATCTATGTTTTATTTTTTTGTCATGTTAATTTTTTTACATTTACAACTATATTATTTGATTATACTTACTTTAGAAAAAGGGAGAGAAAAAGATAAATGAAAATAAAAATCATTCAGGATCTCTTCCACAAATATGTTATAGGATTATGTATTTTCCTTTCTTATTTCTTTACACTTGTACAGCATTTAAAACCAAAACTAGTATCATAAAGAGCTTATATGTTCTCATTTCATAGTATTAAATGATCATTTCTTCTTGAAAAAATGTGATTTTCTACTTGATTGTTTCACAGGTTAAATATAATGGAAACATCTAATTTTTGGATATTCATATTGTTTTGAATATTTTATTATTACAGGTAATATCCTTCTTTATGCATGACTCTTTGAATAAATCTCTCATAACTTTTTAGGGAAAAGTCCCTAGAGTACCAAGGTATATTAAATATTTTCAAGGCTCTGATACATGTACCAAACTGCCCTTCTGAAAGAGGTGCCAATTTATAATCATATGTATAGACAGTCCCATTTCAAACTTGTAGTCATTCATAGAAACTTCGGAAACTGGATGTTCTCTTCAATTGTCATTGTTGTAGATTTGATAGGAGAAATGAGACTGATAGACTCTGTGCTTTGTTCCCCTTACAACATAAGACTTTCACACCCATCAGAATGGCTAAGATAAAATAATCAAATGATAGCACATACTGGCAAGGATGTGGAGAAAGAGGAATACTCCCCCTTTGCTGGTGGGAGTGAAAACTTGTACAACCACTTTGGAAATCAATCTGAAGATATCTTAAAAAATTGGAAATACTTCTACCTCAAGACCCAGCCATACCCCTCTTGGGCATATATCCAAAAGATTTGAAATGAAACCACAAGGACATTGCCTCAACAATGTTCATAGCAACTTTATTTGAAATAGCCAGAAACTGGAAGTAACCCAGATAACCTTCAACTCAAGAATGGATAAAAAACAAAACAAACAAAACAAAACAAAACAAAAAGACCCCAAAACTGTGATACATTTATATAATGGAATACTATACAACTATCAGAAATGAGGAAATCATGCAATTCGAAACCAAATGGATGGAGCTAAAAAAGTTCATCCTAAGTGAGCTAACGCAGTCCCAGAAAGATAAACATGGTATGTACTCTCTTATAAATGGTTATTAACCATACATCACAGGATAACTATCTTACAATCCACAGACCCAAATAGATAGGAACCTAGCATATCTATCCTAGGAAAATTTTCACCCAGCAGAGAGTCATGGAATCTGCTGCAGGTTAGTGAAACACCTTATTCTAAATGGTGTGCCATATCAAGCCCCCGTACAAGTGGAAGCTCTTGGCCCTCACACGACTGAAGAACTGAGGGAGTATGATATGTGAGAGCCCACCTCATCTGAGGAGAGGGAGACTACCAAGTAGAGGAACAATGAGGGAGTGAGGGAAGGAGAGAGGAAAGGAGGGAGGGAGGTAAGGGCTAGGAGGGAAGGAGGGAGGAAAATATGCTTTAGAAGTAACTTGAGAAAACAAAATAATACTTTTTTAGAAAAGGGTTAATAATCTTAAAAAATATAATAAAAATATATTATCAAATTTTCGAACTATAATTAACCAAAGGTATACTTGACTTACTGGCATGAAAGGAAAATGGCCTTAATTTCAGATTGGAATGTTAGACTGCAGGTGGCTACATAGCTTATACAAACTTGATAGCAGCTGAAAAGGTTTTTTTTTTTTTTTTTTTTTTTTTTGTAGCTACAAAGGATATTTTCATGGTTTGATCCCAATACTTAGAATGCAGAGACAGGCACATAGGATTTGGAAGGATTTAAGTTTAAAAGCTACTCACAAAAGGCATGCTGAAATTCAGAGCGAATTGTCCTTTGAGATATCAAAATATATACACGTAAAGGTTTGTTTAGTTCCATAATATCAAAATAATTTCTTTTTAAATCTCAATTGAAAGATAATACTTTTTATATTGTCAAAAAAGCAATTTTTTGGGGTTTTCAAGGCAGGGTTTCTCTGTGTTGCCCTGGCTATCCTGGAACCCACTCTGTAAACCAGGCTGTCATTGAACTCACAGAGGTCCACCTGCCTCTGCATTCCAAGTGCTGGGATTAAAGGCATGTACCACCATGCCCGGCAAAAAAACAAATTTGCTCCTGGAAAAATATTACCTGACACCCCCCCAAAAAAAGTAGTGTCCCAGAGTTAGAATTATGGCGGGGGTCTGTTCTTATCATTCCAGGAGATTTAAAGAATCCATTTAAGGGATCCAGAGAAAACTGGACAACTGAATCCTCAGAAGAAAAGAGATCAGACACCAAAGAAGACACATAGCCCAGATAATCCAGCCTTGCAGAATTTCTCAATAGCTGTTTCCTCAAGAGTCTACAACCACAATAACTCAAAATCGATAAGATTGTTCAGCTCCACAGACTGTTCCAGCCAGAACTTCAGTAAAGCCCTGAAGTTCAGCTTCTGTCTACAAACTTCTTAGGAGATTTAAATAGCTGATCACAATAGGACTGAATATCAAATGATTCTATTAACATTTTTAACAATTTTTTGACTCTAATTTGGGCACCAAACAGTTTTACTATATCCCAAACCAGCAGGAAGTCATTTTAAGAGAGTGACATCCCATCTCCAGAAGGTGGGGTGGGTGCATTTCCCCCCTTTGGTCATTTAATGGGTTATAGATAATCATGTTATTTAGGGGGAGAGATTACAAGCTGTTAAATGGCCTTGTTAAAAAGATTTTGGAGGTTAGACTCAGGAACTTCTCTCTTTTTCTTTTCTGTATCCTTTCTCCCCTATGTAAGTGTGAACAGACTTGAGAAAAAGTGGGATATAGACATAATATAGGATTGATAAAGAAAAAAGGACAGATTATTGAATATTCTCTTATGCCTTTGTATATTGATACAAAATTATGATTATATTTGGCTAAATTGGTATTGATCTTTGTATATTGAGGCAAAATTAAGATTATATGGGGCTACATCGGTATTGATCTTTGTATATTGATACAAAATTAAGATTATAGTTGGCCACGTTGGTATTGATCTTTGTATATTGATACAAAATTAAGGTTAACTCTTGTTAAGGTATTGTACCTAGGTAATGCTTAAAAATGAAATGTGAAGTTTTGGTCTTTTGCTACCAACTGTCATAAACTGTTTAGGATAATTAAGAAATGCAAACTAGTGGTCATTCAAGCATGTCATTTTGTTAGGTACTAGGACAGTCTATTACAGTTACTTTTTAAGCTAATCAGAAATCAAGTTGCTAAGATACAAGCAACATTTGTTTATCCAAATATAAGAAATAGATAGGTGGTCTTCAAAAATCTCAAGAGATCTGCAGAATAAATGGCATTCAAAGATGTTTCATTAACTTAAGATTTGTTTGATATAGAGACATGTCAGCTCCTGACAGCACACCCTATTCTACCCCAAGTAGAAGATGAGCATCAAAGAATCTCCAATTGGAAATGGTTGAATTAGTAGCAAACCTATCTCTTGGCAAGAAAAATCCCTTGCTTTAACTGCAGACAGAATGCTGTTCAAACAGGACAAAACTTGGAAGCGGGCAAGTGTACAGCCTAGTTCTGCCAAGACAGGGTAGGCAAGTCCTTCATATTTCCTGCTTTACAATCAATGTCTGTCAGAGAAACAGGTCCAAACATCTGAGATTGGTGCTGTAATGTATGGAGACAAAATTGGGAACTGTCCATCAAGCCACTCATATGTCTTTTCTTAGTTTTGGAAGCTGCTGGCCCTGCACTTCCTGTATAATCAGTTATATTTATCCCTCTCTGGTCTCTGAGTTGGTTGAAGGCTAGATAGCTAGAGTATCAATTAAATTTTGAATTGTTTAGGAATTAAGAGGGTTTTCTGGATCTAAGATGTTTTTAAAATTGTGATGCAAGTTAGGATGGAAGTTGAGTTGGATGTAGAACTTTAAACTCATGGAGACAGTTAGATAGTAGAATGTTAAGTCAGATGACAAATACATATGGAATGGACATTGGGAATATATGCTAAGCCCTATAACTCTCATAATTGTGACCTAATTATTTCTGTTGTTTTGTATTGTATTGATTATAAGAGAAAGAACTGTTTGTTGGACTGAAAGGAGGAGCTGTTGGGGGGGAGAGGATATACCTTAAACTTTAAAAAAAAGGAAGGGGATGGGAGTGTTGAGGGTAAAAGGGTGGGAGGGTGGGACTGGAGGGGTTGTAGGGAGGAGATTGTGATTGAGATGTAACTTGAAGAAATAAAAAATAAATTAAAAAAAAACATAAGACTTCCTGACTTCTGCAGGACATTTGCTTTCTGCTGAGGTTCTGGGAAGATTCAGGATTTCAGGTAAGTCTCTAATGATGCAGTGTCTTGTATTTCTTACGAAATGATCTTTCTAGGCAAAGGCATGCAGCTTGCATGTCTTGCACCTGCCCCCTTTTAAAGTCAAGCATATCTCCCAATTGAGTAAAAGTGAAAACTCTTCTTGTAGCAGTCATGCTGTTTTAATGTCATAGTGGTAAAACAGAAAACTGGGTCATGTTCTCTAGGTTATGAAGCATTTCTGACCATCCCACTGACCCTATTTGACCATTCCACTGACCCTATTTAAGGAATGGTAGTGAGGAGAAAAATATGTCATTACCTCCATTTTCTTTAATGGTCTGTAAAACCCCATCCTCTGATACTGCTTCTTCTTGCTTCAACATACGCTCCTTCCAACAATTAAAAACGGTTACCATGCCCATGTTGGAGTAGCAAATTCTATTTTCTTTAGCAAGCATGGACTCTGGAACTATGGTCACATTATAACACTGAAATACCATTTACTCACAGCAGAAACAAGGCCCTTCAATTATGAAAATTGATCCCTTTGAAAGGTGACAAAAATCCCAGTTTCTTAGCTGTTTCTATGAGTATCTCTCTTGTTTGGGGCAAAACAGTTCAGTCATTTGTATATAGCACACTTTCATGATGATGATCAATGGTGACAATGTTACTAGGCTAGATCTCCTCCCATAAAGACCTGTAAGATGTGGTCTCTATGACCTGTGTTCATCCATCTTCCTAAAAAAATCCCAGATGTTTGCCTGGTAGTTTAGTTTTGAAGACATAATGCTGTGTCATATAGTAAATGCACATCAAGTATTCTCCTCTTCCCCGAAATTAAGATCTCAGATGGCTTCATAAATGGAGTATTTACATATTTTCAGTTCTCCCTTCTAAATTTTCTTGATCAGCCAAGGCAGTTTCATCAATTATTCCAATTGTAACTGTGGTGCAGATTTAAGAATTTCATATATGTGAACAATGGGTTGTGATCAAATCTACTCCCATTGCCTCATCTTAACTTTTCCTGTATACCCAGTACCACTTTTTCCTCTTAATTTCATGTCCTCTTGTTTTAACCTACTAAGTTTACTTAGTGCAGGCATTATTCACTTAGGTATAGGAGCATACACTGGTATGTGAGCAGCTACCCTATTGGGAGTCATTTCTCCAAAGAAAACCTAACATCTACACTTCCCAGTAGCTGTCAACAACTTCTCAAGTCAGTATAGGATTTGTGAATCCTTCCCAATCTATGCTGAGACTATTTTGGTTACCTTGATCTTGTATAATTCTTCTGCTTGTAGTCACAGCTGTTGTGAGTTCAATTCTTCTGTTTTGACAAGCAAATGCTGTTTTGTTTTGGTTTTGGTTTTCTTTCTTTCTTTGTTTCTAAGAGTTCTGTTACCTCAGGATCATAGAATGTATCTGTCTCTTCAACAATGATTCCCAGGCCTTGGGTGTGATACAGATGTCAAAATTAGGTCTAAGTACTCCACAACCTTTTATTTTATTTTTGTTGATCAGTTTTTGACTCCTTGCATTAATAGTCAAATATGTATCTTTGTTGAGTATTGGGAACTGCAATTGATGGGAGTAAAGATATGTTTTGGGTAGTTTAAAATTATTTCCATTCAGTAGAATAATAGTCACTTCTCTGCTAAGACTTGTGACCTACCCAGCCACAGGTTATTAGCCAAATTAACAGTGCTAGTAATAAATGTTTTGGCGAGTGGGCTTTAAATCTAGGCCAAAAGTGATTGGGTAATCACATAACATTTGTGCTATTATTGCACTAGTAGGCATGTCTTGCCAGGCCTGTTGTTAATTTAGTCTCCAGGATTCACAGCTGGGTAAGCCTATTGATTGTGTTTATCCTCCTGGACCATGCATAACACTTTCCAACACTAGAAAAGCTGGTTGGTAGTGTTGAAATTTATAGTTCGATAATAACCTAAGTTGGCCAAGTCTAATGACTCATATATGCAATCCTCAGTGATGGGTGATTAGTATAAAGTTCTAGAGGGTAAGCAAGAGCAATAACAACAGTTTGTAATATTTTGCAGTTTATGGAACCCCAGTGACGAACAACTTGAAAAGACTACTCACACTTGTCATTGGTCTTTTTGTTTTATATTCTATGGCACCTTGGAAAGAAGCTGTCTCTCCAGATAACTTCATTTAAACTTTAAATATATATATATATTTAAATATACATGCACACACGTATAATATTAAGCTTCTAAAAAATAGGATCCTATATTGCCTTTTACAAGATCTTCACTAGTAGGTATCCCTCTCTAAACCCTTTATGCTACCACACTGCCCTCCCATCTGCCGTCTCACTTAATCCCTCCTGACAGATCCACCTTTACCCTTTCATTCCACATCCATCCTACCATTTCTCATTGAAATTCTTGATGGCCCACTTCTAGTTTTCTGACTATTTAAATGTTCACACAAAAAGATTCAAAGCTATTATCAACTCTAAAAATGATTATTTCTAATTCCATCTATTACATGAGCATTACTGAGTGTAGTTGTCTTTTCAGAAAAATAAAATTCTACGGGTACCATATTTTTACCATATTTTCATTATTTACCATATTTTTATTATTGGCTCATCAGCTTTTGAACGTCGAGACTCTTTATATTTCCTGGCTTTTGTGAATAGGACAGCAATGAATAGGATTAGCAAGCATCTCCCTAGATGATGTACATCCTTAGGTAAAGGTAATACAGTTGGTTCTTGAGGTAAATTAGTTCTTCAGGAAACTCTACAGTGACACCCACCTTAGATGCACCCATACATATTTATGTTCTCATTTCTTTCTATCTATGTAAGCATGTACTTGATGATTTTTAACTGCATCTCAACAAGGGAAAGTGGAACAGAAAAGTGTTTTATCTTCTGGAATTCATATCTTATCTTTTTAAGACATGATTTACATAATAAGAATTATTTCAGGTTGAATTATGTGCTTGACATAACAACCTCAGATGAATAGGCTTGTGAAATGAAGTGTAAAACCAGTCTGGTGAACAGGCTATTAATTTGATAAATCAGTGTTTTAGTTATTTGCATTTTTTAGCTTCAGAGCACAGTTTATGCAGTCTAATCCCAAGATTTATTTTCCTAAAAATAACATAATAATAAGAAAATGCCTTGGTAGGCACATATATACATATATGTATACATATATATGTATATATGATTCATTTTATTTTTAAATTGTGAGTGTTAGTATGTGTGTGTATGTTGTATGTGTGAGTGTGTGCATGAATGCATGTGTTTGAGTACAATTAAACATGTACACATGAGTGTAGGTGAAAAAGGAAGCAAGAATGAGGTTTTAGATTTCCTGTGGCTGGAGTTATGGTTTTGTTTTTTTTGTTTTTTTTTTTTTGTGTGTGTGTGTGTGTGTGACCTACCTCCACCTGAACTTCCATGCTAGGAACTAAGCTGGTATTGTCTGCAAGAAGAACAATCTCTATTAACCATCAAGCATCCTCTAACAACCCTGGTATTCATACTTTATTTAAAACTTTTTTCTTAATTTTTCAGATTGTACTTAAATTTCAACATTTCTCCTTTCCCTTTCCTCCATCCAAACCCTTTCATAGATCCCACCCTCTCTCCTTCAATACTTAGCCTCCTTTTACATTGTTATTGTGTGCGTAAATGTATTTGGCTGTATGTTTGCATGTATTACTAAATATCTAAATATAATCCGTGGAGTCCATATTACTGTTACTTGTATGGATGTTTTCAGTACTCAGTACTGACTCTTTGGTATTGGAGAATCCTAGTGTGCTCTTCCCTAAAGAGGGCCACCTCTCCCATTCAGTCCCAGCTTTCCTCCTTTGATTCTGTTCTTTCTTCAAATTGAGGAAAAGGTGTGCTTTTCCACATGTATTTGGCATGTCCATTGCTGTTATCCTCGTCCAGCTCACATTTGAACAGTCACATTGGTGAGACA
>CAJQZJ010032178.1:8961406-8981327 GCA_907164525.1 Lophiomys imhausi | reverse complement strand
TGTAGATATCTCCACTGGGAATAGTCTCCCCAACTCTATTTTGAGTGATGGCTGTATTCAGATTTTTAATCATCTGCAGAAAAATGTATTACTTTAAATTCTTAGCAATTTTAGCCATTATATTAACCATAAATGAGGATGACTTTGCAGTCTGTGAACATGGGTAGTTTCAAATTCCACTGGTTTGCTATGATGTTGGTGTACAAACCAGCTTTGCAGTAGGCTTTATCCTACTATAAGATTGTTTTTTGTTCTGTTTGTTTGATTCTGTTTGTTCTGTTGTGAATATTGTGATAAAATAATGTCTAAACAGCAAATTTACAGAATTAAGAATTAACGTGTATACAATACAGTATGGTAAAAAGTAAACAGAAACATGCAATTTGAAGTTTATATGTAAAATTTGATAGAGCTAAGAGTACAGAAATTCAACCATTTCTCCCAGAGTTTAGCTACAATTCAACTTCTTATAGTCTCATAGTATTGAAATCATCCTTACATGTGGAAGTGTCTGTAAATGTATGGTTTACATTTTGAGCATCTGATTTAATACCTAATTTGCCATCTAACACATCATTTAGTGCTTGAATCCTGAGTAAGAACATCATTTGTCATATTATTCTTCTGGTGTCAGAGGAGGCTCTCTGCCAGCCCAAGGTATGTCAATAAAGATCTAGTTATCACCTTGTGTAGAGGAATTTTAATACAACTTGGATGCTCTAGCCAAGTATCAGATCCAAAGACTTAGGTCTGTGCAATGTGGCTGTAAACCCGACATGCCCTTAGTACACACTTTTAATCCCTCTGGCTGGAATATAGAAAAAAAAATATGTTTAATCTCTATGTCTGGAATCTAGTACACACATTTAACTCTAAACAGTGACATCTAATTAAGGGTCAGACAAAGTGAGAGATCAGAGAAAGATTCGACAGAATGAGTTAGTGATAGGATAGGCCCAACTTCCAGGAGAAAAAAATAAGAAGAGATGTTACTAAAGAATAGTGCAGGGAGAGTGTAGGAGAAGTTTGGATTTCTTTAAAAACTCGCTTGTGATATGTAAATGTGTTTTTGTTTTTGTCCCAAGTGTGGAATTTGGAAATGCTTTATTCACCACTGGGGGAAAAAAAAGACTCATGAGAGGGACATGGTAATTGTCAGCTGAAAAACATCCTGATAAGAGAGCAATGATATTTTGTCAGCTGGACACTGCAGACTACGTCTTGTGGGGGTGTGGCTTTTGCCAACTGGAAAACATCCTTGTGTGTATTCTGAGAAGGTAAATTAGGACCCCCCCAAAAAAAAACGGGGTTCGTTTTTTTGCTTGGCTTTGCCTCTCATTGCTTCTCTTGCTTTGAGACTGCTTCTGAGAAGAAATACTCCATAGGATGCTTCGAACTTGCTGCTGGAGATTGCGGCCAAGGTCAGAGAGAGGACTCACCAAGCAGGTATACAGCAGCAGCTACTGGTTCCTGGAGCCTGGTAGCCACTATAGCTGATGATGATGATTGGTGTTTTTTTTCCAATTGCTTCTGGTTCCTGCTTCTCTGTTTGTTGTTTGGCTGGACTGCTGGAGTCCTGGCAACTAGATGGAGTTGTCCCAGGGAGTTGCATCGAGAGAGGTCTACACACCCTATTCCTCCTAATCTCCTTATCCTTCTTTCCCCCATATCTCAGGTCAGTGGGTTGGAAAGGAGGTAGAGTCATTAAGACAACAATACATAAATAGTATAAAAATATGCCTTTAGAAGAGATCAGGAGAATTTGTGGTGACAGTACAGTAGAATTTGGGTGTATAACACAGTTCAGGCTAGTTTGATAAAATTCAGTTGAGTCCGTTTGAGTTCATGCAGTTCAGATTGTGGAGTTTAGAGCCAATTTTCCAAACAGAACAGTTCAGTGAGAATCTGAGAGAAGCCAGTTTGAATCAGTCATCTTGGTGAAGAGTTTTGAGCCACAACTGCTGAGTTGAACCAGCCAGCAACAGTTCAGAAAGAACTAAAAAGGGTTAATTCATCAGCAGCATATCTCAGAGGCTGAAAACATTCTAGGCCAAGGTTAGCAGATAGAGGCTGGAAGCTGAAGCCTTAAACCAAGGTCTGGATTTACAGAAAATCAGATTATGTGGAGGCTGGAAGCTTCCAGGCTTAGACCTAGGGATGGATAGATAGATGATAGATAGATAGATAGATAGATAGATAGATAGATAGATAGATAGATGATAGATAGATAGACAGAGATAGATGGATAGATAGATAGATAGAAGCACTCTGGGCTCATCCCAAGCCATATGTTTGTAAAGCTTGGTAGAGCTCTCATTTCATCCCCTCTTCTGAGGAAATAAAAATAACATTTATACCTATGGGGTATGGAAATAAAAATAACATTTATACCTATGGGGTATGTTTTATTTTTTTTTAAAGCCAGTTTTAGTCTCACACAATGTGGTTTAAAAGCAAATTATACATAGATAATTTATAGTTCTCTTAAATAAGTGGTTAAAGAATGTGTTAGATGCTTGGGTATAATGATGAATATTTACAGAAGCAAGAGAGTAAGCACGAATGATGAAGTAAATGAAAGAAGACTAAGGCATGTCACAGTCAGTGCCAATCATCAGCTAAAGTTCAGATTCCAGATGTTGAACAAAAACTCTGCATGTGTCCTCTTGATCAGTGGTGTTGGTAAATACAGCCTTGAAAATGTTGATGAAAAGCTTCTTTGGGAAGTGGTGATTCAAGGTTTCTAGGAAAGGGATTTTGTTAAGATTGGAACTTCTTCACTTTTAACATCTAAATCTCAAAATCCTGGAGAGTTGTAATCACTCATTTTACATGTTGACAACCTCTAGACCCATCTTTGTTGAATTTCATGGGCACATATTTTCTTTTGCTTCATCAAGGGAATATATTTTCCTACATTACATTCAAGATTGTAAGTCAAGTAACCTCTTGAGGTATAAAAAATTTACATAAATCACTGTGTTCAGTTATGCTGAGGGTGAAAACTCCTTTATTGAATGAAGATGCAGAAAATCATCGGGGACTCAACTAACAAAGTACATTGTCATTATTTGTGATTGACATGAGAAATGAAACCTAGTCACCTGTGAGTGTAACTTTAATTTTTTGTATTGTATATGTTTTATTTACTCTTATGTGTATAAATGGTTCACCTGCATGCATGCCTGTTTACCACGTGCACAGTAAATGGTTCACCTGCATGCATGCCTGTGTACCACGTGCACAGCTGGTCCCAGAGGTCAGAAGAGAGACACCGATCCCCTTGGAGTACAGCCACAGAAGATTGTCTCTGTTATTTTTTTATTCCTTCTATCTTAATTGTGCCTTCTCCTTTGCTTTCCTGTTTCCCACTTGCTTTATTGCCTATTTCTGTCTTATTTTTTTCTTTTTTTTTTCTTTTTTTTTGGGGGGGAGGTCGAGACAGGGTTTCTCTGTGTATAGCCCTGGCTGTCCTGGACTCACTTTGTAGACCAGGCTGGCCTCGAATTCAGAGATCCTGGGACCTGCCTCTGCCTCCCGAGTGCTGGGATTAAAGGCGTGCACCACCACCGCCCGGTCTTATTTTTTTCTAACCTAGTAAATTCCTTTCATTCAGATATCTTTTTTCCCCTGACTACCTATATTGTACTTTCCTAAGTTTGTTTTTCTCATTCCTATGGCAAAATACATAACTAACACAATGCTAGGGTGGAAGAATTTATTTGGGGGTCAAAGTTTCAGAGAGTCATAGTCCTTGTTGATATTTAAGTGTGAGCCCATGGTGGGGACTTGTTTATCTGGTAGTAGACTGGGAAGAAAAGTGTAAGCGTGGAATTAATGTTGGATATAACCAGAGTAGGTACATTCCTAAGTGCCAAATCTTACAGCGTCCACCGCCTCTCGAAAAGTGATATAGCCATTAGGTAGGGGTCTGAGTACCTAAGGCATGAGCTTAAATGGAGAGATGTCAGATCCAAAACATGGCTCCAATCTCCTTGACCTCATATTTCTATGCCCACTGGTGATTATATATATTCTGGTGGTTATATCCAGTGTCATGATGTTACCAGCATCTGTGGTAATTCCTAATTTTATTTAACAGCTAGATTTTGGTGAAGCTATCAAGAGGTATACATTCATGTCTTTCTCTGTATCAAAGTTTATATATAAATAATGACAAAACTCAAAACTAACTTGTCATAAACTGTTAAAACTTCTACAAAGAAAAGTTTCCCTTATTTTTGCAATGATAGCCTCACCCTTTTTACTTAAATAAAAGTCTTAAATAAAGGAATACAGAGTTAGCATCGGAGACATGGATGGGAAGAAATTCTTTGTAGCTCATATATGTGAATTAAAAAAAATTAAAAATATATAAAGATGTAAAATCAGAAAAGAAAACAAAATTTTTAAAATTTAAATGGTCTGAATGGAGATTAGCATCCAAGGAATATCGATGCACACTTATTAAATAGCTAAGCTAAAACTAGACATACAAGATATGAAAATAAAGAAAACCCCAATTACTGATGTTATAAAGAGGAATAAGAATTTCAAGCCATGCTCATGAGAACATAAATAGGAATAGTCACCTCAGAAATTATATTATAATAAAAAGGATGTTACTGCTTTTGGTCCACCAATTGTATTCTTAGATATTGATACAAAGGCTTACACATTCATAGTTGTCAAGATTTGGAATACAACATGATGTTCTCCATGGGGGAAAATATCTACCAATGCATAGCTCTGTATTCATTCATTCAGCAACAAAGTGTTTCAAAACCTATAGAACTACAGACCCACACTGAGTGTCCAACCCCATTTCATAATTCTCCAACAAAACTTCCACACCTGAGGCTCACAGAACTCTATGAGGAAATAGTTAGAACTATTCTGAGGGCCAGTGGACCAGGACCTCTGCTGAGAGATAGTACCTTCTATGTCTACAGGCAAGATGTAGTTATGAAATTAAAAAAATATGGTTGCCTAAAATTATTACCTTAATGACATCACTGGTTGACATGTCAACATGTATGGGGAAATCTCACATGGCTTCTCTTCTCCCTTAGATGGCAAACAAAAATGCATAGAAAACGCAATGACTGGTTTTGATTAAAGCCATTTTGACTAAATCTAATCTATTCATTTTCTTCATAAATGTTAATAAATTTTCTTTTATAAATGCAACATGGAAATGTCAAAGTCCATTGAAATATGGTCTACAAAAACCTACCTTACTAACTATGAACAGGCTTTTGTTGTTGTAACAATATTTTAAAAGAATTTTTAAAATTTGTTTTATGCATAGAGGGTCTTTGCCTGCATGATATAGAGACTTTAGCTACATATAAAACTGTGAAACTTATACATGCAGTGTGCATAGAGTCTAGAAAAGGGCACTGGATTCTCAGGTCTTGAGTGACAGTAATTCATCTGAGTTCTAGGAACTGAACAGAGACCTTCTGTGAGATCACCCACTAGCCATCTCCTCAGCCTGTATTTCAATATTCTTATTTAGTGATTAATCCACTTATTTATTTATATATTTTTCCAGGATAAAGATCCATCAGTTTTATTTTTAAGCAGAACATTAATTTTTTTAATTTAAAAATAGAGATCTAAAACTAGAGCTGCCTTATATTAAAACATTATGTTTTTACATAGACATAATTAAAAGTATAAGTTGGCTAAATTATAGGTAGTTGACCTATAACATTTACTGCTATAAATATTATATGTGATATCAAGAAACTTTATTGGGATTTGGAACAATAGTATCCTAGTACACAGTTTTTTATTTTCTGAAAATCCATACTAATTTAAGCATACTCACCTTTTTTGTTAGGGATCTATGAAGCCTTATGTTCATATATTTCCTTTCTTTCTTTCATTTTTATCTCCCATCATTCTTCTCTGTCTTTCATCCCATCTTTGTTTCCTGTTAGTCATAATGAGGTTTTGTACATATCTGAGGCCTGATTAAACTGGCCAGACATGCACCACCCTAAGTAATAATCACAGGATGAATATTGTTTTGTTCTAATTTTGATGATCATGTTTTATATGTTTTATCTTGATAATATTTTGAAGTTGACATGTACATATATGAATACATTGTAAAATAACTCCTACAATTTTATCCTTACTAAGAAAGGGTAATGAATTTTGCTTTTATGCTTCTTTTAATACATTTATGATAAGACAATTTAATTATTAACATTGAATAGAGTCATGTAATATGTTTATTATCATAATATCATGCAATGTGGTTATTATCATACAATTACATTTAGTAATTTCTATATTAATTAAATTAAGATATACTCTCGTTCTTAAAAAGTAAATTTATAACTATATTTTTAGGTTTTATTTGTGTATGTGTTTGCATATATGTATATATGCACACAGTGTTCATACCTGGTACACACAGAACTTAGAAGAAAGTATCAGAAAACATGGAACTGGCATTATTTGATTGCAATCTCCTAAGTGGGTACTGGGAGTGGAACCTGGGTCCTGTGCAAAAGCAGCAAGTACTCTTAAATGCTGAGCAATCTCTACCGGCTGTAAATTTATATTTTTAATTGTCACATAGTGATTTCACATAATTTTAGGGTCCTGAATAAGAGGTCAATAAACTTATAAAATTATATTAATCAATACCATGGTCATTGGCCTATTACTCTGGACATTTAACATTTCTTTGAGTTAGGTACATTCAAAATTTCCTATATTAGTTATTTTAATTTGTTCAATTTTGTCAATAAGTTTTATCATATTGTATTTTATTAAAAAGCATATAATATTTTGGCCCTCCTTGTGGTTTTGTTTCAATTTCCTGTTTTCTTCAGGCATTCCAGGATATGTACTCACTTCTGAAGATTTGGGGTTAGGACCATCAGATGAGAGAGACCATGCAATGTTTTCCTTTTTGTTTCTGAGTTACATCATTCAACATGCTCTTTTCTAGTTTTGTTCATTTAGCTGCAATTTTTTATGATTTCATTTTGCTTTACAACTGAATAGTGTACATGTAGCACATTTTCAAGAAAGACAACACCAATAGACATTCAATCATGCATAAGTGTGAAGGAGGTAAGGAAACTCAAAAGTAATCAACCCCAGACAAAGAACTATAGGCAAATAAGGAAGGCTGAGATCAACAGAAATAGTCATTTCCAGTAAGAACACATCAATTGATTATCTAACGGCAAATGATCAACTCTAAAAATATACATACAATAGATATATAAGTAACATTATATAGACCAAGAAATTTGCATTTAAATTATTTTTACATAAATTATAATATATATATATATAAATTATATACTTATAGTACAAGCACACACACACACACGTGTGTGTGTAGAAACAATTAAGAATAAGAGTCTATGAATTTGAAAGTAGCAAGGAAAGGGTGGCACTTGAGAGAGTTTGGAAGGATGAAAGAGAAGAAAAAATGATGCAAATATAATCTCAGAAACTAAAAAAAAAATGTTGAAAAGAAACACTAGAGTTATATTACTTGTGAGTGAGCAGGAAGTACTATTTTTAACATCATCATAACATACTCTGATATCCAAAATTGATCAAGGGACTTTGACACAGCAATGTGGATAAAACCCTGAGTTAGGTTCCTTGGATTCATGCAGTATGAGGAGAGTATCAAATATCTAAAGTTGTCCTCAGACCTCCACAAATGGACCATGGATACACACGCACACACACACACACACACACA
This sequence comes from Lophiomys imhausi, assembly GCA_907164525.1. Taxonomy (NCBI): domain Eukaryota; kingdom Metazoa; phylum Chordata; class Mammalia; order Rodentia; family Muridae; genus Lophiomys; species Lophiomys imhausi. The sequence goes on along the minus strand of CAJQZJ010032178.1, from coordinate 8,973,580 downwards.
CACACACACATACACACACACAGCAGTAGAGAGAGAGAGAGAGAGAGAATCTAACAATATTTTATTAAAATATTTAATGAACATTATACATTAAATAAAAGCTTCTAGGTGAATAGAGATTTTAGCAAAATCTGAAAACTCTTTTCAGTGATAAATGTGGATTGTAACCGAACTTTTAAATTATTATTTATCACTTATATATTTATTACTAAATTCACTTATAACTAACACCAACAGTTTCTTAACTATTAATCCTATAAACTCTTACAACCCCTTTAACCTAGCCACTAAACCTATTGATAATTATAACAACTACTTTCATAACCTTTTAGAATGATACAGTCTCTGGGGCAGTCGTCAGGAACACAGTCTTTGTTGTAGATTCTTTAACGCACTTAGCAGTCCTTTTTCTGGATCTCTCAGATGCAGGTTCGTCAGGGTAAGTTGGTTATTGCAGTCTCATCTTAAATAAGGCTTCATGCTTTCTTCTCTGTGGGAGACCCCAGCCGTCTGCAGGCCAACTTACTTCTTTTGAATCAGGAACTCAGCTGCTCTGCCTCAGTCCTTAAAGCCAGGCACAGTTTCCCCTAGGCCACTGTTCGGACATATTTAACCCCTCTAGGCAAAAGCTGAGCCACAGGGTCCAGTCCTTGGCCTTTTGGTGTCTTGCTCAGGCTTTCTTTGCTCACTGGCTTCTTTCTGCTTCAGGGAGAGAGCTGGCCATCAATGGCCAGCCCTTTTTTCAGCAGTACTCTTGGAGATCTCTAGCATCAGGGGCCTCTTCTTCTTCTGGGCTCCATGCACCTGTCCTTAAATAGGAGGAACTCTGTTTCAGCTTAATTTGGGCTCCACCCACTTAGCAGCTGAAAACAATGTCAGGCCAGATACTTTGTTTCTTCAAGTCTATTGAGTCTTTCCTGTTTTTCCTGACTTCAACCTTGTTTTTCAGTCTATTGAGTCTTTCCTGTTTTTCAGTCTATTAAGTCTTTCCTGTTTTTGCTGACTTCATGCTGATAATGCTCTTCAGGCCTCGAATTAAGAGACAGTATCAGAAACTCCTATATATTTTCTAAATCTAATTTATCTAACCCCCTACAGTGGATATTATACACTTATTACTTTAACAATCTTTCACCAAAAAAGGGAAAACAGGTTTGTAGAGTTCTCATAACTAGGTTTTAATTCTTTTAATAGGCATATGTAGACTTCAGCTGAGAAATGTCCTTTCAGCATGTATGGAAATAAAGAAATATTTGAACCATTTTATTGCCATTAACATTTTTGAATATGCTAATTTTATGTTAAGCAACTGGTTACCAGATGGATAACAGAAAGACAAATCATTGCAATTATACATAAATATTGTTATAAAATAGAATGGGTAGAATAAAATAGTAAATGAAGCAGTGAAAAGAGACTCAAGAGATAAATCAATCTATGTAACATACAATTTTCTTTCAGGTATTTCCAAAAACATCCTGTGTATATACCACTTCTAAGACAATATATCAATTAATTTTTAATTTTGTCACATAATTGTGTTCTTGTAATATTGGTGTAGGTTTTAGAACAACCACAGAGAGATGGTTTCTCAGTTAAAGCTCTGTAGCTAAATTAGGCCAAACTCTCCTAAATATTACCCTCACACCAAGCACTTGGTTTATACTTCATTGTCATTTTCTAAATTTCAGGAACACAGTATAACATTTTTCTTTGAAAAAAACACAATTTGGCCTGTGTTTTCATAATTTAAAAAAACATTAAGAACTGACATTTCAGATCCACACAATAGTGTTGCCACTTTTTAAAACAGGATCTGGTGAGTAGGAGGTAATCTATTGGATGAGTAAAGAAAGACCTTTGTAAAACTCAATGGCCAACAATCAATAAATGGGACTTCATGGAACTGAAAAGCTTCTGTAAGGCAAAAGACACTGTCGTTCAAACAATATGGCAAACTACAGATTGGGAAAAGATCTTCACCAACCCCACATCTGACAGAGGGCTAATATCCATAATTTACAAAGAACTCAAGGAATTGAATGCCAAGCAACTAAATAATCCAATCAAAAAAAAATGGGGAACAGAGCTAAACAGAGAATTCACAAAGGAGGAACCCCTAATGGCTGAGGGACACTTGTAGAAATGCTCAGCACCCTTAATCATCAGAGAAATGTAACCCAAGATGACTCTGAGATTCCATTTCACACCTGTCAGAATGGCTAAGATAAAATCATCAAATGACAGCACATGCTGGCGAGGTTGTGGAGAAAGAGGAACACTCCTCCATTGCTGGTGGGAATGAAAGCTTGTAAAACCATTATGGAAATCAGTCTTGCGATATCTTAGAAAGTTGAAATAGCTCTACCTCAAGACCCAGCCATACCACTTCTGGGTATATATATCCAAATGATTCTTCACCAAACCACAAGGATTTTTCCTCATCTATGTTCATAGTAGCCTTATTTCTAATAACTAAAAACTGGAAACAACCCAGATGTCCCTCAGTCGAGGAATGTATAAAAAGCTGTAGTACATCTACCCATTGAATACTACTCAGCCATCAGAAACAAACAAACAAAAAAAAAAACATGCAATTTGCAGCCAAATGGGGACTGATATGTAGGGACACTCCACTCTGGAGGAGTGGATTGGAAGGGATAAGGTGTAGAGGGTGGGAGGGCGGGACTGGGAGGGGTGGAAAGAGGGCACTGTGATGTAGATGTAACCTGAAGTAATAAATAAACATAAAAAAACTCAATCTTATTTGAGAAGCCTAAAATAACATGAATTATGCATACACCTGGCAAGTGTCACCCAACACTACTGACATAAAAATATTCTACAGAAACAATTTTTATAATAAGTATAGACATTTAAACAGTGCTCATCAATCAATAAGTAACTGGATTCTTCTAAAAGTACCAGTACTCTTCCACATATGATGAGATCATGTTTTGATGAACACTTTGGAGGCAGAAAATAGTCAGTAGTTAAGGATGTGTTAACATAACTAGATTTTTGATTGTCACTAGTTAGCAATACCAGTATACAACAGAGCAAGGGTTGTTTACTACTGATTGCTCAACTTCCTTTGCAAGCCAGCTCTTGTTGCTGTCCAACAAGGAGAGAAATTATCTACCTTGTAGTTTGAATAATAATGATCCCCATAGGCTCGTATGTTAGAATGTTTAGTCATTATGGAGTGAAACTATTTGGTAGGGGTAAGAAGGTATAACCTTGTTGAAGGAAGTGTGTCAATGCCGGTTTCAAACTTTACAGTTTCAAACACCCAAGTCAGACACCATGGCTCTTCTCTCTTCGTGCTAACTGTGGGTCTGGATGTAGAACTCTTAGCTGCTTCTCCAGCACTATGTTTTGCCTCCATGCTTCCTGCCATTTAAATGTTTTCCTCTATGTTGGTCAGGGTGTCTCTTCACTGCAATAGAACACCAGCTAAGACAAAACTCAAGAAAAGCAAAAATATAAGAATAAGAGTATTTTCCACTGAATAGATGCCATTTTTTCTTTATGATGAAATAGAAAAATCCTAAAGTTAGCTAAAGTAAATTGAGTATCCCTACTAGTTAAATATAAAACTCATTTGACATGAGTATCATAAAAGACATTCATCATTATATTCATGTGTGACTTTTAAGTGGAAAAAGCATAAATATTTGCCATAAAAAGATCAAGAAAAGAAGTGATGTGATTCCTTACATATTTTCCTTAATTATCTGAAAGTGAAGCCATTTAAAGACTCAAGTAATTTGATAAATGTGTGTGTGTGTGTGTGTGTGTGTGTGTGTGTGTGTAGGGAGGGCTTGGAAAGGGGAGTGTGTGCAGGATCAACTTGTGAATCAGAACTTCTTGATTGGGTTATTAGCTATTTTCTCTTATTAGCTATTTTCCAGTGATGTGGTAGAGAAAGATTCCCAACTCCAGGGTGGCAATATGATTGCTCTGCATATTTTTAAAATAATTGAAAAGAAGTCTGAAACAATAAGACATTTTTCTTAGTACTGCTGTGAAGCAGTGAAGACAAACTGAAGAAATTATACCAAGGCAATGAAGATAATGATAATTTCATAGGATTTTTGGAGACACTAGTGAAGAGAACACAGGCATTTAAAAAATAAGATGTAGAAATTCAGATGATGAAAATTGGTGAATAATTTCCCCCAATGCTACCAAAATAATGTATTATTTTAGATAAGAATAAAACCATGTCTATAGTATTTTGTTTGAGAAAAATTGCATATGGTTACTTGTAAATGGCAGTATTATCTTGGAGTAAACAACATTCTGTAGTTGGGATAAATTAGGTCTGAAAACATGATTATAATAGAGATCGTGGGTTGTTTGGGAAACTCTTTGAGGAAAGAAAATGTTCTCACACTGTACCCAAGCAACTACATGCTGATAATCAAAGTAAAGAGCATTATAGTCCTAAATATTCTTGTGCTTTGTTGTTACTTTTTTCAATAGAAGAAATGAATATATTGAGAATTTTGCAATTTTTTAATAATTTTAGAGTATATGAATCAATTTAAATTGAGATGCACAAATATTATTGGTTGTGGTGGGATATTGTGTTTGACAGTGTTGTTCATGTTTCCTTTTTTTCTTTTTATTGTTTTTTAGATTTTAATTTACTTTTATCTCCTTCCCCTTTTCACCCTCCAAATACTATGATTTATCTCTCCCCACTCTTTTTTCTAATTAAAATTCTAGTTTATTATTTATTTTTATTGCATTAGTATATGTACACACACACACACACACACACACACACACACACACACATATATATATATATATATATATATATATATATATATTTCTAGACATAACTGGTTGAGTCTACATAATGTTGTTTGTATGCATGTTTTCAGTCCTGGTCACTTGGCACTGAACAACCAATTGGTGTGCTCTTCTCTGGTGAATACCACCTCTTTTGTGCCCTCAGTTTTCTTTAATTGTTAGTAGTTCTATGTTTAGGATTGGGGCTTCTTAGGCTTTTCTCCATTTAATTTGTCATTATGTTCATCGGTGTTATCCTTGTTCATCTCACATTTGGGCAGCCATGCTGGTGACATGTTGATGACACTTTATGGGTGTAGCTTCTAATGTTATTAGGAAACATAGTATTTGAGCAAAGACCCTGATGCTCTGGTTTTTAAAATATTTCTGTCCCTCTTCCACAATGTTCCCAAACAGTAGGTGTGAAAATGTTGTATAGATGTCTCCATTAGGACTGGGCTCCACAACTCTGCATTGTGATTGGTTATGGTTTTCTGTGGTGAATTGTGTCTGTTGCAAACTGAAGTTTCCTTGATGATGGGTGAAGACTATACTTAACCATGGATAGAAGGACAAAGGTTTACCAACAGTCATGCACAGCTATGATGCCTATGAACTGTATCAATGACCAACATAACACAATAGCCATACTGGTGCAGTAATAACACACATAAATTGGAAGTATCCATTGGCTCTTTAATTTTACTTAAAACCTGCTCAAGAGGAATATCATACTTAGTACTAGAAATCCAGGTAACTATTCAGTAGTGAACTCATGGGTTTTGGAGGAGAATCTACAACCACTAGTTTACTAAATCAGCATAATCTTTAAGAACAATCTGTAAAGTTGTTCACTTTTATTCAGTTAAATGAACAAGGTTGAGAGTAGTCAACCTCAAATAATATACATACTACAAATAAAATAGACTGATCAGGTTGTGCATATATATGCATATGTATGTGTCTGTATGTGTGTGTGTGTGTGTGTGTGTGTGTGTGTGTGTGTGTACGTTCGAAAACAAAAATAAATATAGGAAAATAGTGCTAAGGACTTGAGAGCGGAGGCTGGAAAGAGTTGGTGGAAAGAAAATAAAGGGGAAAAGTAATGTAATTTTATTTCAATTAAACCATGTTAAAATATGATAAAATGCAGCTCCTTTGTACATAGCTCTCCATAGAATAATTTATGTAACATGAACTCTCACAAAAGGAGAAGGAGCATCCAAGACTCTATACCCATCCATAATACAGAGAAAAGTCTAAGAAAAGGATATTTAGTTTGTCATTTTTCCATGCTTCAAAGTTTTCTCCTACAATATTTTTCTTCATCTGTTTGGTTCAGAAGTGATCATATCTATTTTCAGCAGTGGATGACTTCTTACCTGTTCTTTTCTTGTCACTTGATTATTATTATTTTCCCTTTGTCAAAAAAAATCAAAGCTGAGGAATGGTGGTGCACACTTTTAATCCCAGCACTAGGGAGGCAAAGGCTAGCAGATCTCTGTGAGTCTCATGCCAGCCTGATCTAGAGAGCAAGATCCAGGATAGCTAGGGCTACATAAAGGAACCTTGTCTCAAAAATCAAACAAACACAAAAGAATGTTTAATAAAATAATAGTTGGATAATAAAAATTTAAAATCAGAGAGTAATTAGGAACTATTGCAACTGAAGAAAATAGAACTCAGTGTAGAAGCAGATTCAACTCTGACTACAAAAAAGAAAGTGGGGGATTTATTGATAATGAACAATTTTGAGGTGGGGATCAATAATTGTAAAATTACTGAGAGGATACATCAAATATAAGAACAAATCTAGCATGTTCAACAAGATTGTTACTAAAAGCAAGTGTCAAGAACCAGCTTTGACATGGTCAGGGAGACTGGGAAGATGGGCATAGCACCAGTGGGTTAATTACTCAGCATACTTGTCTCTAAGGGTATAAAACTTACCTATTTGGTCCCAGTGTTCTTTGTGACTCTTCAAAGACCAGAGCTAATAGCGTCTGTCATAAGGCTGCCATTGGTGATGGCTACCCAGGAAAAAGAAAAGAAGGAGAAAAAAGCATACACATATTCACACACATATTTAGTGGATGAAACAAAGGGAACTCCCACAAACTTCACATATGAATATACATACATACATACATACATGCATGCATGCATGCATACATACATGTATGTATACATACATACATACATACACACACACACATACACGCAACTGGTGGATGAAACAAACTCCAGCCAGCTCCTTCTAACCCCCAACACACACTACACACACACACACACACACACACACACACACACACACACACACGCACACACACACACACACACATATATATATATATATATATACATATATATATATATGCATATATACATCTGGGTGAATGATTGACAGACAAAGCTCTAACTCAAACCAACAACTTTATTCTCTGTCTTCATCATTTTATTCCATATAAAGCAAAGTTGTTTACATCAGAAGAAAAACTACCTCGCAGCCATAAAAGCAATTAGCATAGAAACAGTTAGAATCATTATAGTAGGATAATTGATTATATAGCTTTCTAGACATTTTTACATTCCATAAGTTCATAGTAAGTTTAAGCAACAGTTTATGTCTTAGGTCAATCAACAAGGTTGAGGAGTTACAGCAGGATTGATTACATGTATTTCCATTAAGACTCATACGTAACTAGATATTCCCCAACTATCTTTTCACTCCACAAGTTCATTGGAAGTTTGGAGCAATAGTTTTTACTTATCATGGTGCACTGTAAAATCCATGATATCATCTCTGGATATAACCTAGAGTTAATGTTTATCTAGATCAAAAGTCTGTCCCAAGTTAATTTCTCTTTCTAACACAACTTACCTGCTTGTGACACATGGAGGCTCACAGAGCTCTTCCTCCAGCTTTATTATTCTGTGGGGTGTGGGGGGGCTTAAAAAAATTTCAATTCTATTCTTGAGCTCTATAAAATAATTATCAAGAATTATGAAATATTCAATTTGTCTAAACAGCATTATTACATGAAATATATATCTGCATATTGATCTGTAGGAAATCTGTTCAACAGAGTGGGTTAATACTTAGGAAATAATCACAGCAGATCATAAGCAGTTAGGACCTTTCTAAACCATGCTAAATATATTACAAACACTGAAATAACAATCATGGAAAGTCATATCAGCAACAAGAAACAATTCCTGGGACAAAGCCCCTGGGGTCCATGCATTCCAGGGTAAATCTATTGCAGGCCATGTAAAATGATGGACTCTTTCTAGGAAGCTGAGCTGATTATTGTAGTCCTTCCTGCATGGCTTCTGACAAGCAAGAAAGCTGATGAGATATTCCCCAGAGGATGGTAGAGTATAAGAAAGTCCACTATGTGAGGATGCAGGAAACAGACTTATGAAAAACACCTCATTGCTGGGAAAATGAAGGTAACATGTGGGAGATATCTAAGATGGCATCTGCCAGAAGATGCCTGGGGTAGAGTTGAAGCCTAATTGTGGGTGTAGCTGATTGGGTGAGCAAGACTTCTGAGCTAGTGATCAGTTCATGATCACCATGTTACCAGGTTTGTGCTGTGTAGTGTGATAGGATGACCTTTAATGTGATTGGCCCACATAGCCTCAAGCAGAAATCTTCCATGTGGTTCTGTATATAAGCCAGAGAACCAAACATTAAAAATGGGAAATGCTTAGACATCACCCCTATCAAGTCTGTTTGTCTTTGTTTGTCTTCTGAGTGAAGGTTGGTGATTCAGGTTGGCAGCACACTTATCTTTCCCTGAGAACTCCCTTGTGTGGTGATCACCATGTCAGGGGTTGCCACACAACTACTGTGGTATACTTTTTCCCTGTATATCTCAACTACTGAGAACTACAGTGTGACTTCTGAAAAACAACTTTACAGGACTCTCCTTAAAGGAAATAAAACAATTTAATCAGAAAATATTTTAGACTGTATTAATTTCCTCTCAGCATACACACACACACACACACACACACACACACACACACACACACACACAAACACACACACACACAGAGAGTTAAAATTATACAAGAATTTAACAAGCTGAATGAGAATTTTAATATATAAGAGAAAGTTATTTAAAAGAAAATATTTCACTTTCGGTTCTCCATTTATCTCCTGCTATAAAAATTCTGTACTTAAAAAAAAATAAGTCATGTGGAAATAATGGTATTTTCTATCTAATTGCAGAGTTTTAAATACTAACTTTTTTTTCCTTTAGGCATGCTGACAATAATGATATCTTATTTCCCTGTTGAACACGAACAACATATCTAAGTTTTGTGGAGGTTCAATATCTTGTATGAAACAAAATTCAGAGGGGAGATTTATTTATGAATAGAAAGTTGTTTTACATATCATTATCACATTTAGAATAGCATTATTTGGAAGACTTTAGTGTGGTACAGCTCTAAATTGTCTTCAGATGTGGCCCTGACTATTTCATCTCCAAGACAACCAGTCATACAATTTTCTTAGCACAGAGTTCATAACATCTTGCTTACACAGTTAGCCTTTCAAGGTTCTTTAGATTGTTTTTACAGATTTATACTAAGCTTTTACTTAAATATATACAGTTCCTGCTGGTGAAAAAGGATAAAGTTGAACCTAACTTAAAACAAAGTTATCATGCAACACTACAAAAATTATTGCACAAGCATCATTTAGGAATCAATGTGTTCAGTAGAACTCGGATGTTCAGACTTGCATTAATAGCAGTCATTGTTGTTTTGGCTTGGATGTTTTTAAGGACTGGTCTTTCATGTTTTGTGATATTGAGCCTTTATACTGAAATGTCAAAATTCCAAGGTCACTACCATGCTGACTATGAACTAAGACACATAGATGTATTCTCTAAAATACTCATGACTTTGTAGAAATATGAATAATTTACCAGATATTAGCATTGCTAAAAATATTTCTAAGGTGGAATATATTTGATTGTGTAAAAACAAGGAAGCAAGAGAAAATAATATTTTTAAACCTGCCAAAAAAAGTCCTCTAAAAAATATCTCTGTGATAAATCCATGAAAGCACAATTAAAACATGTAAAAGTGAATATTACACTTCTAATAACCAGATACTTGAAGGTAAAAATCCATTTATGCATCATAATCTTAACTTGAGCATTTTAGAAACTCTTTCAAAAGGACATTGTGAAGGATGGTGAAGATTAAAGATTACACTTCTTATAACCAGAAACTTGAAGGTAAAAATCCATTTAGGCATCATTATATTAACTTGAGCACTTCCATATTTTGTACCATAGGCTAACAGCCCATTTCTAAGGAAATGACAGGCTCAGGAGAAACCGTTGTCCAACTAAATTGACATAACCTCACATTACCATAAGATATGAATGTGTACACCTATAGAGAACCGCAAATGTTAGTTTTAATAAAGAGGAGTGTCAGAGGCAGGCAGATCTCTGTGAGTTTGAGGCCAGCCTGGTCTACAAAGTGAGTTTCAGGGCAGCCAGTACTATTACACAGAGAGACCCTGTCTCAAAAAACAAAATAAAAACAAACAAAGAAACAAAAACAAAAAAATAGAGTCTCTGGGAATGAAGAATGGTGAATGAAGAGACTCATAGTTGCCAAAGATGCAGAGAATAATTGTTGGTTGATGGATAAGTCTCCTCTAATGCTCAGACACTGAAGAGGACAAAGTTGAGATGTATGTGAGAACTGGGAGATAAGACTGAGGACTGCAAAATGGCATTCTCTGGGCTTTTAAAAGAACCAATGAAATTATGAACTCATAACTTTGGTCTCTTATACTGAGCCTAAATAAGATTTGCCTTTCATTGATCAGTCATGGAAGGAGAAGAAACTCATGAGTGGCCTCATATCTTACTTCTAGCTATAGATGGAGTCTAGAAGAGAAGGAGCATTATCCTCAATTCTGAGATCACTGGGTTGAAATTGATAGCTTCAAACTCATGATAAAAAAAAAGACAACCTTAGGTATCCTCACTGGAACACTAAACAAAATGGATAAGAATGGGAGAAAGAGATTTTTGGGGAAGGAAGGTAGATAGATGGGGGTAATAGAGAGATGAGAAGGGTAGGTATAAGAGTATATGGTACAAAGTATATGCATTATGTAAATATGTGAAATTGACAGAGAACACATTTTATTAATTTTAAAAGAAATGATGAAGGACATTTTTACCTGTGGAAAGAAGGGGTTTTGAATCCAAATTGCTCTAAAGAAACAAAATAAAGACTTTCTCCAGCACAAAAGTAACAAGTGTCCACTGGCTCTCCTTAGAATGCATTTTTTTCTTTAACTCTTTGGAGAAAAGCAATGATAAAGGCAAAGAATTCAGATCTATGTAAGAAGAAGTTAAAGAAAGGAGAAGAAAATATAAAGTGAAATGTTTATACTCAACTAACTGAATACATTTTCTGGAAAAATAACCACATCAAACACACAGTCCCTGTAAGTAGGGTATGGATAAACTAAAGGTTGTTGTCAGCAATGCAGATAAGGAGTGGGAGAACTTGCAGCATCGTTAGATGGCTTCTATCACTGAAGAAGTAGCATGATACTTTATTGATTTTCCTTTTTTAAAAAAATATTCTTTGAAATATAATACATGCACAAAATGAAATATTATATTCACTTCATTTTCTCCTCCAACTCTCCCAAGATTTCCTTCCAAGCAGTACCCTTCTCATCTTTGTGACTTCATTTTATAATCTGTTAATGCCAACTAGTGCTGCTTATATGTGCATGATGTGTATAATCCACTGGAAAACTGGCAGTGGCTACACTACCAAAGAGACATACATGAGTCTTGTTTTTTTCTGCAGCTATCAATAGCCAATACTTTCTCCATTAATGGCAGGGATATTGCTCCGCCCATATCCATAGCCTGGTATTTAGAAGTAGCCTTGGATTAGTAGTAAATACCTATCACACACCCTAAGGATGTTAGTTAAAATAAAAGTAAAGACAAATATAATTGATAGACTAAGAAAATGAGAAACTGGAATTCTAAAAGTAATCTCAGCAGGGGTGGCAAAAATGTAGAGAGAATTAAAAAGGGAAGCAAATAAAACAGCAATAAATACAGCCTGCAATAAAGTGGATCAATATCATTTCCAATATATCAATAATTCCTATTAAAATAGCTGGCCTAAAACAATAACTATAAGACAGACTATCATAGTGTATCCAAAAATAAGATCAACTATATGCCATCCATAAGAGTAATTTCCTATAAAAACATGGGATAAAAGTAAAGGCATGGAAAAAGAAATATCTTGTAAAACTCAGCCTAAAGAGGATTAGATTTTGACAAGAAAAAAAAATTA
>CAJQZJ010032178.1:8910332-8961396 GCA_907164525.1 Lophiomys imhausi | reverse complement strand
ATTTATTATAGTTGGAGATTTACACAAGAGTATTCAAAATTAACAAAGAGCTAACTGAACAGAATAATAAAAGTACACAGGCTATCCTCCGTGTATAACTTTATCAAATAACTACTATTATGGTTTTAGATATAAAACTACCCAAAAGGCTCATTTATATGAGGGTTGAATACAATAGCGGTATTCTGTTGATTACAAAAACCCTAAGTTCATCAGCAGATTGATTCATTGCTCAGGAAGTTGTCACCTGTGCCAATGAGTTCGAGGGATTCATTGCTAATTTATAGAACAATGGACTATTATGAGGTGGGTTCTAGTTTGTGAAAAGAGGTTTATGGGTACATGCTATCAAAGGGTTTTTCTTATTGCTTGTTCCTTCTACTCCCTTTTACTATGCTTCAAAGCTTCTATAAGTTATGAATCTCATTTATATACTGCTTTCTCCTGCATATATCTCAATGTCTCAACATGAGACCCAAAGCATTGCTACTGGCAAATCAGGGGGAGAGATATTCTTAAGTTGAGGGTAAAAATAAACATTGCTTTCCTTAAATAGCTTTACTCACATATTTTGGATGAAAGAACTGACTTATGCAACAACAAAAGGCCCACTGTAATCAAACTCACATGGGGCTTAACCCTCCACAAAACATCACATTTGAACCAGGAGATTTAACTAACAGTACTTCAATCATTGTGGTCATTTGATAATAAAAATATAGCAAAAATACAAACCGGCATCAGGATGATTACCAAATAACACAAGCAAAGGAACAATTTTCAAATAAAATTTCAAAAACATTGGTATTAACTCAACATAAAATAATATAGCCGGGTGGTGGTGGTGCACGCCTTTAATCCCAGCACTTGGGAGGCAGAGGCAGGCAGATTGTTGTGAGTTTGAGGCCAGCCTGGTCTACAAAGTGAGTCCAGGACAGCCAGGGCTACACAGAGAAACTCTGTCTCGAAAAAACCAAAAAAAAAAAATAATATGAAAATTGGGAGATTTTTCCTAAATAGTATGTAAAGGGGGATTTAAAATACTAAATGTACATATCAGAAAATGAAAAATATTTGCATTGGTATGCTACGCTTCCATCTTAGAAAAACAGAGAAAAGAAACAAATAAAGTTCAAAGTAAGACAAAGTAAAACAACACATTTTTTAGTAGAAATCACAGTAAATTTAAACAAAAATCAATGGCTGTCGCTTCGACCTCGACCAGCAAGAACGACGCAACTCGCAAAAGCTCTTCTCAAGCAGTTTATTCAGGTCCCTTGAAAACAAACTTCCGAATGCCCGGGCAGACCCAACCCACAGGCTAAATACTATATGAACAGCCAATCAAGTAAAGCCACATGGTGCTATCTTAGAGGCCCACGTATGCGGAAGCAAGCCAGATCAGCGGTCTTAGCCAAATATGGACTTGTTTACTACCGAGAGCGCTCACCGTCAGGCTGGTGGAAGGCGGAAACGGGCGCCATCTTTAGGGCGCGGCACGTCGCAGCTCTCTACAGTTCCTCCTTTTTTGTTTTTAAAAATGTTGATAGAAGTCCCTGGAAAGGCTTCGTAATCCCCATATCTGGGGATGTCACGGCAGGCCTGAGCCTGTAGGAGGGCAATGCTCAAACTCTTACCCGTCTCTGGGTCAGCCTCCCCACTCGGGGCTGCCCTGTCTTAGGTGGCCGAGACTTACCTGTCAGCTCCGTCATTGACTTGCCAGACCCTAATATCCATGGAATGAATACCTCAGTGGACAGGGACTATGTTCAGTGAAGATTTAAGGCTACATGGCAGTGAGCCATGTCTGAGGGGACTGACCCGCCTCAATGGCGACAAGGGCCTGTATAATCATGGCTGCATTACGCTTCTGTGTGGCTTTCATTTTGTAGATGCACCATAGGCAAACCAGAGAGGCTAGTATCATCAGTATCTCCAAAGAGCCTACGCCTGCCCACTCCTTAAGATGATCCATAGCCGTCTGTATCCAGGAAGTCAAACCAGTAGCCAGACTCAGATCCACTCGAGTGGAGTTGATGTGGACGATTGTCGCTCTCAGCTCTCTCATCTTATTTTCAAATTCAGCCAACCAATCCTGTAAAAGGAACTCTGACAATTGCCTAGACAGATTAGCAGCCTTTGTTAAATTTTGATACTGCACCGAAATAACACACAAACCCTGCATTTTCTACTCACACCCCAACTGTGCTAGTTGCCAAAGAGAATCAATCTGTTCTTGTATTAAATCTATGCGTTGATTAACTATCATAAGGCCTCCTTTGAGATGAGAATTCATAGAGGTCTGAGTATCCAATGCCTGTGCTACATTGGCTGAGATGTTATTCAGGGCATTGGCAGTCTGTATAGAACTAGACAAGGCAATAGTTGAGGCAGTAGCCCCCACAGCAGCAATAGTGATGGCAGTAACAATAGCTGCAGTGATGCCAAAATCTCTTTTAAGCCTGAATAGCATCATGGTATTAGGGGCCTCTACAGGAACTGGTACATAACAAGGCATTCTAGTCACCACAGCCACAGGAAAGGCTGTGGCATTCCAGCACAGGGCATAAAAGCATGTGTCCGGAGTGCATACTAACTTTTCTTCACCCAAGGATGCACTCCCATTACTTACAATCCACAGAAAAGGAAGCCAGAGACATACTGGCGAGGCTGAAAAGGTCTTATTGCGGTAAGAATGAAACGAAGAATTCCAAGTACCAGAGCCACTACCGCTAGAAAAATCCAATTTGGTAGCGGACCCTAGGGAAAAATTACCTCTTTGATAAATTCCTCCCCCAAGCATAAGTATAGGTCCCAAATCCATAGAGCTACCATTTGCTCCACACAAAAGCCATAAATCAAAAGGATTAGTGGCAGTCTGCTGAGGATCCCTAGTAGCTATATCAAGCATTCTTGTACAAGACTTATTCACTATATTACTAATCATGGGGCTAAAGGAAAAATAATCTTGTTGAACCCAAACTGCTCTGCGCCCCTGACATACAGTCCAGGGAAAAGGTCCTTCCTCTCCTGCGGATCCTGTACAAAAAGGTGCCCAACATGGCTGTCTGGAGGGGTCCCGGTCAGAGACTCGTGTGGGCCACCACCCCACAAGACGAGAACCATTGCCCGGAAACAAACCACCACCCCTACCCCCAAACCTCAGTTGTGGTAAAAAATCTGCTGACTGCTGAGACAATTTAATGCATTCTGTATCATCTGACCTATTGAAGCTCATTAAAAAGCACAGACTACCCTTCAAGCTGACATTTCTATTACCCTCTATAGGGCTTTTCTGATCATCAAAGGGAATGTAGGGTAAGCCTAAGCTTCTATTACTGCTAAATAAGCGTGGAAACACAGTTGCATCATGTCTGACCGGCATCGGCTTTGGGAATATCGAGAGGATCCCCCATCTCGGCCTGGTCATTCCTGACATACTCACTGCTACTATCACCAGGATCCCTAGGAAGGTCTTCATGACGAATCTTCCTCACAAGGCGTTCAGGCACCCACACTGGATCTTGTTGATCCTGAGGGAAAACACAAACAGATCCTCTTACCCATGTTAGCACGGGGTCAGGCCCTCGCCAAGAGCCTGTCAAAATATCCTTCCACTTCACCATGCCTTTAGGTGGATCATGGGAATCCTGATGTCTGTCTTCTGCTGAGCGGCCTTGAGCATCCAAATTGAAAAAAACACATTTTAAATCTGGAAAATTCTTTCTCAAGGGAGCAATGGCTTCCCCCACGTATAGTTGGCACATAGTGGGGCTGTTTGCCATGCCCTGAGGTAATACTACCCATTCAAACCACTGATCAGGTTCTTCATGGTTACAGGATGGAACAGTAAATGCAAATCTCTCATTATCTTTGGCACACAAAGGGATGGAGAAAAAACAATTGTAGGGGTTAGATAAATTAGATTTAGAAAATATATAGGAGTTTATGATACTGTCTCTTAATTCGGGGCATGCAGAGCATTATCAGCATGAAGTCAGGAAAAACAGGAAAGACTTAATAGACTGAAAAACAAGGTTGAAGTCAGGAAAAACAGGAAAGACTCAATAGACTTGAAGAAACAAAGTATCTGGCCTGACATTGTTTTCAGCTGCTAAGTGGGCGGAGCCCAAATTAAGCTGAAACAGAGTTCCTCCTATTTAGGGACAGTGCATGGAGCCCAGAAAGAGAAGAGGCCCTGATGCTAGAGAGCTCCAAGAGTCCTGCTGAAAAAAGGGCTGGCCATTGATGGCCAGCTCTCTCCCTGAGGCAGAAAGAAGCCGGTGAGCAAAGAAAGCCTGAGCAAGACACCAAAAGGCCAAGGACTGGTCCCTGTGGCTCAGCTTTTGCCTGGAGGGGTTTGATCTGTCCGATCAGTGGCCTAAAGGAAACGGTGCCTGGCTTTAAGGACTGAGGCATAGCAGCTGAGTTCCTGATTCAAAAGAAATAAGTTGGCCTGCAGACGACTGGGGTCTCCCACAGAGAAGAAAGCATGAAGCCTTATTTAAGGTGAGACTGCAATAACCAACTTACCCTGATGAACCTGCATCTGAGAGATCCAGAAAAAGGACTGCTAAGTGCGTTAAAGAATCTACAACAAAGACTGTGTTCCTGACGACTGAGGACCTGCCCCAGAGACTGTATCATTCTAAAAGGTTATGAAAGTAGTTGTTATAATTATCAATAGGTTTAGTGGATAGGTTAAAGGGGTTGTAGGAATTTACAGGATTAATAGTTAAGAAATTGTTGGTATTTATTATTAGTGAATTTAGTAATAAATAAATAAGAGTTAAATAATAATTTAAAAGTTTGGTTACAGGTGGCGCCCAACGTGGGGCATTATGGGTAATTTTATTTTCAAAACTATAGAGAAAACTGCAGGACCCCATTTGGGGCATTAATACGAGTCTGGTGGTGGAGCAGAGGTCCAATCCTGTTGAGCCTGCAGTGGCTCTCCGCGGTCTCTTGGATGGCGGAGGTTTGACTATCTCTCTTGATTTTGTTCTTTGTCCTGATTCTCTACTGCCCCATATATTTGTGGGCCCTGGGGTCGTGGGCCCCACTGTCCAATTTTTGGACAAGCGCCACCATAACCTTGAGTCAAAGGCTGGCCATGGATGTCTGTTACTGAACGGCACTCATTAGCCCAATGGTTCCCTTTTACATTTTGGGCATAACCTCGGCTGCCTGGGTATTGTGCACTTCCTGTACTTTTTGTACTCCTTTCCTCGGGGCATTGTCTTTTAAAGTGTCCCATCTTGCTGCACTTAAAACAAACTCCTGGACTTCCTCCACCTTTTTTGGTCAACTGTACTACCGCGGCAGCAAGACCAGCATTAGTTAACGGCCCTCCAAGTTCTCTACACACTTTCATCCAGGCTTCTAGCCCTTTGTTCTTGTAAGGGGTGATAGTGGCTCTACATTCTTTGGTACATTGCTCATAGACCAACTGTTTTATTAGTGGCATAGCAGCATCCGGGTCACCAAAAATCTTCTCTGTCACTTCTACCACTTGTGCCATAAAGTCTGAAAAGGGATCCATGGGGCCCTGTAGAATCTTAGTTAAGTTCCAACTCACCTCCCCTTTGTTAGGAAGGGATTTCCAAGCCTTGAAAGCTGTCTGGTTTATTTGTTCATAAACCTGATTGGGATATCCTGTCTGCTGGTTGGAAAATCTCCCCTGCCCCAGCAGCATATCTCTATCCCAGGCTGGATATCCATTTCTCTGATTAATGGCTGCTTGCTCAGTGGCATACTCAATCAAGAAAGCTTTCCAGTCTAAGTATTGCCCTGGACTTAAGCAGGTGCGGGCCAGGCCACGCCAATCACTCGGAGTCATACAATGTCTGTTTAATGCTTCCACTTGAGCCAATGTAAAAGAAGCAGTAGTACCATAGGTACGAACCGACTCTGCAAGGGATTTAACGACTTTAAAATCAAGTGGTTCCTTGTACCTGTTCCCTTGTGGGTCTTGGTATACCGGATAGGCAAACTGTAATTCTGTTTTTACTTGTGTCCACACCCCCAGGCGGAAAGATCTCCCTACTTTCAGGGACTGAACAGGCTGATCTATCTGAATGGCTTTTGGGTATGGAGGGGGAGATGAAGGCGCCGTGGCAACGGCTTCACTTACACCGACTGCCGCCAACGTGTCTTTCTCTTTTACTCTTTTCTTTTCCCTTTTTCTAATAGCAGTCCTCTCCAACTGTTCTATTAGAGCGTGTAGCTCCCCTTCAGAATCCGTGCCCTCTGAGTCCTCAAAATCTCTAAAATCTCTAAGATCGGGATAGAGAGGGACCTTTTTTTTTGCTTCCCTTTTTACTGTCTGCCTGTTTAGATCTTTCGCGTTTTTTGCTTCACTTTTCACTGTCTGCCTGCTCAGATCTTTTCCCTTGTAACAGTTCCAAGGATGATTCTCCCTCCTTGATTGTGTTACAGCATCTCTGATCTTCTAAACAACTCCTCACCATCTTTTAAACCGGTCTTATTCCATGTTTCAGAGTACCTTGCTCCCAAGCAAAATCTAAGTCCCTGCCTAATTTGTCCCAGCAAAATACCGTAAGATTCCCGGACACCGCAAACCACGGAGCCACGGAGTCGCATTCATTCAAAAATCTCTCTAGGGTTGACTTCTTAAGTTTCAAGTTCCTACCTAAAAGTAGCTCCTGAAGAGCCAGAAAAATTGGATGTGACTGAGACAATCCCATGATTAAAAATTTACTTTCGTTTCGCAGTTTTCCCGCGAAACTTTACCTTTTGTTCGCAATTTCGGTGAAACTTTATTGTCCCAATTTATCCCAGGAACTTACCAGTGAACTGCCCCTGACTGCAGGAGTTCTGAGTCTTTTCTGGTTCCCCATTTGGGCCACCACTTGTCGCGTTGACCTCGACCAGCAAGAATGACGCAACTTGCAAAAGCTCTTCTCAAGCAGTTTATTCAGGTCCCTTGAAAACAGTCTTCCGAATGCCCGGGCAGACCCAACCCACAGGCTAAATACTATATGAACAGCCAATCAAGTAAAGCCACGTGGTGCTATCTTAGAGGCCCACGTATACGGAAGCAAGCCAGATCAGCAGTCTTAGCCAAATATGGACTTGTTTACCACAGAGAGCACTCACCATTGGGCTGGTGGAAGGTGGAAACCGGTGCCATCTTTAGGGCGTGGCACATCGCAGCTCTCTACAAATGGCTACTAAACAAGCTAAACAAGGGATTGAAAAAAACTGATAGGCTTCCAGTCTAGAAAAGTAGACAAAATAATTATAATAAACATAAAAATGAATGTAGTATGGGCATCACTATGGATGCCAGGATATTAGAGGGATAACCTGGTGGCACTACAAATGACATATGCCTATTCTTTCAGTAACCTAGATAAAATGAACCACTTGAAAAACACAAAACAGCACAGTTTACCAGAAGAAATATAAAAGTAGATCCAGTGAATGAAAATATATTGTCTTTATGTAGTAGATGTAGATCTACTTTTATATTTCTTCTGGCAAATTGTAGTATGCCATAAGTATCTTCTGAAAAAGATAGATTCAAGTAACTTCACTTTTGTATTTAAATTTGCATTTAGGAAATATACAGTGACAACTCTTTGAATTTTCTCTCAGAAGAAGGAACTTAAGAAGCAACTACTACGGAGGGAGGAGGGGCCAGGAGGGGAGGTGGGAGGAAACTATGTTTTAGAAGCAACTTGAGAAAACAAAATAAAACTTTTTCAAGAAAAGAGTTAATTAGCTTAAAAATATAATTAAAAGACAATATAAAATTTTCAAACTCTAATTTATCAAAGGTATACTTGCCTTACTGGCATGAAAGAAACATGTCTTTGGGGATCCAAGATGGTGGTAGCCCGCGTGGACATATTTTGATCTTGGGGAAAACAGCCACAAAGCCACAAATGTTATAAGACGCTGTGCAAAAAATCTGAGTGACTGGACTCACCTGGGTTTCACACAGCTACCCAGGGACCATTAAAAGTCCCTGGGCAGGACTCCCTCTCCCACTCTCCAACACGCACAGAAGCCGCTGAATCCGAGAAACGGGAACCCCAACCAAGAGAGAACGCCAGGTAAGATCCATTTTAGTACCCAGCGGGCAGATTCTGATCCCACACAGGGTTACTCACCAGCCTACTGGGTCCCACAAATCCCACGCAAGCATTCCGGCTATCTAGCAAAAGGCTTCAGAACCCTGGGAGTGGCACACACTCTTACCAGCATGCAACAACAGCGGCAGCGTGCTGCAGCAGCTGAGGGTTCCACAGGCATGAGCCCAGCATCCAGCTGGTCCACAGCTGCATTTGGAAAGCCCAGACATATCTGTGTACCCCCAGAGGGGTGCTAGACAGGTCCCCCTATTGGATTTACAGTCATTGGGAAAAAAAAATCCTGCAGCTTGATTGAGCTACAGGATACCCTTACGGCTGCAGATTAGGTTCCACTGCGATGTACGGGAACGTGCATGACACTGGCCCCATTTGCCAGTATCCAAAGCCAGCTCCATACGTACATTGGCAGAGCTGTAAGAGTGGCAGAAAAGGCTACAGGGGTGAAGGCAGATTTACCCACCACAGAGTCCAACCCTGGGCAAACTGTGTGGTCTTTATTATTATTTTTAAAATTTTTATTTATATTTTATTTCTTCAAGTTACATCTCAGTCACAGTCCCCTCCCTATTCCCCCCTCCAGTCTCACCCTCCCACCCTCAACCCACCATCCTCTTCCCTTTTTTTTTTTTAAGTTTAAGGTATATCTTATTTCCCCCTACAGTTTCCCCTTTCAGTCCAACAAAGAGCTCTTTCTCTTATAATAATAGATACAATACAAAACAACAGAGGTAATTAGGCCACAGTTATGAGGGTTATATGGCTTAGCGTACATTCCCAATATCCAGTCCATATGTATTTGGCACCTGACTTTAACATTCTACTATCTAACCATCTCCATGCGTTTAAAGTTCTATATCTAACTCAACATTCATACTAACATGCAACACAATATTAATAACATCTTCTTAGGTCTATAACACTCTCTTGACCCATAAACAACTCAAAATTTAACTATGAGACTCTAGCTATCTAGTCTTCAACCACCTCAGAGACCTGAGAGGGATAAATATATCTGACTTTATAGGAAGTACAGGGCCTGCAGCGTCCAAAACTAAAAAATGACATACCGGTGGCTGCCTGGACAGTTCCCATTTTCTCTCCATACATTACAGCACCCATCTTCAGTCGTTTGGCCCCATTTCTCTGACAGACATTGATTGTAGAACACGGGATATGAAGGACTTGCCTACCTTGTCTTGGCAGAGCTAGTCTGTCGACTTACCTGCTTCCAAGTTTTGTCCTTTTTGGACAGCATTCTGTCTACAGTTGGAGCAAGGGGCTTTTCCTAGCAAGATATAGGCTTGAGACTAATTCAATCATCTCCCACTGGAGATTCTTGGATGCTCGTCTTCTACTTGGGGTAGAATAGGGGGTGCTGTCAGGAGTTGATATGTCTCCATATAAAAAAAAGTAAAGTTATGAAAACATCTTTGAATGCCATATTCTGCAGATCTCTTGAGGTTTTTGAAGAGGCCCTACCTATCTCTTATATTAGGATAATCAGATGTTGCTTGTCTCTTAACAGCTTTATTTCTGATTAGCTTAGAAAACAACTATAATAGGCTGTCATAGTACCTAACAAAATGACCGGCTTGCATAACTATTGTTTGCATTTCTTAATTATCCTAAACAGTTTATGACAATTAGTAGTAAAAGGCTGAAACATCACATTTCATTTTTTTTCTTTACCTCCTAACCCTTCCATCCCATTTCTCTGGGGTGTGGTATCCTTATATCATAGTCCCTCATCTCAGTTGAGAGGTCGTATGAGGGCCAAGAGCTTCCTCATTCATTGGGGGTCTACAAGGCAGTACCACCAGTGAAAAGTGTCTCATTGCCCGGGAGGGAGAACTAAAAAACCAACAAATAAATAAGCAGAAACACAGATAAAAAAGAATAAAAAATAGAAAAAAATAACTTTATTATTATTATCAGACTTTTTTGCTACTATGGGCCCTTCCAGCAGGGAACCAGAGCTTAAGTATATATAGCTCCACCTCCTGGATCAGTGAGGTTTCAACCTGAGAGGCACTGCTGAGTGACTCACCTTACATGGATGAAGTCAAGTTCTCTCAAGACTACCATAGGCCTTGGGAATGCCAAAGTCCACAGAATCTGTGCCTGGACACACAGGACCATAGCACCAGAGCCACTGCAGTCTGAACACACAATGTGCAACATAGAGTCCTCTGTCTTGGGAGCAGTGAAACAAACCCGGGCCATTCCTCATTGCCTGAGAATAGGCTGTACCAGCTCACAGTGCGACTGGCTATTAGATGCACATTGATCTTGAGATCCACTGGTAAGCTGCAACAGATCGCCAAGCAATTCGACTGCTACATCAAAGTGCCCCCTCTGGATCCAAGCCCAGAAGACAACAGGAGCAGACAGCTAAGGACATCAAAATGGCCAAAGGTCCGAGAAAAAACAGAAATCATGGAAACATGACTCCAAAAAACAAAAACTATGCTAGATCATCCAATCCTGAACACCTCACCACAGTAGAAACACAAAAACGATGACAATTCTACATTATGGAAAGTGATAGAGTCCCTTCAAGAAGAACTTAAATCTATGAAAGAATTCAAAGAAGACACAGTTTCACAAGCAAAAGCAATGGATAATATTATTAGAGAGCTCCAAGCCAAGGTGGCTCAACTTGAACAGGAAAAAGAGAGGGCAATGAAAGATTTC
The DNA here is from genome assembly GCA_907164525.1 of Lophiomys imhausi. Lineage (NCBI taxonomy): Eukaryota > Metazoa > Chordata > Mammalia > Rodentia > Muridae > Lophiomys > Lophiomys imhausi. The sequence continues at coordinate 8,950,582 of CAJQZJ010032178.1, read as the reverse complement.
CAGGCAAAGAGCAGCAAATTGGAGCAGGAAATGTACAAAATGAATAAAATCATTCAAGTCATGAAAATGGAAATGGACTCAATAAAGAAAACAAACTCAGAGTTAAAAGTGGAAATGGAGAATCAAGAGAAGAGAACAGAAAAATATGGATATGAGCATCAAAAATAGGATACAAGAGATGGAAGACAGGATCTCAGGCATGGAAGATGCAATAGAAGAAATCAGTACAACATCCAATGAAAATGAGAAAGCTAAAAAAATCTCTCACCCACAACATCCAAGAAATCAAGGACTCAATGAAAAGATGGAACCTAAGAATTATAGGCATAGAGGAAAGAGAAGACTCCCGACTCCAAGGTCCAGGAAATATCTTCAACAAAATCATAGAAGAAAACTTCCCAATCCTAAAGAAAGAGATGCCCACAAAAATCCAAGAGGCTTACAGAAAACCAAACAGATTAGATCAGAAAAGAAACTCCTCTTGCCACATAAAAATTGAAACTCCAAATGTACAGAACAAAGAAAGAATATTAAAATCTGTAAGAGAAAAAGGTCAAGTCACAATGGCAGACCCATCAGAATTACACCTGACTTCTCCTCAGAAACCTTAAAAGATGGAAGAGCCTGGACAGATGTACTACAAGTCCTGAGAGAACATAGGTGCCCAGCCAGACTACTATACCCAGCAAAACTCTCTATCAACATAGATGGAGAAAACAAGATATTCCATGATAAAATCAAAATTAAACAGTATCTACCCACAAACCCAGCCCTACAGAAGATCCTAGAAGGAAAATTCCAACCCAGAGAAGATAACTACACCCAAGAAAACAGAGGAAATAGAAAACTCCACAGCAACTAAACTAAAAGAAGCACAGGATGACCATCTACATCAAAATAATGGAAAATAACAACCCCTGGTCACTAATATCCATCAACATCAATGGACTCAACTCGACAATAAAAAGACACAGACTTACAGGTTGGATCCGAAAACAACACCCATCTTTTTGCTGCATACAAGAAACACATCTCACTATCAAAGATAGACACTATCTCAGAGTAAAAGGTTGGGAAAGGGTTTTCCAAGCAAATGGACCCAGGAAGCAAGCTGGAGTAGCCATCCTAATATCAAACAAAATGACTTCCAACTGAAATTAATTAAAAAAAAAAAACAGAGAAGGGCATTACATACTCGTTAAAGGCAATATTCATCACGAGGACATCTCAATATTGAACATCTATGCCCCAAATACAAAGGCACCTACATTTGTAAAAGAAGTGCTTCTAAAACTTAAATCGCACATCGATCCCAACACATTAGTAGTGGGAGATTTCAACACCCCACTCACAACAATGGACAGATCATCAATATAGAAGCCAAACAGAGAAATAATCAGTCTAACAGAGATCATGAACCAAATGGACCTAACAAGTATGTACAGAACGTTTCACCCAAACACAAAAGAATACATCATCTTCTCAGCACCTCATGGAACATTCTCCAAAATCAACCATATAGTAGGACACAAAGATAGCCTCAACAAGTATAAGAAAATTGAAATAACCTCTTGTACCTTATCAGACCACAATGGAATAAAGCTGGACTTCAACAGCAAAAGAATCAACAGAAAGCCTACACACACATGGAAATTGAAGAACTCTTTACTGGATGACTACTGAGTCAGGGAAGAAATAAAGAAGGAAATCAAAGACTTCTTAAAATACAATGACAAGGAAGGCATAACATACCCGAACCTATGGGACACAATGAAAGCTGTGCTACGAGGAAAGTTCATCGCACTAAGTGCCTTCAAAAAGAAAATTGTGACAGCTCATATTAGCGAATTAACAGCTAAACTGGGTGAATTGGAAAAAAAAAGAAGCAAACACTCCCAAGAGGAGAAGAAGGCAGGAAATCATCAAATTTAGGGCTGAAATCAACAACTTACAAACAAAAAGAACTATACAAAGAATAAATGAAACCAAGAGATGGTTCTACTAGAAAATCAACAAAATAGAGAGACCCTTAGCCAAATTAACTAAAAGGCAGAGGAAAAAAACCCAAATCAACAAAATCAGAAATGAAAAGGGAGAAATAACAACAGACATTGAGCAAATCCAGAGAATATTTGGGTCCTATTTTAAAAATCTATACTCCACCAAATTTCAAAACTTAAGTGAAATGGTCAATTTTCTTGAAAGATTTCACTTACCGAAGCTAAGTCAAGATCAGATTAACAGATTAAACAGCCCTATAACCCCTAAGGAAATAGAAAGAGTCATAAAAAAAATCTCCCAACCAAAAAAGCCCAGGACCAGAGGCTTTAGCATGGAATTCTACCACACATTCAAAGAAGAGGAAACACCAATACTCTTCAAACTCTTCCACCAAATAGAATCAGAAAGAACACTGCCAAACTCATTCTATGAGGCCACAGTCACCCTGATTCCTAAACCACACAAAGACCCAACAAAGAAAGAGAACTTCAGACCAATCTCCCTCATGAACATAGATGCAAAAATATTTAATAAAATACTAGCAAACTGAATTCAAGAACATAACAAAAGTATCATACACCATGATCAAGTAGGCTTTATCCCAGGAATGCAGGGATGTTTCAATATATGAAAGTCTATCAATGTAATTCACCGTGTACACAAGATGAAAGAAAAAAAAAACACATGATAATCTTGCTAGATGCAGAAAAAGCATTTGACAATATCAAACACCCCTTCATCCTAAAAGTTCTAGAAAGAATGGGCCTACAGGCACTGTACCTAGAAATAATAAAAGCAATATACAGCAAGCCAGTGGCCAACATCATATTAAATAGAGAGAAACTTGAAGCATTTCCTCTAAACTCAGAGACAAGACAATTATGCCCACTTTCACCATATCTTTTCAATATAGTACTTGAAGTTCTTGCTAGAGGAAGAAGACAACTAAAAGTGATCAAGGGGATACAAATTGGAATGGAGGAAGTCAAACTATCCCTATTTGCAGATGATATTTTAGCATACATAAACGACCCAAAAAATTCCACCAGAGAACTGTCACAGCTGATACACATCTTCAGCAAGGTGGCTGGATAAAAAATTAATTCAAAAAAATCAGAAGCCCTTCTTTATTCAACAAACAAATGGGCTAAGAAAGAAATAATGGAAATAACCCCCTTCACAATAGCCACAAACAATATAAAATACCTGGGGTTAACTCTAACAAAACAAGTAAAGGACCTGGACAACAAGAACTTCAAGCCCTTGAAGAAAGAATTTGAAGCTGCCTTTAGATGATGGAAAGATCTCCCATGCTCATGGATAGGTAGGATCAACATAATGAAAATGGCCATCCTACCAAAAGTAATATATAGATTTAATGCAATTTCTATCAAAATACCAACACAATTCTTTATAGACCTGGAAAGAGCTATTCTCAATTTCGTATGGAACAACAAAAAGCCCAGAATAGCTAAATCAATCCTGTACAATAAAAAACATCTGGAGGTATCACCATCCCAGATTTCAAGCTGTACTACAGAGCAATAGTAGTAAAAACTGCATGGTATTGGTATAGAAACAGACCAGTAGATCAATGGAATCAAATTGAAGACCCAGAAATGGACCCACACACCTATGGCCACCTAATTTTTGACAAAGAAGCTAAACTGCAAAATGGAAAAAGGACAGTATCTTCAACAAATGGTGTTGGTCCAATTGATTGTCCACTTGTAAAAGAATGAAATTTGACCCATTCTTATCACCTTGTACAAAACTTAAGTCCAAGTGGATCAAAGACCTTAACATAAGGCCGGTGACACTAAATCTACTAGAAGAAAAAGTGGGAAAAACCCTCGAACTCATTGGCACAGGTGACAACTTCCTGAACAGAACACCAAGAGCTCAGGACCTGAGACCAACAATCAATAAATGCGACCTCATGAAAGTGAAAAACTTCTGTAAGGCAAAATACACTTTTATTCAATCAAAACAGCACCCTATAGACTGGGAGAAAATCTTCACCAACCCCACATCTAACAGAGGGCTAATAGCCAAAATCTACAAAGAACTCTAGAAATTAAATGCCAAGAAACCAAACAATGCAATCAAAAAATGGGGGATGGAGCTAAATAGAGAAAACACAAAGGAGGAATTCCTAATGGCCGAAAGACACTTGAAGAAATGCTAAACATCCTTAATCATCAGAGAAATGCAACTCAAGACGACTCTGAGATTCCATCTCACACCTGTCAGAATGGCTAGATCTAAAGCTCAAATGACAGCACATGCAGGTGAGGGTATGGAGAAAGGCAAACCCTCCTCCATTGCTGGTGCGAGTACAGGCTTGTGCAACCACTATGGAGGTCAGTATGGCGATATTTTAGAAAACTTGGAATAGCTCTGCCCCAGGACCGAGCCATACCACTTGTTGGTGTACACCCAAATGACTCCTCACAGAATCATAAGGAAGTTTCCTCATCTATGTTCATAGCAGCCTTATTTGTAATAGTTAGAATCTGGAAACAACCCATACGTCCCTCAACCAAAGAATGGATTAAAAAACTGGTATATCTACACAGTGGAATATTACTCAGCTATCAGAAACAATGAAATTATGCAATTTGCAGCCAAATGGATGGAACTAGAGAAGCTCATCCTGAGTGAGATAACCCAGACTCAGAAAGATGCACATGGCATCCAATCACTTATTTGGATTTTAGCTATATATTACAGGATATCTATACTACAACAAATGCACCAAAGGGAACGTGGAAATAGAACGTGGAAATTTCTTTTTTTTCAATTAAAAAAAGAAAAACAGTCTTAATTTCAGTTTAGAATGTCAGATTGCAGGTGGCTACATAGATTACACAAACTTGATAGCAGCTTAAAAAGTTTTTTGTTTTTGTTTTTGAAGCCTGCAGATCTTACAGTTCAAGGTCAGCCTGACACAAAGCAAGCTCTAAATAGAGAAAAATTTCGAACCAGGTGTGGTGGAGCACATCTTTAGTCCCATCAGATGGGAACCCAATGCCTTTGATCCCAATACTTAGAATGCAGAGACAGGCACATAGGATTTGGAAGGACTTAATTTTAAAACCTACTCACAAAAGGCATGCTGAAATTCAAAGCAAAATGTCCTTTGAGATCTCAAAATATATACACTTGAAGGTTTGTTTAGTTCCAATATATCAAAATAATATCTTTTTTAATCTCAATTGAAAGATAATACTTTTTATATTGTCAAAAACCCAAATTTGCTCCAGCAAAAAATATAACCTGACCCCCTCAAACAAGGTAGTGTCACAGAGTTAGGATTAGGGCAGGGCTCTGTTCTTATTTTTCCAGGAGATTTAAGGCATCCATCCAAGGAATCCAGGGACAACTGGACAACTGAAACCTCAGAAGAAAACAGATCAGACACCAAAGAAGATAAGTAGCCCAGACTATCCAGCCTTGTAGACTTCCTCGGTAGCTGTTTCCTGAAAAGTCTACAACCACAACAAGTCAAAATTGCTAAGATTGTTCAGCTCCACAGACTGTTCCAGCCAGAACTTCAGTAAAGCCCTGAAGTTCAGCTTCTGTGTACAAACTTCCTAGGAGATTTAAATGGCCAAGCACAAAAAGACTGAACATCAAATGACTCTATTAAAATTTTTAACTATTTTTCCATCCTTATTTGGTTCCCAAACATTTTTACTACATCCCAATTCAGCAGGAAGTCATTTTAAGAGAGTGACATCCCATCTCCAGAAAGTGGGGTGGGTGTTTTTCCCCACTTTGGTCATTTGACAGATTATAGATAATCTTGCTATTTAGGGGGAGAGATTACAAGCTGTTAAATAGGTTTTGGAGGTTAGACATAGAGACTTCTCTCTTTTTCTTTCCTTTATCTTTCTTTCTCTCCTATGTAGGGGTAAACAGACTTGAGAAAAAATGGGACATAGACATAATATTGGAATGATCAAGAAAAAAGGAGAGATTATTGAATATGCCCTTATAACTTTGTATATTGATACAAAACTAAGATTATATTTGGCTAAATTGGTATATTGATGCAAAATTAAGACTGTATTGGGCTACATCGGTATTGATCTTTGTATATTGATACAAAATTAAGGTTAACTCTTTTTAAGGTATTGTACCTAAGTAATGCTTAAAAATGAAATGTGAAGTTTTGGCCTTTTGCTACCAACTGTCATAAACTGTTTAGGATAATAAGAAATGCAAACTAATAGCCATCCAAGAATGTCATTTTGTTAGGTACTAGGACAGTATATCACAGTTATTTTCTAAGCTAATCAGAAATCAAGTTGCTAAGAGGCAAGCAACATTTGCTTATCCAAATATAAGAGATATATAGGTGGTCTTAAAAAACCCTAAGAGATCTGGAGAATATGGCATTCAAAGATGTTTTCTCAACTTAAGATTTTTTTTATATCGAAACATGTCAGCACCCGCTATTCTACCCCAAGTACAAGATGAGCATTGAAGAATCTCCAATTGGAGATGGTTGAATTAGTGGCAAGCCTATCACTTGGCAAGAAAAATCCCTTGATTCATTTATAGACAAAATGCTGTCCAAAAAGGACTAAACTTGGAAACAGGTAAGTGGACAGCCTAGCTCTGCCAAAACAGTGTAGCAAGTCCTTCATAATTCTTGCTTTACAATCAATATCTGTCAGAGAAATAGGGCCAAACGACTGAAGATTGATGCTGTAATGTATGGAGAGAAATTGGGAACTGTCCAGGCAGCCACTGGTATGTCATTTCTTAGTTTTGGAAGCTTCTGGCCCTGCACTTTAAATATAACCAGATATATTTATCCCTCTCAGGTCTCTGAGGTGGTTGAAGACTATATAGCTAGAGTCTCATAGTTAAATTTTGAGTTGTTTAGGAATCAAGAGGGTGTTCTAGATCTAAGAAGATGTTTTTAAAATTGTGATGCAAGTTAGGATGGAAGCTGAGTTGGATAGAGAACTTTAAACTCAAGGAGATGGTTAGATAGTAGAATGTTAAAGTCAGGTGCCAAATATGTATGGACTGGACATTGGGAATGTGTGCTAAGTCATATAACTCTCATAATTGTGGCCTAATTATTTCTGTTGTTTTGTATTGTATTTATTGTTATAAGAGAAATAGCCGTTTGTTGGACTGAAAGGGGAAGCTGTTGGGGGAAAAGATGTACCTTAAACGTAAAAAAAAAAAAAAAAAGGAAGGCGATGGGTTGGTTGAGGGGAAAGAGGGTGGGAGGGTGAGAATGGAGGTGGGATTAGGGAGGGGATTGCGATTGTGATATAGCTTGAAGAAATAAAACATAAATTAAAAAAGAAACAACTAATCACAGAGCCTATGAGGCAAGTTTAACCCTAATACCAACAGAAGGTATCAGAAGAAAATTACACATAAATATCTCTATAGCTGTGCACAATTCATAGACACATATTACTAAAACAATCCAAAACTCCATAAAAGAAATATGCACCAATATAGAGTGGGGTTTACGAACATCTGTGTAAAGCCATCTTCAAATTCAAATAGGTGAATGTAGTCCACCAGAATCAATTAGAACAAAACATTCTATGAAATTATCAACAAATGTACAGAAAGCTTCAGACCAAAGCAAACACTTTTTATTACACATTCAAAGAAACTCTCATCAAATTAAAGATAAAGACTTTTCATAAGTTTTATAAATAATGTTTACAGAAAACTAAAGATAACACCACACACACCACCAAGAAATTAGAAATTGTCTATCACGAATGAGACAAGGATGCCCATGAGAAGACTTTTACACCCCCCTCATATAACTAATGAAAGAGGATAATAAAATAGGCAGATATAAAAGATTAATTTATCCACAGATAATATGTGTTAATAAAAACATTAAGGTATTGCTAAATGTTTCAAAATTAGTTAATAACAAATGAAGTTTAAAAGTTTAAAAAAATCTACAGATTTTATGAGAATAATTTATATTTTAAATTATACAACAGAATATCATTTACCTTAACACAAAGTAGAAATATCTAAATATCAGTGTAATATCGTGTATACATGGTCACAAAAATAAAATTAAAAAATTCTAATGGAGGAAATGAAAGTAGTTTTAAGTAAAAATCAGATAGTCCCAACTGACAGGATTTTGAAATTATTCACCATTCACAGAAAGGCTGCCAGATCTTCCAGGTATGATCCATGCATTAGTACAATTCTAAGAAAATTTTATCAAACAATTTATGGAACATTTTTCATAAATCTATATGATGAATGCAAAGGCTATATTTGCTAGCACAATGGTGAAAAAGAAATTCAGATATTATATTACTATTGCAAATAAGCCAATAAAAATAGACAAGAACAGCTGGATACTGTGGACTTATAGGGAAGAGGTAGGAAATTGTCATATATTTAGGAACTACAGGGAGAGGTATAGACCAATAAGGACAAGAGAATAAGATTCTGTTTCAAAACCAAACAGACACAAAACAAAACAAAAAAAAAATGGAGAGGGGGTAGAGGGAAGAAGATGGAAGGAGAGCCAAAGGGAGGGAGAGAAGGACAGAGGGAAGGAGGGGAGGAAGGACGGAGGGTGGTTGATTAGGTAGGTTTATAGGGAAGAATTTCTGGGAGAGAAAAAAAGATCAAAATATGCTGATTGAAAAATAATAAATTTTGAAACAAAAATCAGTAAATTACTTAAGTGTATTGAGAAAAATACTCAAATATATCAACTGAATAAATAGAGAGCTTAGAAGTTGACTAATGCCATGATGTTCGGCTGATCTTAAGAAAAGAGCATAGAAAATTGATGATTAAGTGTGGAAATTTTTTAAATTCCAAAAGATCACATTCTATGTAATTACAATTATTTAGTGCTGGATCACTGTGATATTAAACAGAAAATATTAAAAAAAATTACAGCCCAGGTGAAACATAAGTGACATTAAGATTTGTCTTAAGTACAAATTCTCATGTTCTTTCCCTTCAGTGTTTTTTGTTTGTTTGTTTGTTTGTTTGTTTGTTTGGTGCTTTCTTTTTCTGGAAAACACAAAACAACACACACACACACACACACAAGTATTACATATTCTAAAACATGGACTTGTGCACATGAACATTGATAAATACTCTTTCCCTTGACATTTTCATTTAAACTTCCAAGGGAAGTCATTCATTCAAAAAATATGAATTGGGCTTATTGTGTTGGGAACCATGGTAACCACTGGTGATATGAGACCCACCTTTGGTAGTGGATGGCATAAAGAAAGCAACAAATCGGCACTTGTTCTACAATGATTCTTAATGGTAAGTTTATTTCCATATTGTCAACTGTAGTTTTCCAGAAGGATATTTTGAGAAAGCATCTCTTACCTCTCCTGTTCTCTATTTTACTTGGCAAACTTTAAGTTGGAGGCTGGATTTGCTAAGCAAAGAATGTTACATATGCCCTCAGAAATTTCCATATTAAAATATATCTAATCAATACATGGATCAAGAATAATCTACTCTTCAAGAAACGCTTTATTGGATTGTATAGTTTTGTTTTTTAATGATGTCAATAGCAATAAGGTATGAAATCAATAACAATGATGTCCTTTTGTCTCAGATACCATCCAGAGAATTATATTCTCTGATAGACATAAGTCTTTATTCTGCAATCCTGTTTGCAAACCAGCCCTAAAACTATAGTTAACTTGCATAAATTGACAGTAATAGTCCCAAAGAATTTCAGGATTCAGGGGTTCTGACAATACTCAGTAAATATTTAGAATTATATTTTCATAATAAATTCTCCAAATCAAAGTATGCTGTGGGTCCTAGTTTCTATTTTATTTTGTGTCTTGCATTATTCAAAACTACTTTCACTGAAGACCTGGTACAGCTGAAGTAGGAAGAATGTTACTAAGGTTTTGTGATTATTTTGACAGATTGTGTGTTCAGTTCAACTCCAAGATTTCAAATTATCTAAATCTTTCTCTCTTTACACAACTTAGTTAAATAAACTATTGCAAAATGATTACATGTATGATACTGTACAAAAAAACAGAAAAATATGATAACTATAGTTATATAGTTATAAAATTCTTTTTTTTTTTTGCAATTCACTATCATCTAGAGCTCTGTTAGACTAAGAGAATGGATCCCTGTGGTAGTAATGATTCTATAAATTCTTCTGATTTGTCTGAAGTTATATTGGGATTGTGTTTAGAATGATTGCCAAAAGACAATAATAGGTTATTTGCACAGAGGATTACATATGGTTTATTAAATTCAAATATTGTGATTTTGCTTTTGGAATGTGGTTTTTTTTCTGCCTAAAATTTTGTGACTTTTAAGAGGGTTTCTGTGCTATATTACTACTCCCTTCATAATATGAGATATCACAAAGAAATATGGTTAAATGTGGATTCACAGACAATTATCAAGTTCCATCTGAACAAAGGAATAAAGCTGAATATTAGTTCCTAGCTTGTTATAGGTAATGTCTTATCTGTTTTAGGTATATAAAGCTTGATTATCCTTTTATGCAGTCACTAAGACAAAGATGGAATGAAGTTTTTTATTATTTCTTTTGTTATTGTGACTATAAATTATATGTATAGGTAAGCTTATTTGTTAGTGTGCTTATGAGTATGGGCCCTTGGACAACAGTATATGTGTATGGAGATCACCTTTCCATCTTGTTTAAGACAGCATTTTTTATTATTTCATTTATTTTTGAGATTATAAAATAATCATGTCATTTCCCCATTAACTTTCTTTTCCCCAATTTTTTTCTATATATAACTCCTTGCTCTCTTTAAAATTCATGGCCTCTTTTTCCATGAACTGCTGTTACATGTATATGCATATATTAATATATATATATATATTTATTTATAAAAACAATCCTGAGAAGATTATTTTTCCCACTCTCAGTGCATTCCTTAGTTGTCTATAATTCTTTGTGTTAGGTTGAACCCTCTAGATTTTTCACTGATCCACTTTGGTATGTTTATTTTTATTGTTCTTGTTGAGTTCATATTTATGCAGTTATTTTGGTGAGAATTTTTGGGTATATGTTCTGACATTACTAAGAGACACAGTCTCATAACAAACATCTTGATCCTTGGCTCTTGCAACCTTCTACTCCATTTTCCTCAATGTCCCCTGAGCCTAAATCAGGAGTTGCTTTATAGATGTGCAACCATTGTGACTGTGCTGCACAAGTCTGAGTTTTAATTGGTTGTTGTTTTCCTCTAATGACTGCCATCTGTTGTGAAGATTAGTTTCCTTTGTGAGACGTGAAGACTACATGCATTTGTATATATGAGGATAAGTGTTTAGAGCACAGTTAATGACTATGCTTATTTAGTAAAGTGGTGGTTGTTGGTTCTCCTCCAAGACCTATGACTTTACTACTCCTTGTTTATTGGCTAGCTTTCAATTACCAGGTGTGGTTTCCATCTGGTTGAATGGGTAGTAAGTTCAATTAGAGAACTGTTGGTTACTGTCAAGATATCTATACCACTACTGCACTCATTGGTTTATCGTTCTATGCTGATCATTGTTTTTATTCTTGGGTGTTTTGATTGAGTAGGGTTGTTGGTTGGACGACTCCTTTGGAAATTTACATGATACCTTCTGCTACCATAAAAACTGTCCCACAGAAAAGAGATGCTAAAGTAAGTTCCAGATTAGGGACCTCTATGCCTAGTGTCTGAAGTATCCAGAGTTTTCAACCTTAGGGACTTACCTTTTACTTCTGGTGACAACCAAGGAAAGTAGAAATAGGCTGAATGTTTTAGGACTCTTGGACAACATAGTCCAACAACTCAAAAGAAGGTATCCTATGCCTGGTGTTGTGGTTTTTGTCTCTTGGAGCTAAAGCCCAGATGAAAATTTTTAATTTAAACTATGTTTATCTTTATATTCAGACAAGTGTATTATAGGGTTTTTTTTTTTTTGGAAGTAGATCTTCATAGTATGATTCCTTATGACTTTTCAGACACCCTTACTTTTATTTTAATCTCCTCCCTTCCTTCTTTTTATTCCTTCTTCATCACTAATCAGGGTTCCAATTTTCCCATCAGATAATGTGTACCTTACTATATTACCCTTTGTATTTTTGATGCTGAGTAACCTAGCCTTGCTGGCCCAGGGTTTTTTGGAGATTGTACTCTCCATTTTCTATCTCCCACCGACAGCATGTTGAGATTGCAGACACTTGAAAGAGGTCATCCAGAATGGTGCTTGGGGCTATGAGTATAGAAGGCCAATTATGTGGCAAATGTCTTTCTCACTAACCTGTATATCTAGACCAGCTTTTTTTTTTTTCATTCATGTCCACTAAGTATTGATTTAAAAAAAAAACGTTTCCTATGTTTTCATGTAATAGACACTACACTGAATTATTAATTTAAAATATTATAAATTACTTTCTCAGTTATTTTCAATATGAAGTAAGAAATATGGGATAATCTGTATTTTGTTAGCTGCACAAAATACTTAAAATTAACAGTGATGGAAATGTCTAAACCTAAACTTTTACTATTATGATTCCATTAAATATTTGGAGCTCTCTCATTGCCTTTGATTTAATAACTCAGCAATTTTTCTAAGAATTATTCTGAAACTTTATTCTAATTACACATATAATATTATCATTCAGTTTTATCTAAAAGAAATGATTTAATAGAGAATCTCATTTGTCAGGATCAAGGGTATTGTAGTATGTCTTGATTATTTTCTATCTCTGTCAATTTTTATGAAGCAAAGATATTAAAAGATCGAAAGGCAAGTAAAGACCTTGACTGGGGTATTATCTTCAGGAAAGAATGATATAACTAAAATTAAAAAAGAAAGATAACTTTGCTTGACTTAACTGTGAGTTGTGAACTTCCTATCAGAACCTTACTTAACATTAACATTGTTTCTTCTGCAGTGACAAAGAGTTAACTCAGTCAACTTAGTATTTCAAATATTCCTCTTCATATATGTTTCTGAAGAAGAGTTAATAGGGTTCATAATACTAATCTAAGAAATAGTCAATTATTTTACATGACTAAAGATGTTTCTCCTTAAAAAAAAAAACTTCCACCACACATTCAAGCAAATATTTCTTGGAGGAATTAAAAATTAGTTTATAATTGCTGCCCTGAAAATAGAAAAAAATTCTTTTTATTAATTATGGATTTTTATAATGATCTCCATTTACTATTGAGAGAAGCTTGTTTGAATGAGAGGTAATAGTAGTGCTTTTCTGTGAGTATATGGATGAGATTTACAGTATAGTTAAAGAATGATATTGGTCTAGCAGAGTGGAAGTAGTAGGTTCTTTCCTAAGACTTAGGACCTCATAGCCATGGGTAGTTCTAGGTTTTAGTAGCAGGCGTGGTTTCTCTCTTGTTGAGTAGGCCTTAAATCCAACAAGAAAAGTATTGACTATGACCAACATGTGAGTCATTTATTATAACTTTAAGAATACTTTGTTGTGCCAGTTATTTTTGTGGTTCCTAAATATTACAGCTATGTAGGAGTAATGAAGAAGAAACTTGAAGTAGTAAAATTGAAGAAGTAAAATTTTATAATGGATTAATAAATTTGATTATGATTATGAAATATTTTTATACAGAGTAGAATTTAACCAAAGGACCACTGTCTTCAATATGAATGGAAGATAAGTAGTGCACTAGCCAGGCTCGTTAGAAACTGTATTTAGGGTTGTTGAAAAATTTTCTGCTAATGTTTACTAAGCAAGACTGACCTCCAAATAGGCTGCATTCCACTAATAAAAGGAGACAACTCTGACTTTCCCCATATCAATCACATGCCTCTAAAGAGCAGTTCAAGGAGGTAGAGCAGAGTCACAACCACCATTAAGTCCTGGCCTGCCACTAAGTCCCTTGTGCTCTTATCAGGAGAAGCATAATTCTGCCAGGTGGGAAGGATGAACCCAGATAACTACTGTTCCAAAAGTATAAAGCTGGTGTACTAAAGAGATAGTTCTGGCAATACCTTTGTCGTGTAAATCTTCCACCTGTCCAGGTGGCCAGACTTAGAGTAATCTATCTCTTTTTAAATTGTTCAGATGTAATCTGGTGCCTGGCCTTAAGAGAGATTTAAGGATCACAAAGTATGTAAAGTATAGAAACCTAAAGTATTTATAAGTTGGTAAAATCATTGGTTTGAGGTCAGCTCGTCTTGGTCATTCAGCAGAGATAGATAACCACTATATTAAAGAGCATTTCTCTTATTAATCTCTTTGTGTTCAGTGTGACTTTTTATGGGGAAAGTATATTATTTCTAAAACAGGACTATTATTCGTTTCCCTCTCTTGGCATTTTCCACAGCAGTTTCTGATACTACGGAAACTAGATCTTAGGAACTAGGTTTCCAGTTTAGATCCAGCTCCAATAATTTGAATTCTGTGTCTTAAGTATGAAATTTCTTGAGCAATAGGGATTTATCCTCAATGTCTGAGAGGCACTCAAGGGCCAAGATAGCCTATATTGCTTTAGGAGTCATTAATACTACATTAACCAATCACTTGAAAAGAAGTTTCTCATGACTGGTAATTGGATTTTTGTTAGTCTATGGTTTTTGTGGAAAGCATTGTCAGTCCATTCGACTTAACTTCATTAAAATTATATGCATATCTACAGACATCCACTTTGATGTATCTCAGTGGATGGAGGTGAGTCCAGCCTTCCAATGGTTAAATCTGCAGCTTAGACCTTGCATCTCTAACTCAAGGACCACCATAAAAGTGGTCAGGAACAGACGATAACTGTCAGAAGAGCAGGGAGTCTATTCTGTAACTGACTCTAGAAAAATCCGCATGAACACACTTGAACAATAACAGTATCTTATAGACATGCTAATGTGAAAGGGGGAAATATGCCGGGTGTGGTGGCGCACGCCTTTAATCTCAGCACTTGGGAGGCAGAGGCAGGCGGATCTCTGCCAGTTCGAGGCCAGCCTGGTCTACAGAGTGAGTACAGAACATCCAGGGCTACACAGAAAAACCCTCACTCAAAAAAACAAAACCAAAAAAAGGAGGGGGGGGAAATATCCTACTTGGTTCCACACTTAGTCAAAGATAATAGGAAATTAGTTACAGCTGAAAGAGAATAAACCCCTTGATTATTCAGTACAAAGTGTCCAGCCTTGAAATTGTATACAGACAAACAACAAAAACTGGATACTGCAAGTTGTATTAACAGATTTGTCCCTAATTGTATATAACAGTCATCATATATGTATATAATATACATATGTGTGTACATTATGTATGTTTATATAGAAATATATATTTATAATCATATATTATACATATATATTTGAATATATATTCAGAGAAAATGAGGGTATCAATTTGAGAGTGGGGGAAGATAGGAAGGGATGGAGAAAAGAGCACAGGAGGGAGATAAAAGGGAAAAATGAACAAGGGAAGTGAGGTAATTAAATTTTAATCAAACATAAAAATAAATAAATATGTAGGAAAACTTTAAAAATAATAAACTTGAGGGTATGTTCTCAAGAAATTGGATAAATAGATGAGATATAGTTATATTGGATATGTGGAGAGATACGAAAAGAATTTCATGAAATGTAGCAGCAATGTAAAATGAGACAAAGTAATCATATATTTAATAGAAAATAACACAAAAAGAATTTTAGCTTCCAGAGAAGCAGATAGGATAACTAACAGAAGAGCTTAACTTCTGTCTCTACTCTTCTAAATCTAATCTCCAAATATCATTTCTAGCTCTGTAGCTAATCAACTTCTCTTCTTCTCTGTCCTCATTTTCAATAGATCCCTAAGACTTCCTCTTAGGACTTCTTTCTCCCTACTCATTAATTTAGCCCAGCCTGCAACTGCAGCAAACATTCTCTGGGAACATTCAATCTACCCTAGCCAGAGAGTACATAGGAAACTGCAAATCTTTACCTATCCCTTCTCTCCCTAAAATTCAATCTTTCTGTCTTATGCTGAAGCGCCCCTTCCTTCTTGACCCCATTTACACCTGATAACACAGATTTACCAC
This sequence comes from Lophiomys imhausi, assembly GCA_907164525.1. NCBI lineage: Eukaryota > Metazoa > Chordata > Mammalia > Rodentia > Muridae > Lophiomys > Lophiomys imhausi. The sequence continues at coordinate 8,934,545 of CAJQZJ010032178.1, read as the reverse complement.
TCCAACACTCCAACCTTTGTTTCTCCAACTTCTTTTTTATCCCAGTTTTCAACTCCACCAGGCATTCCTTGGAAAGCAGAAGGCCACTCAAGGGAGGGAAGCTGTAGCCTTTACTGTAAATCTTCACCGCTCTCTCATCTCCACCAAATCCAATCACAGTTTCACAGACCACCTAGTACTGCCTCTCACTTCTCTCCATTTCATCTCCAGAAAATCATGCAAGATCTTCTCTTCCAATCTTCTTCCCAACTCATCCTTTTATCCAAACCCAAAACTCCAAAAATTTTCTCTGGGAACCTGCTAGACAAGTCTTCCAGAAGAGTAAATAAATCACCACAACAAATCTGCAAACTTCAGTCTTCATTTTCTCTCCCCTCTTCTCTTCCATATCCAATGTGCCAGTCTCATCCCTAGTTGTGTAGTAGACTACATTTTCTGTCCTCTTCTTACTCTCTACCCCTCTTTCCAGGGAAAAAAAAGCAAACCAAGATAGTTTTCCTTGGTTTCCTCCTTCTTGTAGATCCCCTAAGCTCAACTCTCCTAGACCATCCTCATTACTAAATATAAGATACCAATATCATAAAAAAACACTTTACCACCAACCCCAGAGGGACACTTATCAGAATCCTAAAAGAAATTCTTACAAGACAAAACATAGCCACCATACTCTGCTAAGATCCTGAGAGAGATACGGAAGTCAAGGAACAAAACAACCACCCAACAGAGACAAGACAAGAGTTAAGCACCTATAATTACATTTTTCTCAAAACCACATGATTAGATGTTTGCAAATCTCAATCATTAATATCCAGGACAATACGTCTCCCTCACCAGACCCAGCAACCCTATCATAGCATGCCCTGAGAAATGCAACATGGCATAACAGGGCAAGATAAGGCAAAGTTTGCTTTTTCTTATATTTTTTCCTAAGGCAATGTAAGGTTTAACTAGAATTTGATTTCCTTGATGAAGAATACCATGAATAATTACCAAACACTATCCTAGGAACTCAAGTCTATGATGGCCTAGTTAACTTTCCTTAGCTTGGGTTTAACTGCCTAGTTTTTTGGAACCACTTCAGCTCATCAGCTTCTTTAAGTTTCTTTCAAACCGCTTCTGTCAAGACCCGCACCCTGAACCGACTTAGCAAGTTGTAAGGACATGTGTTTTGCCTTCAAAAACCTTATGCTCTTCTCTGTCATTAGATTTCCTCTGTAGTGAATTCTTGGTTTACCTCTGTACCCCATTTTTTGATTGGATTATTTGTTGTCTTGGTGTTTAATTTCTTGAGGTCTTTATACATTTTGGATATTACCTCTCTGTCAGATGTGAGGTTAGTGAATATCTTTTCCAAATCTGTAGGCTGCTGTTTCATTCTAATGACAGTGTCCTTTGCCTTACAGAAGTTTTTCAGTTTCATGAGATCCCATTTATTAATTGTTGACCTTAGTTCTTGAACTATTGGTGTTCTGTTCAAGAGGTTGTCTCCTGTGCCAGTGAGTTCAAGGCTTTCCCCCACTTTCTCTTCTATTAGATTTAGTGTACACACTTTTATGTTGAGGTGATTGATTAACTTGGACTTGTACAGGATCACCATGCTGCAACAGACCCAAAGATAATAAGTATCAAGGAGAGCTCAAGAGATGATGCTTCAATCCCTCTAAGTAGGGGTGAAAAAATAGATGTCAGAAGTCGACGGAGAGAGGAATCTGGACAAGAATCCAACTTTATTTCTATCCAAGAAGCCTTATCAAGCAGATAAGGGAAAGAGATGCAGAGATTCCTAGCCAAGTATTAGGCAAAAATCAGGGAATCTTGAGGAAAAGTTAGGGGAAGGTTTGAGGAAGCTGGAGGGATCAAGGACACCACAAGAAGACTCACAGAGCCAATTAACTTGGATCCAAGAAGGCTCAAAGAGACTGAACCACCAAGCAAAGAGCTTGCAAGGACTGGTCCTAGGCCCATTACGTATGTGAGGTTGACAGGCTGCTTTGTCCTCAAGTGGAGGTATTGGTGTTCTCTCCAGTTGTTTTCCTAACAACTGTTATGAGGTGTATCCCAGACTTACATGATGTTTGCCTCCCTCTGGAACTCATTTTCATAGGATAGTTGCCTTATCTTGTCTCAGTGGAAGAGGAGGCACTTAGTCCTGAGGTTTGATGTACCAGATGGGTTTGTACTAGGGGTAGAGGAGAGTATGGAGAAAGTGGGTGGGAGGGTAGGACTTGGAGAAGGAGAAGGAGGAAGGATTAGGATTGGAATGTAAAATCAGCAAAAATTCATAAATAAAAAAAGTAATTAAAAAACAACTTATGCTCTGGACACTTGGTGTCACAAGTTCAATTGTTTGTAAACTATGTTTAAGTAGTAAACTCCAGTGGGTTACCCATAACAATAGCTGAAGCAAAAGAAAACATTAACACACTTTTTGATAGTTGTAACTAAAGAAGAAATGAATAATTCTCCTATAAAATCTATAAAAACCCAAATAATGGAAGGAAATGCATAAAACAGTTTAAGACCTAAAAATGGAAATAGAATCAATGAAGAAAATACAAACAGGCAAATTTGGAAATGAAAAATTTAGGAACTTGATCAGGAAAGTCAGGGATCTGCATAACCAACAGAATAAAAGAGAGAGAAAACAGAATCTTAGGCATTGAAGAAATGAAAGAGGAAATAGATACCTTGGTCAATGAAAATCTGAAATCTAAGAAAACCCTAGGACAAAAAATTCAGAAAATTTAGGATACTATGGACAGACCAAGTCTAGAGGAAAGAGAAAGAGAGAAAGGTTAAGAAACACAGGTCAAAGACACAGAAAACATCCTCATCAAAATCACTGAAGAAAACTTGCCTAACAGAAAGAAGGAGATTCATGTCAATATACAAAAAGCATAAACAATATCAAATATACAGGAGAAGAGAAGAAAGTCCTTTCAGAACATAATAATGGAAAGTAAACTATGACATAAAGAAAGATTTCCCATGATTTTTTTAATATCTCATGAATTGGTAGGAATAACATAATAAATTTGGTCATCATACTAAAAGTAATCTAGAGTCGATGCAAGCACGACCAAAAAATTCTAGCATAATTCTTCACATATTGTGAAAGGACAATTTTCAGCTTTCTGTGGAAGCACCAAAAACCCAGTGTAGCTAACAAAAAACAAAACAAAACAAAAAACAAAAACCCTGAATAATAAAAGGACTCTTGGAGGTCTCATTAGCTTGATTTTAAATTGTAAAAGAAAGTTATATTTAAAAAATACCATGGTGGGAGTGCAGACACTACGGAGGTCAGTCTGTAATATCTTAAAAAAACTTGGAAAGCTCTGCCTCGGGACCCAGCCATACCACTTCTGGGTATACATCCAAATGATTCCTCAACGAATCACAAGGAAGTTTCCTCATCTATGTTCATAACAGCCTTATTTGTAATAGCTAGAAACTGGAAACAACCCAGATGTCCCTCAACCGAAGAATGGGTTAAAAAACTGTGGTGCATCTACACAATGGAATACTACTCAGCTATCAGAAACAATGAAATCATGCAATTTGCAAGTTCATCCTGAGTTAGCTAATCCAGACTCGACTCAGAAGGATACACATGGCATCTATTCACTTATAATCAGATTTTAGCCATATAATCCAGGATAACTATACTACAACCAATGCACCAAAAGGAATATGAACATAGAATTTTTTTTCCTGTCAATGAGACACTTTGCCCTAGTGGTGCTGCTTTGTAGGCTTCCAGTGCATGAGGAAGCTCTTGGCCCTCAAAAGACTTCTGAACTGGGGCGGGGGACTGCTATGTGGGGACATTCCACTCCAGAGGAGTATGATGGAAGGGATAGGGGGTAAGGATGGGAGGGCAGGACTGGGAGGGGCAGAAATAGGACACTGTGTTGGAGATGTAACCTGAACTAATAAATAAATATTTTAAAAATTACCATGGTATTGGCACAAAAATAGAAATATTGACCAATGGAAATAAACTGAAGACCCAAACATAAATTCACATACCTATGGACACATAATTTTTGATAAAAATAAAAGACAGAAATGCATATTGGAAAATGATATTATCTTTAACAAATGGTGCTGATCAACTAAACAGTTAATGTAGAAGAATCCAAATAAGTCTGTACTTATAACCCTACATACAACTCATCTCCAAATGGATCTAAGACATAAACATAAAACCAGAATCATAGATCATGACAGAAGACAAAAAGGGATAGACATTAACTCATTTGCACAGGAAAAGGCTTTCTGAGCAGAATAACTTTTCTATAAGCACAAAGATAAATTGTACCTAATAAAATTGCAAATCTTCTGGATTGCAAAGAACATTGTCATTTTGACATATTGTTAACAACTATACATCTGGAAGAGGGCTAAAATCCAAAATATATAAATAACTCAAAAGACTATATATCAAGTTACAAATAAACCAATTAAAATTGGAGTATAAATCTAAGTAGAGAATTATCAAAAGAGTAAACTAAAATGACTAGGAAACACTTAAAGAAATGTTCAACATCCTTAGCCATCAGGGAAATGTAAATGAAAACTACTTTGAGATTTCATTTCACACGTGTAAGAGTGGCTTAGATCAATAAAACAGGTGATAGCTCATGGTAGTGAGGATGCCCTGTAAGGAGATCACTCATCCATTGCTGGTGGGAGTGCAAACTTGTACAGCTTCTATAAAAATCCGTGTGAAGGTTCCTCAAGAACATGAAAATTGATCTGTTCCAATATTTAACTATACCATTCCTGAGCATATACCCAAAGGACCCTTCATCCTTCTACAGTGTTACTTGTTAATCACACTCATTGTTAGTCATAATAGCTATTAAATGGAAGCAACCTAGATGTCCTTCAGTAGAACTATGATAAAGAATATGTGGTGCATTTACACAATGTAGTGGTACTCAGCAGTTAAAAAAAAAAAGGAAATCATGAAACTCACAGGTAAATGGGTAGAACATATGTGTGTATTCTGTACCAAACAACCCAGCTGTTACCAAATATATATATCCTGTTTTATGTAACCCAAACCCAGAAAAACAAATTTGGCATATGTTCACTTATATATGGATGTGCTACGTGTTTAGGTGTTACATCAATAATTATCAACCTATAATAAATAGAATCACAGAAATTAGATAAAGGAACTGAGTCTTGGAAAAAAAAGATGGGTTCTTATTGAAAAGGACAATAGAACAGATAGTTGTAGGTGGATTGTCTGGCAACTGTAATGGGAGGATCAATTGGGGAGGGTGAAACAAGAGTATGCTGAGAGAGGGAGAAAAATAGAGAGAGAGCTAAAGTTAAGGACCCTTTGTGGGGCATTATGGAAACCTTCTATATACAATAAAAGCTTCCTAAAATATCTACATATATGAAGTATATCTAAATGAGTTCACCCAAAAATAGGGTAGAGAAAGCTCCAACTGGGTATCTCTTTTCATCAAAAAAAGTTTCTGGTATTGGGACTGGGTTATATTTAATTGATTTTTTGGCATAGGAGGTCCCATAAGAACTCCTGAACAACCCAGCTGTTTCCAGGTCTACAGGTTGTTCCATACAAACTGAGGTTAAGGCTCCATTGCTAAAGACAACACTTATTCAACCTAATGAACACAGAGATATCAAGCTGGTACTTACATAAGGCCTTCTACCTATATTCTAGTATCTTTGGTACAGGAAGTTACTGGCATGCTACCAAAGGAGAATTGTAAACATCAGCTCAGTCAAAAACCCTTTGCCCTACGGTGAGCAACCAAACAATATCTGATTGGACTTATGGCCTACTCTCAAGACGGATCCCATATTTGACACTGCTTGTATGAATAAGAACCTGAGACTAGATATCTCAAGCTCGTAGTTTAAAACCAAACAATATTATTCAAAACAACAAATAAATAAATAAATAAATAGAAAATAAGCCACAACCAAAAAGCATGTAGTTATAAAATGACTCCCAATGACATCATTGCAGATTAATGCCTTGCTCAGCCATTATCAGAGAAACCTCCATCTGCAGTAAATTGGAACAAATACAGAGACCCATAGGTAGACATTTTGCAGAGTGAGAGACCTTAGAATACTCAGCCCTGAACTTGAAGTCTCCACCAAATCCTTCTCTCCCAGCTCCAGGAACCCGAGGAAGAGGAGGTAAAGAGAGTGTAAGAGCCAGTGATGATGGAGGACACCTAGAAAACAAAGCCCTCTACATCAGCATAATCAAAGCAAATGTGAACTCACAGAGATGGAGGCAGCATATACAGGATCTTCAAGAGTTGGCATCAGATAGGGAACTAGAGGTAAAAGGAAAAAAGAACCCATGCCCCCATCCCTGAACCAGAAGCAATATCTGATTGAATACTACTTGCAAATGAAAATTTAGTTTTCTTAAGATGAAACAAACTACTGCTAAGGATAAGCTGCATGGCCAGCAGTGGTGGCCATCTGAAAATGAACTCCATCTCATCTTTGGAGTTTTGTTGTTTCATAGTGTCATGGCACGGATTTCCTTTTTTAAAAAATTAAATTATTTTTATATTATTTTATAAGTATATCTTATATATTTATTATATATTATTTCATCATATATTTATATAGTATATTACATATTTATCTGTATAATGTATAATGCTTACATATTAATATGTATATATCTTCTGGCTTTTTACCCTACAGGTCCTTTGCATATATATTACAGCTTCCAGTTTAGTGTTTTCATGGGATTCTTGAGTATACAGATGAATGGGTCTCTGTTAATTATGCCTTATTTTGAGTTCTTTTTCTTCAATTTGGTTGTTTTGTCCTACTAAGATGTATTAGTATTTGTTTTATTTTATTATTATCCATTAGAATCCTGTTTACTTTCTAATGAGAGAAAAAACAGGGTGTATCTGGATGGGAGTGGAGAAGGGAAAGAACTGGGAGGAGTAGAGGGAGAGGAAACCATAATCAGAATATATTTTTAAAGAAAAAGATATCTTTTCTATAGTAGGAAAAAAAAGAAAAATAAAGAAAGAAAACCACATCAAATGTTTTCCTTTAATGTCTATGACTCCATTGGGCATAGTTTTTGAACATGTTCTCAGTGCTAGGAATGAGTCCCCTCCTGTGGAGCAGCCTCAGATCCAATCAAGAGGGCATTTGCTTTTCCCAGAAACTTGCCACTGTATTACTATTCCATGTGTTTCAATATTATTTTCGTTTTTTAAATATCCTTAACACCTAGCATTTCATGACAATATCACCTATGGTCCTTGAAGTCTCCTTAAGGAGGGTTATTTTCAGAATGAACATAACCATCAGTCTGTTTAAACTTACTTTGGAAATCACTTTAGTTGTCTATATTGTTTAATCAAGGAGACAAATACAACCACACTAAATAGAATCAGTTTTATATGTTATCAGTAAAAATGCTAATTAATTGGTTGATATCACAGAAAATCACTGAGTATTATTTTGAAGGTTCCAAAGCCAGGGCTCAATGGTATTTCTGAAATATCCCTTATAGAGGACCTCACAAACAAACAATTGAGCAGGTAGCAATTGAACACACAATTGCTCTCCCTGGAGGCAGTAATGGTTGCATCAATATCAGCAGGACATTGTATCACAATGCTAAGTGGAGGCAATTCCAAGCAGGTATTCAAGTGAACTGATAAGGAAGGGATCTGTCAACACAAAGAGGTTTGTTTTCTGAAAGCAATGGCTCTCCTATTGAACAGTACACAATGCTTTATCCATGTGTTTTATTTGTTTTTGTAAACAATAAAATTGTGTAAGGACACCATGCCCTTCCTAGCACCAAGGAAATAGAAACACTACAATTTTGGAATATATGTATATGCAAGAGTAATGAAAGAAAAGGAGTCTATGGGGGGCACATGGGTGAAGTTGGAGGAAAGAAAGGGAGAGTTGGGATGATGTAATTATAATATAACTGAAAAATTGTTTAAAATGTTAAAATCCTATAAAAATGGAAACAAATGATTACCCTTTAAAATAGCTAAGCAGGGTCACGAAATGTGAAAAGAATTATAACATTATTTTCACTTCTTTTATTAATATTCAATGTGGAGCTTTTATTAGCACAATTTTAGAACTCACATTTAATGATTTAATGCTATTTTATCAAATCAAGCTCCATTGTACCTGATTTAGTTGTTATATCCATCAGAATATTAATTTGACATAAATTATACAACAGAATACCTGTCATGCTCAGTTAATATTCTGTGAACAGGGAAAATGTTACATATATTAGACACATGGTTTTCTTTCTTCCTTCCTTTATTTCATTCATTCTTTTAACTGTTTTCTTTTATGGTTTTTTGAGACAGAGTTTCTCTGTGTTGCCCTGGTTATTTTGGAACTCACTGTGTAGACAAGGCTAGCCTTGAATTCACACAGATCTACCTACCTCTGAGTGCTGGAACTAACATTCTGTGTCACCACCGCCCTGCTTTAGATACACATTTTTCATTTGAATACTTATATATTTTTCCATTATTTTAAAGCATCTTCTAAAGTGATGAAAACACAGTGTTATAATGATTGCTTGCATTTGCCCCTTGGATTTGAAAGCGAAATTTTTTATGTATATTTATTACTTCAAGTTACATCTCGATCACGGTGCCCTCTTTCCACCCTTCCTGGTCTCACCCTCCCATCTTTTTCCCCCTCCCACCTATCCTACTGAAAGTGAATTTAAGGATCAGGTACTGTATATTGTACACATTCGACTGGGCTCTACCCAGTACTGTGTATTCTGCACATACAACTGCGTTCTACCCTTAGAATTGCCAATAGTTAGATACTATTTGACCATCAAGTAACTCTTCAGAGTCTGCATATAACCACCATTTTTGCTCTGTGCATATGAGAAATCAAAATCCCTTTCTCTTAGTTTAAGACAAGTATGAAGAGCTACACTGCCTTTTTAGTCTTCAGTTTTTAATATGTGACAAGTCATTTATTTCTCTTAACTATTCCTGTTATTATACTCCTTTACAGTTGTTCTTGGCAAAAGCAAACTCTTGTAAAAATATTAGAGATATATTTTCCTAAGTTTTTCAGGAATGATCTAAACTGAGAACAATGGGTATACTACTCCCTTGTCTGCCATTGTGGAACACTCCTTTATTTGTACAACACCTGGTTTAGGGTAGCAAGGAAGGTATTAAACATATGGATGAATGAAAAATATACCATTTGATGAATATGGCCCAAACACATAACATACTTGAAAGAAATTATCTATATATTGTTCAGCACTATGTTCAATATACCAATAAAATAAGTTTGCAAAACTATTGAATTGGAAAATGATGTTGATGCATATTTTCTCTGGTGTATATATCAGAGACATGGTTGGTGGTAAGAAAGACATGGTGAAAGCAGCAGTATATAGAAATTGTTAAATGTAGTCATATAAAGTAGTAGCTGAGAGTTCCTAAGTAAAATATTTTAAAAACCCCACTGATTTCCTATAGATTAAGAGAAAAAAAAAAGCGAAGATGTTTTTGATGACTTAAGATGGAATGAGAAGACCAGACTCCTAGTGAATTCCTCACAGCAAGTCTAGCACATTGAATGATAAGGAACAAGACTCAAAAGCTTCTGATGGGAATATGTAAGTACATACACTAAAAATCCTTGAAACTTGAGAGTTCCTGAGACTCCTGGGGCTGCAGCAGTAGCCTTGTCTGAGGAAAAGTGGTATTAAGCATTCAGATGTCCAATATAACACATAATATCTGTCCTCTTAGATACAGTCTACTTAAAGTCACACTAGTGAAACTTTCTAATTCATAACATTTAATACATCTTGGCACCATCCAGGAGAATATGTGTAGAATCGGGGCCTGATAGCTCTGGACTTAGTGTCTCAGGTTTTTTCATGGTGCTGACAGGATTCAGTGAAGAACCTTAGAGAAACACAATCACAACCCATAGCAAATAAATAGAGATGCTAAAACTGACATGCAATTTTTAAATGTTTTAAATGTTATACAAAACTAAACTTATTGTATGTATGAATGCTAAGCATATTAATATTTACCAAGACTGAATAGATACAGTACAAATATATAACAGTATGTATGTGAAAGAAAGATGTGTGGATATATGGGAGCTCCCCTCTATATTCCAGAGGAGAGAGGTCTCAAAGGACATTCAGCTCATCAAATGTAAGCTAAACATATTGAAGAGGATATTATTATCACTGAGAAACTGTCCTCTGTGGCTTGGTGTTGATAATATTGTGCAATTGACCAATGGAATAACAATCGGAATAAAAGTTTCAAGAATAAAAGTGGTGATCAGGTGAGGGAATACAGGGTGGGAAGAGGTAGGGCTGGGAGAAAAAAGCAAAACTAATGCGAGCCAGATTTCTGGGACAAACTGGGGACCTAAGAAGGGAAGGCTCCTGTGAGGATATATGGGTAAGTCTAGCTGAATATCCTAGCACCAGGGGATATGGAAACTATGAAGTAGCCATCTTCTAAAAACAGGAAGGACTGCCAGTGGAGTGAGGGGGACAGCAACCCACCCATAAAACCATTGATCCAAAATCTACCCTTCCTACAAGATGTGCAGTGATAAGGACAGAGCAGAGATTGAGGGAATGGCCAGCCAAGGTGTGGTCCAATTTGAGACCCAACCTATGGGATACTGATACTCTTAATGATGTTCCACTATTCTTCCAGACAAGAGTATAGCATGACTGTCCTCTGAGAGGTTTCCCCCAGCAAAGGATCAAAATAGGTTCTGAAACTCACACCCAAACATTGGACAGATACCTGGGATTCTTGTGGAAGAATTGGGGGAAGAATAGTGGCACTAGGAGGAATGAACTGCACAACACCACCAAGACAGGCAACTAACCCAGGCCCATGGGGGTCACAGAGATTGAACTGTCAACCAGAGAGTATGTATGGGCTGAACTCATGCCCACTCCACACCGAGGGATATTCTGGTCTTAATTGGGCCCCCTATCAATTGGAGCAGGGGCTATCCCTAACACACACTCTTTTGCCTACAGTCGGATAACTTTCCCCTAGCTGGGCTGTGTTGACTGGCTTCAGTGGGAGAGGATACACTTTGTTCTCATGTGACATGAGATACTGGGGAGGGTTGATGAGTGGGATTCCTTCTCTATGAAGTCTTCCCCTGGTATGCTTCTCTGTAAAACATGCTGAATGTTATGAAGAAGTTGAGTTTTTGTGCTTCTCAAAAGCCTTCAAATTAGCTTTCTAAGGTGTGTCCCACTTGCTAAGGACAGGTGACTAGGATTAGGAGAAATAGGCTATTACTCTCAATAGTAGCAGAAGAAGCCAGAATTTCTTATATATTTGGTTCTTATGTTTGCTTCTGTTGTTCATTTCTTTGCTAAAAATACCATGTTTCCCATTGTTCTCTAGGTCAATCTGCAACTCATTATTTAGTTCACTTTGGCCTAGAGGTTGTAAGGTTCCTACTCCCAACCCATCTAAGTGGTAGGATTACAGATATGAGCCATCTTATCAGGCACTGTACTTACTAAACTTCTGAACTCACAGAAAAGCCCAATGAGGCCAATTGAGAGGAATACTGAAGCTAAGAAACCTAGTTACTAGGCACAATAATAATTTCTGATCTTCTCAAGAGGAACAGTGTTGTCTAAGATTGTCCACCACACATAATACTTAAGAGTAATAAAATGCAAAGGCATCATGTTTCTCAGAAACAAAACAAGAAATGGTCTCTGTATAACCATTTGTAAGATCCAAATTTAATTCATTTAAGTAGTTTGGTAATTTAAATAGGAATTAATCACTAAATTTTCATGAAGAATAATATGATAGTCTTACAAATCTTGAGCACAGCTCTATGTACCTCCTACTTTCCTTATCCATTAAATCCTCCTCTTTTGTATAACCTATGCTGCTCTGGTGTGTGTGTGTGTGTGTGTGTGTGTGTGTGTGTGCGTGTGTAGTGTGGTGTGTTAGCATACTAATTTATAGTACATTCTACTTTTTAAACATATATTCCTCTACCTATTATGCATCCACATCCTGTTAAAACAATTTTAAGTCAACCATGCATTTAAGACACACAAAATGACTGAGCATCATACTTTAGCAAACAAGTCAGCACAAGGTGTGAGTTTTTGACCTTCATTGTTGCATGGATGACTAAGAAGTCTGTTGTGCTGATACTGTCTGGCATCTCAGGACAGTATCACAGCAAACTCCACTAGCCCAGAAAAGGTCAAGGTTTAAAATGAGGAGTAAAGTTTCTACCAAGGGCATACAACTTTCACTTTATTATAAAATATAAAACTTTTGGACAGTGAAGTCATCATGTTAGAGACTAACCATTATGTTTCCCATTTCTATGACAAAGTACCTGACCAAAAAAAAAAAAAAAAAAGGAAGGTTTCTGTTAACATGCAGTTTGAGAATGCAGTTCATCACTGTAAAAGGATAGTTGTAGCCAGACTATTTGACTACTTATTCGGTTCTTTTATTTACCACCACTCTCCAACCTTATTTGACCCTTCCAACTCTCCAGCACTATGTAGGAGAGAACGAAGGACAGAAGGGAAATGGGGCAGTATTATTCTTAGAATACTTCCTGCTGATTAGAGGCATTGAGTTCCTTGGGGCAGAATTGATCTTCACCAAAATGATAACCAATTTCATCTTCCTGTCTCTTTGTGCATGACTACTTCACACACAGCAACCAACAGCATACAACCACCAACAAGCCAACAACGTTAACCGCAATCCTGCTTCGTGGGGTCTTAGCGTTTATATAACCTCTGAAAAATTTCCAGATTTCCAAACATGACACACAAGCAGACACAATCTGCAGTTGTCAAAACCGCAACACTGCTATTGCATGAGGCAAATCATAGTCACCTGCTATGAATCAGCCTCTTATCACAAACCAGTAATTAAAACAAAAAGACATTCCCATAAGATTTCTGTGTTTTTAAAGAAATGAAAAATTCTCACTACATGTGATGGGTAGAACAGATGTTAAGTACTGAGCTCTCTCTCCAGTCCTGGTAGATCAGATCTTAAGGGCAAGAGGCAGTTGATCACACTGTATGATATAAGAGATACCTAATAATAATTATGGTTCTACACTCACTTTATGCTCTATATGTCTAAGTCATCATTCCATGGGATGCTGTCACCCCATTCAGAGTGGGTGGTCCTAATTCAGTAATAACTCAATAGAAACCCCATTACAGACACACCCAGAAATTTGTCTCCTTAATGATGCTAAATGTATCTAAGTTGACAGTAAAGATTAACCACTATAGGGACCAAATATATATTGAATGTAGATCCATCATCTGGTTGATATATTATGATGTTTGTTATCTAGGCAATGAGTCTTTGAAACTACCACACATTATTTTTCATATCCATGAAAAATATCCCTTGATTGATGACTTTCACTATTAGCTAAGATGTGAGCATACTGTATGTTTTATAGTCTTTGCAACTTTACAATACACATAAGCATATAAAGCTTTGAGAGATGTAAATCTGAGTCTGATTTGCCTATTTATTTATTTATTCATTGATGTATTTTTTATTTGCTCATTATTTCCTGCATTCCCTGTTTTATTGATTTAGTCCCAAACAACCATTAACATTTTGTGCAATTACACTGTGTATTTTGGAAAACAGTGCAGTAAGTAGTTTACTCCTGCCATTTTTGTACTTTTTTTATTTTTTAATGAGTATGTATCTTCCATGGGAAGGGTGAAATACATGCACACACACACACACACACACACACACACACACACACACACACACAGACACATTCACGCACCCTGTGTGTGTATGACACTTTACATACAGAACGAAAAGCTAGACCCTTTCACTAAGTAGCCATTTGTAGAACTTTGGTTTAGATCAAGGAGAAAGAAAAATATATGCACCAAAGCAAGAGAGCTAGGGAGCTCTCATTTTCTTTACTTCATAATCCAAAGCACTTTGGCACAGATAAAACCAGCACTCCTGCTGGCATTATTATCTCTGATAGAAAATCCTCTCCCCCTGTGTTGTGAGGGTCCACAGAACAATCTATGCCACGGTGACAGAAGCAATAGCAAATGGGCATGGGGAGAATTTCAGTGTAAGATAGAAAGAGTTTGGATAGACTGGACAAACACAGCTAACAAAAAGGCGACAAAGCCCTGAAATTTTGCTCTTTGTGTTTGTTCCAACTTTACCAGTTCTTTTTCTGTTTCCTTAAAGTTCCCATAGAGAAGAGACATTCACATAAAATGATCCTTTTGTAAACCACAGAGGAACAAACAGATATGAAAACAAAGCAGCAGAAAGAAGGACGAGCTTAATTTAAACTTGGGATGATGGGATGCCAGAGAATATTCGTTTCCTTTCACTCATATGATTACTTGGAACGGCAGCAATTTTGCTAACCACACTTTTCTTTTGATAGCTCTTAGAAAAAGCCTTGTACTTATTGTTCTATTCCAAGCTTTGAATAATAAAGTTTTATAGAATAAAAAAATTCTAGATAGAGTTATCTGGGTGCACAGAAAATACCACTTTTTAAGTGAATAAATTCTTTTAATTATAAACGTACACATATTTGGCATGGAATTCATAACCATGTAATACAGTTTTTAAAAATTTTCTATGATTCAGCTATTCAGAGAAAAGGGCATTATTAACATACTAATACTGATGATTGATACATGCTGAGACTCAAATATCCTTGGGTAGAAGTAAATACATAGATTAAAATTTTCTGTAGTATTTTACTACATTAAACCCCTACTTGTATTCAAATTATTATTATTATTTACAAAAATACCTATTTAAAACAATCATGAAAGTTACATTTAAATATAAACAAAAGGTCATGTATTTATTATTGTGGCCAATAATAAAAGCACCTCCAGAAAGCCCATGTCTTAGTCATAAACCACCACCAAAATTATTTGGATTGCAGATCATCTAAGAGATAAGTCACTTAAGGAAAAATAATAGGTCATTAGTAGTGTGACCTTGAGAAGATTTGGAACTCAGACCTGTCCATTCCCTGTCTCTCCTTCTTAGATGTTATAAAATAAACAGTTCTTTCCCACCCACTTATAATAATATACTTTCCCAGCACAGAAATAAATTGATGGAACCAAACAACCATGGTCTGGACCTGTGAAGTGATAAGCAATATACCTAATTGTTCCTTGTAATTTATCTCACATATTTTCTCAGAGGATGGTTAGTTGACTAGCATACTCATTAATTATTTCCCTTTGAAAGATGTATTAGTAATTTTAACTGCTGTTATGGGTAGATATAAGTAAATGCACATTTTATACTGCACAATTCAAGGAGGCAATATTGATTTACTTTGTTTTACTGATCAAAGTAATAGGTTGAAATATAATCAACGTAAGATTTTAGTTTTTCACACTGTTTATGTGCTAAGAATATTCATTCTAAATCGTTGTCTTCTCTCTGCATATTAAGTTCTATAGGGGAAGGAGGAGAGGGCAAGATAACCAGAATGTAGGCAAGTTTGGGATGTAGGTGGTCCACATGTGCATCCTGCAACTTTTCTTTACCTGAGTCAACTCTTTTTCTGATTTAGCTGTTAATTGTTTAGGGCTGTTTAATTTCAAATCACCTTATAAAGTTTGAAACAAATTATTCAACTATAGAGTAGCTAGTCTAATAATAGGCTCTAACCAGTTAATATTTCCCAATAGTTTTTGAAAGTCACTAAGTGTTTGTAACTGATATCTTCTTTTCAATACCTTTTATGATTGAATCTTTGTTGATGTAACTTGAATCCTCCTCTCTGTATTTTTCCGAAAGACTCTACAAATTTCTACTAGGTAAAATCTGTTTTCCTCATTAAGCTAATTGCAGCAAAACCAACCAACAAGTTATCATCCATATAATGGTAAATTATGGTTTGAGGAATTTGTTCACGAATTATTTCTAGAAGCTGTTGTACAAAATATTGACATAGAATTGGAGTTTTTAATAATTAGTGAAAAAGAACTTTCCATTGGTATTATTTCACAGATTGAGTACTGTTATAAGTAAGTACTGTAAAAGCAATTTTTTCTCTATTTTACACTTATTGTTGAATAATAAAGAAGCAGCCCTTTAAGTAAATTGTTATTATAGGTCATCTTTTTGGTAATGGAGAAGGTAAGGGGGTTCCAGTCTATAATGGACCCATAGGTTGTATCAGTTTATTTACAGCCCTTAAATCAGTCAACATCCTTCAATTCCCAGATTTCTTTTTAAACACAGATGTAGGACAATCTCAAGGATTTGTAGACTGTTCTATTTGTTGAGTTTCCAGCTATTCTTGTATCAGCTACTCTAGTACCTGTAGTTTTTGCTCATTCAAGGGTCATTGCTCTTATTAATGCAGGCATGTCAGTTAACTATTTAAAGTTAGAGCTTTTGGTCTTCTGATACCTCCAGAATTTCTTGTTCTATCTAGTAGAACTGCTCTGCTCTTGATTGATGGGTTACTTGTGTCTAAGGCTAGAGTAGTGTTGCTTTCTGTAACGTGCATTAGATCTCTAATATCTACCTTAGTTTTCTCCAGTTGCTCTGTGGATTGTTGACAGGAAATACTTGGCTCTTGTTTGTTGGAGGCTTCCAGTGAACTCCCCTAGGGAGTTTCCAGTCTTTATAGGATTATCTCCTAAGGAGTTTAGCATCAGTAAGGGATTACCTTCCATATCTCTCCCAGATCTTCATTCATAAATCCAGTGCCCACCCTTACCTTCTGCAATTCGGGGAAGGCTGAAGGCTTCTACAGAAATTTCTAGAAATTCCTTGCCTAAAACTCCTTTTCCCATGATCTCCCACAGTTAAAACAATGGACATTTTGATATCTAGAATTATTGGCTATTGTTTGTACAATTACATAGTCAATAGGTCAGTATCAGTTGATAAAATTATGGTATTTTTGACCCTATTGCAGCTTCTTCTTGTCACCCTGTCTACCATTGTAATTGAGAAACAACTTTCAGAATAGCTGCTGTGTCCATGGGCACTGATCAGGCATTTAAAGGTCTAAGACCCTTTTACATTCTGTGGGTTTTTGAAACCTGAACTTCTAATTAATCCCTTTCTCACATCTGAATCTGATATTGGCCTGTTTATAAAGGATGTTAATCTATGTAAGAAGTCAGTAAAATTCTCTCAGGGGCTTTGCATAATTTTGTGAATGACATAGACCCTTTTACTTTTTCCTCTACCTTATCCCACGCTCTTAAAGCTACTAAAGTACACTATAATAATAGAGTCATCAAAATTCACCTGCTTTTATAAATAAGCATATTGACCTTCATAGAACAACTGATCTTTCATGATATTAACGCCTTTAGACCTATTATGATTTTCCTTAATTGCGGCTTCTTCTCACCACCGTGTCAGCCATCTCCTCAATTTCTACTTTTGGTCTTAAAGAATGTGAAATAGAGTTTTCAATTTTTAATATTATTACTTCAGATTACATCTCCATTAGTGCCCTCTTTCCACCCCTCCCAGTTCCGCCCTCCCACCCTCTACTCCCTATCTCTTCCATGCCACTCCACTGGAGTGGAGTTCCCTGCATTACAGTCCCCTGCCCCAGTTCAACAGTCATATGTGGGCCAAGAGCCTTCTCATACACTAGGGACCTACAAGGCAGCACCACTAGGGCAAAGTGTCTCATTGACAGGAAGCAAAATCTATGTTCCTGTTCTCCTTGGTGTAGTATAGTTATGTCTAAAATCTGATTATAAGTAAATAGATGCCATGTACATCCTTCTGAGTCTGGGTTAGCTCAATCAGGATAAGCTTCTCTAGTTCCATCCATTTGGCTGCAAATTGCATGATTTCATTGTTCCTGATGGGTGAGTAGTATTCCATTGTGTAGATGTACCACAGTTTTTTGTTTTAATCCATTCCTCAGTTGAGGGACATCTGGGTTGCTTCTAGTTTCTAGCTATTACAAATAAGGCAGCTATGAATATAGATGAGGAAACTTCCTTGTAATTTGGTGAGGGATCATTTGGATATATACCCAGAAGTGGTATGTCTGGGTCTTGATGTAGAGCTCTTCCAAGTTTTCTAAGATATCACTAGATCGATTTCCATGGTGGTTGTACAAGCTTGCACTCCCATCAGGAATGGAGGTGTGTTCTGCTTTCTCTACAACCTCACCAGCATGTGCTGTCATTTGAGCTTTTGATCTTAGCCATTCTGACAGGTGTAAGAAGGAATCTCAGAGTGGTCTGGAGTTGCAGTTCTCTGATGATTAAGGATGCTGAGCATTTCTTCAAGAGTCTCTCAGCCATTAGGGATTCCTCCTTTGTGAATTCTCTGCTTAGCTCTGTTCCCCCCCCTCCTTTTTTTTGATTGGATTATTTGGTTTCTTGGCATTTAATTACTTGAACTCTGTAAATTTTGGATATTAACCCTCTGTCAGATTTGGGGTTCGTGAAGATTTTGTCCCAGTCTGTAGGTTGGCAGGGGGCACAAGCATATCTGAGCTTACCCAGAAAAGTGTTGGACATAATGATCCCTCTACTGGATATACAATCACTTGGAAGAACATTGCTCTCAGACAGGGCAGAGGGCTGCTCTTCCTGCACTGGTACAGTCTCCCACAGGTCTGATTACTGCAGGGTCTTGGGAGGTAGCCCCAACTGCCAGATAGAGGTACCTACTGGCTACCTGAGCGCCCTATATTCACACGGTTACCTCAATACCCTAAAGAGGACCAGCAGTTCCACTGAAATGGTCCAGAAGACATCAGGAAAAATTATCTTAGGGCAACCAGATGGCTAAAGGTCAGCAAAAGAGTTTTCAATTTTTTTAATGCAACAAAAGTCTACCTATATGATTAAAATTGTGTTTTGTGTTGGCTTATTGTGATTCAGTGTCTTAGAGGCTCCTGTGTCATTCCTTGCTGTTTCTATTTCTCTGATTTGTTGTCTCAAAGGCTCTTGCATTGTTCCTTGCTCTGAGCTGCAGATTTCTGAAGTTCTGGAGTCTTCCAAGTTTCTCTGGGCATCCTGCCAAACTCTAAGAACTGTTGTTTCCTTGGTCCATGATCCCAGGTCAATTTCCTCCTGAGACTTTTTTGTCAGATATCTCCTGTCCTCTGCAACATTTCTCTCAGATGTCCTGTGCTTTCTGCATCATTGATGGGTTTTCTCCTTCTTCAATCATGGTGGGTTTTTTTCCAAACATATTGAATGCAAGCTCAAAGTGTTATTTCCTTACATGAGGGGATAAAATGACAACCATACCCAAGTTTTCTAATACATAGTTTGGGCTGACCTCAGAGTGTTTCTATCTAAATATCTGCAGGCCTATACATACAAGTTTCTAGACTCCATATAATCTAATCTATAAGCATCAATCTTGAAGGCTTCAGCTTCAAGTTTCTTCTGATAATCTAGAGTACAGTCTTTTCAGCCTCCAAGACTTACTGTTGAATAAGTTCATACTTTCTCCATTTTTTCTGCACTCTGACTGACTGGTTCAATTCAACTGTTCTGATTCAAAACTTCTCTCCAAGCTGACTGATTCATACTGTATTTTCTCAGCTTCTCACTGAATTGCTCTCTTGGGAAAACTGCCTCTGAACTCCACAAACTGACTTGCACAAACTCAACTGCACTCAACTAAAACACACCAAAATACACTGAACTGTACTATATTCCTGAACTTCATTGTACTATCCCCAAGAACTTTCTTTTTCTCTTCTGATCTGCTAAGTAGCTTCTGTTTCTGGTCTGTTCTCATGAAAGTTGGGGATATCCTTATAGGGAGGTAGATAGGTAATCTTCAAAAACCTCAAGAGATATGTGGAATATGGCATACAAAGATGTTTTGTTAACTTAAGATTTTTTGATATTGAGACATGTGGGCTCCTGACAATACCCTACATTCTACTCCAAGTACATGATGAGGATTGAATAATCTTCATTTGGAGAAGGCTGCTGCATTAGTGGCAAGCTTTTCACTGGGCAAGAGAAAGCCCTTGCTTCAACTGTAGACAGAATGCTGTGTGAAAATGATAAAACTTGGAAGGAGGTAAGTCGACAGCCTAGCTCTGCCAAGACAGGGTAGGCAAGTCCTTCATAATTCCTACTTTACAATTAATGTCTGTCAGAGATACTGGGCCACAAGGCTGAAGATAGACATTCCAATGAATGGAGAGAAATTGGAGACTGTCCAGGAAGCCAGTTGTCTCTCATTTCTTAATTTTGGAAACTGCTGGCTCTCTACTTTCTGTTTACTCAAACATATTTATCCTTCTCAGGTCTCTGATGTAGTTGAAGACCAGATAGTTATAGTCTCACAGTTAAATTGTAAGTTGCTTAGGAATTAAAAGGATGTTTTAAGTTAGTAATGTAAGTTAGGGTAGAAACTGAGTTAGGTATGGAACTTTAAAGTCCTTGAGATAAACAACTCTGACTCATTCTTTCAAGTCTTTCTCTTATTCATCACGTTGTCTGTCCCTCAATTACACATCATTATTTGGGATTCAAGATGTGTATTAGAGATGTGTCTGTAATCCAGCCAGATCATACAGACTTAGGTATTTGGTTGTGATCTCTTGCTAGGTAGCTATGTTACTGGATTGAAATTCCTCTACAGGATTTCAGGAAATCTATTGTTCCTTCTACCAGACTACTCATTCTCAGGCTCATTTGTTTAGTCTTCCTCATATTTAAAAAAATTAAGCACTGAAATATCCCAATATTTCAGTATCAGGTATCTTGCAAGATATTCTAAATCAGAGGATATGATTAATTATTGATTAAGACCTCTGAGTCCATAAAGAGTCTCAGAACCAATTCAACTATGTTGGGTATTTGTTTACTATTTTTGTTGATGTTATGTGGGTCAACAACACCTACTGAGAAATACACCAACTAAAGCCTCAGAGGCAATTTTCTTTTCTTAATCCACATTCAAAAGAGTAATTGCTGACAAGGGTGTATCTTCAATAGAATTTTGATGCTGCTATAAATGTTGCCACAACTGGTAGAAATCTAGACAGTAGGAATATTAGATTCTCATGAATAAAATACAAATTTGCCTAAAAATGGAGATACACAGACATCACCTAGCAGAAGAGCAGAGTGATACTGAGTAAATAAAGAATGTTTTTATTAGATTAAAAAAGAAGATATTAAAGAGCAAACATACAAACTTGTATATTTTTTTCAAGACAGTTTCTCTATATAGCACCCTGAGGGCAAATTGTCTCATTGATAGGTAACAAAGTCTATGTTCCTGATATTTTTGGTGTGATGGTTGTAGGATAGTTATCCTGTACTATATAACTAAAATTCAATTGTAAATGAGTATTGCCATGTGCATCTTTCTGAGTATGGGTTCGCTCACTCAGGATGAGCTTTTCTAGTTCCATCCATTTGGCTGCAAATTGCATGATATCCTTTTTTCTGAAAGCTAAGTCGTATCCATTGTGTAAATGTACCACAGTTTTTTTTTTTAATCCATTCCTCAGTTGAGGGACATCTGTATTATTTACAGTTTCTAGCTATTACAAATAAGGCTGCTATGAACATAGATGAGGATATGTCCTTGTGGTTTGGTGAGGAATAATTTGGGTGGATACCCAGAAGTAGGATGGCTGGGTCTTGCAGAAGTAGGATGGCTGGGTCCTGAGGTAGGGCTATACCAAGTTTTCTAAGATATTGCCAGACTGATTTCCTTAGTGGTTGTACAAGTTTGCACTCCCACCAGCAGTGGAGGAATGTTCCCCCTGCTCTACAACCTTGCCAGCATGTGCTGTCATTTGAGTTTTTGATCTTAGCTGTTCTGACAGGTGTGAGATGGAATCTCAGTCATCTTGAGTTCCATTTCTCTGATGATTAAGGATGTTGAGCATTTCTTCAAATGTCTTACTGTCATTACAGATTCCTCCTTTGTGAATTCTTGGTTTAGCTCTATTTCCCATTTTTTGATTAGGTTACTTGATTTGCTGGTGTTTAATTTTATGAGTTCTTTATACATTTTGGATATTAGCCCTCTGTCAGAAGTGTAGTTTGTAAAATATGTTTCCAATCTGTAGACTGCCAATTTGTTCTAGTGACAGTGTCCTTTGCCTTACAGAAGATTTTCAGTGTCATGAGGTCCCATTTACTGATTGTTGTTCTTAGAGCCTGAGCTATTGGTGTTCTGTACAGGGTGTTGTCACCTGGGCCAATGAGTTCAATGCTTTTCCTCACTTTCTCTTCTATTATTTAGTGTGTCGGATCTTTGTTAAGATCTTTGATCCACTTGGACTTAAGTTTGGTTCAAGGTGATAAGTACGGGTCTAATTCCATTCTTTTACATGTTGACATCCACTTAGACCACCATTATTTGTTGATGATGCTGTCCTTTTTCCATTGTACAGTTTTGGCTCCTTTGTCAAAAATTAAGTGACTGTAGGTGTGTGGGTTCATTTCTGGGTCTTCAATTTGATTTCATTGATCCATTGGTCTGTTTCTATACCAGTACCATACTGTTTTTATTACTACTGCTCTGTAGTACAGCTTGAAATCAGGGATGATACTTCCAGATGTTCTGTTATTGTACAGGATTGACTAGGCTATTCTGAGTGTTTTTGTTACTCCTTATGAAGTTGAGAGTCGTTTTTTCCAGGTCTAAAAGGAATAGTGTTGGGATTTTGATAGGCATTGCATTGAATCTATACATAACTTTTGGTAGGATGGCCATTTTTATTATGTTGATCCTACCTATCCATGAGCATGGGAGATCTTTCCATCTTCTAATGGCCTCTTCAATTTCTTTCTAGTTCTTGTCATACAGGTTTTTCATTTGCTTGGTTAGAGTTACCCCAAGGTATTTCATGTTGTTTGTGGCTATTATGAAGGGTGTTGTTTCCCAATTTTTTTCTCAGACCTTTTATCTTTTGTATAAAGAAAGGCTTCTGATTTTTTGAATTAATTATGTATCCAGCAACCTTGCTGAAGGTGTTTATCAGTTTTGCAAATTTGACTTCTTTGTTACCAATTGGTATCCCCATGATCTCCTTTAGTTGTCTTATTGCTCTAGCAAGAACTTCTAGTTCTATGTTGAAGAGATATGGCAAAAGTGGGCATCATTGTCTTATCCCTGGGTTTAGAGGAAATGCTTCAATTTCTCTCCATCTAATTTGATGCTGGTTACTTTCTTGCTGTATATTGCCTTTATTATTTCTAGGTATGGTCATTGTATGCCTGTTCTCTTCAGGACTTGTAGCATGAAGAGGTTTTGGATTTTGTCAAATACTTTTTTGGCATCTAGTGATATGATCATGTGGTTTTTTCTTTCAGCTTTTTTATACGGTGAATTATGTTGGTGGATTTTAGTATGTTGAACCATCTCTGCATTCCTTGGATGAAGCCTACTTGATCATGGTGTATGATATTTTTGATGGGTTCTTGGATTCAGTTTGCCAGTACTTTATTAAGTATTTTTGCATTTATGTTCATGAGGGAAATTTGTCTGAAGTTCTCTTTCTTTGTTGGGTCTCTGTGTGGTTTAGGAATCAGGGTGACTGTAGCCTCATAGAATGAGTTTGGCAGTGTTCCTTGTGATTATATTTTGTGGAAGAGTATTGGTATTAGCTCTTCTTTGAATGTCTGGTAGAATTCCGTGCTGAAACCATCTGGACCTGGACTTTTTTTGGTTGGGAGATTTTAATGACTGTTTCTATTTCCTTAGGGCTTATAGGGCTGTTTAATCTGTTAACCTGATCTTGACTTAACTTTGGTAAGTGGAATCTATCAAGAAAATTGTTGATTTTGCTTAAGTTTCCAAATTTGGTGGAGTACAGATTTATAAATCAGGACCCAAAGATTCTCTAGATTTCCTCTATGTCTGCTGTTATTTCTCCCTTTTCATTTCTGATTTTGTTGATTTGTTTTTTTTTCCCTCTTCTTAGATTGATATTTCCTTTATTGAGTATGCAGTGCTCTTCCCTATCTTTGTTGATTACCTTTAGTTGAAAATCTATTTTATTTGATATTAAGATGGCTTGCTTCCTGGGTGCATTTTCTTGTTAAACCTTTTCCAAGCCCTTTACTATGAGGTAACTTATATCTTTGTTAAATCTGGGATTTAAGTGAAATATTTGAACAGGGTGGTACTGGCA
>CAJQZJ010032178.1:8843099-8909932 GCA_907164525.1 Lophiomys imhausi | reverse complement strand
TGCCAGTACCACCCTGTTCAAATATTTCACTTAAATCCCAGATTTAAGTAACTCTGTAACCTTGAGAGCAACTTTGAACTGTAGTAACAATTCGAAATCTGACCAAAAACTTCAAAAATCTCTTGTGTTTTAGAAATGCCAAAAAAGAAAAATATCCTTTCCACCTCTCGATATAGGAAAATCAAAGACATTTAAACAAAAATCAAGCAAAGAAACAATATTCCAAAAGCCTTGGCATGTCTAACCATGCCATCCCATGCTGCAATTAAAACTTTATTCATTATTCCTTGAAATCTAGTTACAACTGTATTTCATTGGTGGACCTTTACCAGATATCCCTGAGAAGTACCTCATAGCGAGGGAGCTCTTAGCTCCAGCTGCCATCAATGTTGTGTTATTTATCAGGAAAGGCTTCCCTCTTTCCTTCATTATCATTGTTGGCAATTTAACATTCCATCTATACTTAATGAATGTATTGCCATCAATAAGCCCAGACTGATCATGGTGGATTTATATATCACCATATTTATAGCACGTATGACTCCATTAATTATTAAAAATCCACTGTGTTATAATCCTGTTGGTATAATACTACAAACATAGATTCATTGAAGTAGAGCATGTAAGAGTTTGTTTGTTTTCAGTAAACTTGATTATGAAGTACAACGAGTTACTTTTACAACACAGTACTCATCAAAATCTTAGACTGATTCAGTAGCCATGATTTTATTCTCCTGCCTCTAAAAGAACCAATACTGGAAATTACAGTGAAAGTGAATTAGTGAAAGCATCTTTAGACTTTAATCACTTTCAAATTGGATGTGACTACAGTGAGAAAAGTTTATACCCTGAATACAGTTCATATTCTCTACTAATGAACTACTCTTTCTCTCCACTATGTAACACAACCTAATGAAGGATTATCACATGATATTAAGAAGCTACACTTTTGAAATCAAGTATCTCATGTCTTTGAAATAATTTTTTTTTTTGGCTAGACAAGTTGGCAATACTGGAGACATTTGTGAGCTTGTAATTTTGATTAATAGACTAGTTATTATCTAACAAATAGAAAATTCACACTCTGTGACTTAATGTAAGGAAAGTTCTTTATAAATAATGTTTTATATTTCTATCACAATCAATTGAATTAGGCTGATGCTAGAACAGAAGGTACCTTGTTGTTATGTGACTTTTTGTCCCATCTCAGCACTCACATCCTTCTTTTACTGAAGGATCTTTTGCTCACATCCTTTAACAGTATCTCATTTTCTCCTTTCCCTGAAAAGTTCATCTGCAGTAAATTTTTTCAATTTTTGTCTAATGCTTTGTTTTAGGACTGACAGTCCTAAGGCTGAAGTGCTTATATGGTTCTTTTGTATTATAAAACAGATCAAAGTTTAAAACAAAAAGGAAAAAGAAAGATAAGAAATAGCTTGAGTTAGGCTTTACATGAGCAATGAGTTATGTACAATGATTATAATAAAGCATTTTCTGTGCTTGCTGGAAAGTTTCAATATAGCAAGAACATACTAAGATACTATATGTAGAAGTTAGTTTTGCGTATCACTCATATATAATATACACAGAGGAATAAAATATTACAACAGAATAAAACTATGCGTAAACCATGAAGCACTGAGACTAGATAAATAAATAACATGAGTTGTATTAATAAGATTATAAAATCTATGAATCATAATATCCATAAAACTGGTACTGTGATTTAGAATATGATTAATCTAGCATAGTATAAACAATGCCTGCCTCTCTCTGTTTAATTTTTATTTCTCTAGACTGTAATGTAAGGGAGTCTTTTCTCCAGAAGAGGATGAGAAAATAAAAATTTATGCTTGAGTTCATAGTATTGAATTCTAATTCTCTCACTTTTACACTGGAGTTTTCTGAAAGAAAGATGAGGGTAATATGCCATTTAACAGATTCCTACTGAGGCATGTGAATTGCAACAGCTGTCCCCCTTAGTAGGAGTATTTAGCTTTATTGTCTTGCTGTTTTGACCGTTCTTGGAATGGTTCCAAATGTGAAACAGTTTTGCCTCTACCCCACATGGCTATTTCAAGCAGTTTTATATTTGAACTCTAAGTGGAAACTGGAGGAACTTATTTCCAAACTAATTTTATTAGGTGTGATCATCTAATTATTCACATTGATATAAATATGTGTTTCTTTGTTTTTTAGTGAAAAGCATGCATATAGAATTGATTTAAGAAAACTAGTTAAATAACAATCAAATACAAAGCAAATAATCTTTAAGATTATTCAAATTAAAATACAATACCTCTAATTCAAATTATTGTGGAATTAAATTACCCCCTCCATTAAAGTTGTACATAAAAAATCAAACATATATTCTGTACTTAAGGATTTGAAGGTAATTAATAATCACATTAGGGAGAATAAATTTGTTAATCTGATTAGATTAAGCATTGCTTTTGAATCAAGAATATTTACTGCACTCATTATTGCTATCAATAATGTGTCCTCTTAGATGATCACAAGGTCAAGTTCTCATTCACTGATAGCACCTGGACATTATTTCTTCAATCATCTTATCCATTCTTTCATATTGTCTTGTTCATTCAGTTGATAATTCATCAACTCAGTACATACTTCTGAAATACCACTGAAAATTGAATATGATCAAATAAATTTTTATAGCTTGAAAAAGCTTTAGAGACAAGTACATAAATAAATATATATATTTTTGGAAATTATTGCTTACTTGAGAGAGATAATTATTGAATTGATGAATAATTGAAATGTTCTTATTTCAATTATTTTTTTAATGTTTATTTATTACTTCAAGTTACATCTCCAACACAGTCTCCACCCTTCACCCATCCTGGTCCCACCCTCCCACTCCCTCCTCCTTCTCCCAAAACTCATAACTCTTTTTTTAAATAATTAGGCCACAATTATGAAAATTATAAGGTACAATATACATTCCCAATGTCCAATCCATACATATTTTGCAATTGATATTAATATTCCATTATCTATCTATCTCCATGATTTAAAGTTCTATACCTAACACAATTTACATCCTAACTTGCATTACCAACTTAAAAAACATCTTCTTAGACCTAGACCATCCTTTTAATTCTTAAAAAACTTAAAATTGAATTGTGAGATTATAACTATCTTGTCTTCAACCACATTAGACACCTGAGAAGGATGAATATATCTGATTATACAGGAAGCTAGAAAGTTAGACTGCAGGGTGCCACATAGTTCACACACTCTTGGATATCAGCTTATAAGTTTGTTTCATATATGTAAAGGATATTTTCCTTGTTTGACTTTAAAAAGGAAGTTAAGAGGTTTAAAAAGTCATAAGTAAATTAAGGGTTGATACAGTTCAATCTGGTTTTCTAAACCTCAAAGAGCTGAAGTAATTTGGAGTGAAGGTAAAATATTTGAGCAGGGCAGTGTTAGCCGATGCCTATAACTCCAGCAGAGACTGAGGGATCACTATAGAGTTAGTTGTCTTTTAAATTCTAGAGTTACGGTGAACAGAGTGGTGATGGTGCATAATTTTAATCCCATCACTTGAGAAGGATACACCTTTAATTCCAACACACTGGAGACAGAAACATGCAGATCTCTGAGTTCAAGGTCAGCCTGACACAGAGGAAGCTCCAAATAGAGAAAACCTTATTTCAATTCTTATGAAAAAACAAAATACATGTGAAAATAGATGTTGTCATGTAAGCCCTTGATAGGCAGGGGAAGCTTAGGGCATTTGGGTAATGAGCTAAAACAATGACTTAAGAACGAAGGCCGTCGAGATGGCTCAGCTGTTAAATGTAATAGAACTTAGGTCTTTTTAGTGAATTATTATGCAGTTCAGCTTAGCATCTTGCAACACATAAGGAAAGCTTAGAGGCCCTTTGGTTTGCTGCAATGAACTGACCACAGTTGAGACCATATTTCTGTGAACTGCCCTGCTGAGGGGATGGGGCTAAGAAACCACTCAAGCCCTGCTGGTGAAGTTGGTTGCAGTGAGAAGCGATAGGACTACTGGACATCACCAGTGATCTTGTAGACCCTGGGGACTGCCAAAGATCGAGAGATAATGTGACATATAAGCTAGAAAGCTCCACGTGGTGCTCTCTTCCTCCTGCCCTGACCAACTGAAAAGTCACGCTGGGGAAGTACACAGCAAATTATGGCATAGTCTAGCCATTAGGCTCAAACAGTCATAAACTGAAAGGCTGAGTCCAAGAGAAAAAGACTTTTCATTGCAAGTTAGCCTGAGAAAAACCCTTTGCCACAATAAAACCTAGTAAGGCTGGTAACAGAGCAGGCAGAGTTCAGAAGCTACTCACAGACGTTTTAGGCCATGAAGCCTATAGAAAAAGCCAGCCTCAGTTTGGCCATTGAACAGACTGACTTTATAAACTGACCACAATATGGTGGTCATAATAAATTGGCCATGTGAATTGGCAAAGTAAGGCCCAACAGACTTTAAGCTTGAAAGGTACTACCTGCTGGAACTGCCATAAAGTAAGTCATCTCGCATGGACCTATGCTAAAAATATTAATATCTTTTTAAGAAAGTTAAAATAGCCATAGGTGTTCATAGATAGGTGTTAAGGTGCTCTTAGGTAGATTATAGGTTTTAGATTATAGATTTTAGGTTATAGTATTTAGGTATTTTATAGGTGTTTGTTAAGTGATAGTAAATATAACTTTATAAATAAAAATATTCTGTTACAGTTAAAGGCTAGGCTCACAATAAAAAATATAAGAATGAGCTCAATGAATATTTGGAAAGAAGTATTTAAATGCAAGGTTCCCAAGGAAGGAGCTTTTACAGAAGAGCAAGAAAGGTTGTCATTGTGGGAAATGACTAGCGATTGAAATATCAACTGCAAAAGTGCGCATTAGTAAGGGACAAGATGGGAGTGTGCTGCAAACAAGACCCATGTCCTCTATAGCTTATTTGAAGGGATATAAGATCTTTTAATGTCATAATTATTGTATAGTTTGAAGGAAAAATGAGCTATAATTATGTGGATCACACTAGCTGCAGAAATGAAGATAATAAAGGACAATGGCTTAAAAGAGGAGACAGGGTTGATCTTTTGTTGATCTTTTAGCATGGACTGACAGATCATAAATGGATTATGCAGTGAAGGAGGTAAAGAAATCTGGAGAGATTTTGATGGAGGGAATACTAAGAATGAAAGCAAAGCAGAGCCTTGTAAGTACATCCCGAGTTGCTAGCTGAATGCTGCTGTCATTTACTGACCTTGGAAAACTACAAATATAACAAGGTTGGTGATAAAATTGGAGAAGTTCACTTCAGGTTATGTGAAGCTTGTGAGTTATTTGACTAGCCGACTCTTATTAAACTATTTAAGTGGATATAAAGAGTAGATAGCTGATATACTGACCTGTTGTTCAGGAAAGAACCACCTATATGATTAGATGTTATGATTAGTTGGAGGCTAGATGGAATCATAACCAAAGGTAGCATAATTGGAGAAGGAATCTGAGTACTGAGTCCATGGAAATTCAGAAAGGATGTGGAGAAAGATCTGACAAAGTGAATATAAAATAGCTATATTGCTGTAAACAGAAGACATAATGAGACTGCTGGTTCAGAGACAAGGAAAAGGGGATTGACAGCTATGGTGACTGGCATAATCCACTCATTATTTTCATAGATAAAGTCGACGCCTTCTGTACACTAATATGTGTACACGTGTGTGTGTGTGTGTGTGTGTGTGTGTGTGTACATTTGTGTGTATGTGGTATGTGTGTGTTTGTACTGGAGATCAATGTCCATGCACACAGTCTACATGCTACACCATAGAGCTGTATTCTGAGATACTGTTCTTGTGATTGTCCTCAATTTTCATTCAATTTATAAAATTCCTATTCAATTATGTCATTATTAAGTATCAACATTTTTATTAAATCATGCTGTTCAAAAGTATGGATGTACTTGTGACTTTCCTAACACATGGGTATTTCTTACATATTATTTTTAAATTAATTATCTTATAGTTAGAAGGACCTTCCTCATGTTTCAGGATTTTTTTCAATATTCAACATATGATAATCAACATTATCATTATCTATATAGTATTCAACAAACCACATATCTGGCTTCCCTGACCAGTCTTTGTACTTGGAGTTAGATTTAGTGAATATCTAGGGTCTTCTGACACAGGCTCTTGAAAGGGGGCATGGAGATCAGTCTGGTATCTGTAGGCACTTGGCATGCCAGCATATGGACTAAAAAAAGGGAGTTATGGTTTGGCATTGTTTTCAGCTGCTAATAGTGGAAGAAGTAGGTGGAGCCTAGGTTAGGATGAAGCTAGATGAAACAAGATGAGACCCTACTTAAGGTTGTGGGGGAAGATGCAAGAGTTCCCATACTAGAAAGGAGGAGAAACAAAGCACCTTGTATCATCTGATGGAGCCAATGCAGACAGACAGGAAAACAAATCTGAAATGGAGCTAGAAAAATTTGGTCATATTCAGTTGGTCTACTGAAGTTTCCAAACAATGCAATAGCCTATTACCCTAAAAGACCTGTGCCTGAAGTGTTCCTGCAGAAAGACTGTTGACCAAGTGCCCTAAAAGGACCTACAATTGAGGACTTGCCATAGAGGCTGTACCCTTAAAGGGCCTACAATTGAAGACCTACCCCAGAGACTGTATCCTTCTAAAGGTTAGGGTTGGTTGTTAGATGATACGTGTTTATAGTTATTAATAGGGTTAACTGTTAGGTAATAAGTGTTTATATTTGTTATAAGTATCTACACTTATTAATAAATAAATTTGCTATTAAAGTTTTGACTTCAAGTCTTATAGTTTAACAACTCATAAATATTTTCATTATTTCCTATGAAATTGTTCTCTGAAACTTGCTTACAATTCTACTTCATGTACTTCATGTTTAATTTTTTTGTAAATGTTCTATATTTTGGGGAAGAACATTATCTTCCCCTAAATGGACTTTTTAGAACAACCTAGAATTATATTCCGATTATCCGTACCATGTCGTTGCCTATGACCACTCAGTAAAGGAGAGAGTTGTGATGAAATATCTTGATGACCCATTCCAGGACTGTATATATG
Source organism: Lophiomys imhausi (assembly GCA_907164525.1). NCBI lineage: Eukaryota > Metazoa > Chordata > Mammalia > Rodentia > Muridae > Lophiomys > Lophiomys imhausi. The sequence continues at coordinate 8,902,816 of CAJQZJ010032178.1, read as the reverse complement.
TCACCTGCTACACAGTAATTTATATTCCACATACAATTTATAAATTCCATGCTGTAACCTGTTGAAATGTTTGTTCACTAGATGAATTTACAGTTAATAATATTTTTTTACCTAACAGATGATAAACTTTTTATTCATATTCATGTCATATGTAGATAGCTCCATCCACTTTCTGCATTCATGTATATTAATGTACATGAATATTTGAACATATACGCATGACTTCTGACTGAAAGTAGTCAAAACTAATTGTATACATATCTGTACATTAATAAAACATATGGCCAAATAATAGAGTGGTTAAATAAGAAATCATAATTAAAGTGAAAACTATTTTAAATCCATTAAGTGTGAAGGAAATATAAAGCAAAAGTGGTTCAAAGAAAGATACAAATAGTAAAATGAAATTTAAAATGGAAAATCCTGAAAAACTGTACAATTAGAATTTCAAGTTTAGTTACACCTAAAGCTGAGAAAAATTAATGAGAAACAATAAATGGTCAGGTTGTTGTGGAGAACACAGTGAGGAAATGCATCTCAGCACAGAACCAGTAGATGCAAACTTGCTAACAATTTATTCCTGAACTAGATTTTTTTTTTTTTGGCCATCCATGCGTGGATATTTTTTGATGTTGTTTTTATTTTATATGTTTACATGACATGGGTTGTGTGGCTCTTGTGGAATGGTGGACATAAGTGTGTAGATCAGAGGACAATTATAGATGTTATTTCTCATTTTCTATTTTGTTTGGGGCAGTGTGTCTTTGTTATTATTTGCTAAGTGATTTAACCAGCAGGTTTGTGAGTTTATGAAAAAATTCCCATGTCTTCCTCAGATCTTTCCATCAGCTTATTAGGTTTATAGACAGACAGAGTAGGTGACCACATTTTATTCGTGTTCTGGGGATTTGGACTCTTGTCCTTGTGCTTGATGGCAAGTGCTTTACCTAAAGGAGAATTTCCCCAGTCATTTATTATTATTATTATTGTTGTTGTTTTATATTGATTATTAATGCATGAGATATGGAGACAGTCAGCTTTATTAATTTTCAACTTGACTCCTTCATATTCACTATAGTTTTTTGAAGTCCACAGAAATAGAAGGATCAGATATGTAGAAGTTGAGGCATTTGCTCTGGCTTCTTTTATGACCTCTAATCTCAAAAACTGTAGTTTTATTTGTGCTACTAATCCATATTTATTACCATATATGAATGGGCATAGATAAAAATACGTAATTAAATAAGAAATCATCTCCTGTTAAAATGCAGAGGTATAACATAGCAAACACAGAATTCTCCTGATCTAGCATATGTAAATATCATCATAATTATATCAAATATTATAATATACTCAGGTCAACTGTAAGAAAAAGCTTTGGCATCATAAATATTCAATTCCTAAATTTTGATTATTGTTATAGTTGCCAATTACATTAAATAAAGTACAACACAATTAATATATGTATTTCAGTGTATTAAAATTTTAATATGTTAGACAAACATCAATTTTTTATTTTGAGTTGATGTTTTTATTTCAATATCTTAGAAATAGAAATGTTTCTTCATATTTTAGTAGATGCATCCTCTATTTTCATGATTGTGTGGTATGGCACACATTTTATATATCTTAGCTAATTTTAAATATTTCTAACTTTTTGGCACCACTGTGCTAATTAATACCTGTACACAAATTGGTGATTGTGTTCCTCTTCAATTTATGGGCTCTTTCTTCATTGTTTGAATCTGTATGTTACTTGTTAACTGACTGGTTAAAAAGAGTAGAATGGAAATTCTAATGATTAACAACAGGATTATGGATTATGAGACATGTTTCACCTTCCACCTTGTGTTTTCCTCCACCATATATATACCTATTTTGGATGGGGACTAGAATTTTGTTAGATATGTGAAAATGCTGAATACACAGCAGTTTCCAAACTGGAGAGATCACATGTCAAGTCTAGGGATAGACAGAGAGGTTGCCAAGCACCAATTGTTCTGCCAACTTCTTGAGACTTTCAGAAGACATAAGTGAGCGCCCAAATGCTTCCTTTTGTAATATTTAATTGAAAGCTTCCCTCTTTCTGAAGGGGGTTGAGGGGAAGGAGGGGGAGGGTGGAAGTGTGGGACTGGAGGGGGGGTAGGGAGGGGATTGTGATTGAGATGTAACTTGAAGAAATAAAAAAGAAATTATTAAAAAAAGAAAAAAATCAAACAGAGAAGAATAGACTGCTAATAGTTTCAGTAAAGAAAGATGTGCAAACAAGATCAGAAACTTAAAATGTACAAGACACAAATTGAGAATGAAAGTCTTAAAAGAATATATGAAGATTAAATTGAAATCTTCAAAATTAAGCCAAAAATATATTCAAATGAAAATGAAAAATTAGGAGAGCATGAATAGAGTCAATCTGCTATTTCTCCCATCTAAAGAACTACTACAAAAAAAAGAAGGAAGGAAAAGCTAATTAAAATGTATATTAATGTCTTAAGATAATTGCTTTCAAGAGAAGCTAAGAAAATATAAAAAATACCAATGACAATATTTTGCACATTATATATATATATATAAATCTCAAATGCTTAATTGAAAGGAAAATTAGGTCTTATTGAAAATGTTGTAGCTCTATTATGAATAAGAAGTTAGGTCTCCATCCATTTTCACAACTGATCTTGGGGAAAACAAGTTGAACCTGGCTTTCTTGCATACATTTTGTCCTTTGGTCATTACTCTGCAATTTAAAATTAGAGTTAGTAATGAAAGCACTATTCTTACACTTAATTCTGGGATAATCAAGAAATATACAAACAACAAGAGCAAAATGAAGGACAGAGACTTTTTTATGAAGCCCTGTGAGCATACTAACATATTTCAAATGTATTCAGGATTCGTCAATAGGCTCTTAAAAAGTTACAATCCTTTTTTTAAAAAATACAAAGAAGAATTTGAAAATGCTTGGACATAAATGTGTCTCTTATTGTCTATTACACTATAAAACTTAATGACAATATGTATTCTATATGACTATAAGATTGCTTGCTGTCCTTCGCTAGAAAAAGAGACACTTGACAAAAGTGTCTTAATGGTAAATTAAAGAACCACCCTGTTGTTTTAATTTTGTGATAATGAACTCAAAAGAAGGTTTTCTTCCTATACTAAACAGATGGCGTGCTATATCAACAAAGAGGTTTTTCTGTTCAAATATCCAAAATAAATACTAAACAACATCATTATCATCATGCTCAGTCATACCATTGTAGACATGCAGGTATTGGAAAGTTCAGCAACAGAGCACTTACAGAACCTTTTACTGAGCCAACTTTCATTCCTAGGACATGGAAACAAAATCAATTCTGCTTAAGAACACACAAATGATACTATAATTGAGGCAATCTTTACAATACAGCTTGTGCAGTGACAAGAGCCATTTTTATTTTGTTAGAATGTGGCTCAAAGGCAAGAATATCTCAGCCCTCAGTTATGGGCAATAATCTATAATGAGGGCAGCATCTATCATACAACAGCTGGCAGCATGGATGCCTCACTCAGTGTATCACAGAGATGAAGGTTGGACTTTAATATTCATAATATGTGGACAAATGGCTGGTAGCCCAAGGGTAAGGTGCAATGAACTAGAATTTTCAATGAAAATTATTGAAGTGATTACTAATCTTTTACTCTTAATAGATATAAATGTTACTCTACTTAGAATTAGGTTACCTAGGTTATTGGTTAAATTTCTGTTTAACTGAGAAAGTAAGGCAGAGAGTTAGGAAAAGAAGCCAAATCCAACAGGAAATGGAAGCTCAGTTATATAAGACCCATATTTATTGTCATTTCTTCTCTGGGGCATCTGGCATTGTTTGTCAGAGGTCATAGAAACCCAGCTGAGACTATGGCATGGAAATTGTAGCCCAAAACTACTAAGAAGGCAGGGCATGTAAAAGTTCTCAGAAAATAAAATCATAATTGAGAAAAATAACTGGACATTTTTATTTGGGTACATTTCAAGGCATTTAGTGAATCTTCAACTGCTCTATTCAGAATGGAGAGAAAACAGTCGATAACCCTTTAAGAGAGCTAACATGGAGGCTTATCTTGTGGTCATTTCACTCACTCATGGGACAAAGAGACAGAGAGAATGAGAGTTCTTAAGTGTTCTTAAAGATCCTCCATAGATGTACTAGTTAGGATTACTATTGCTATAATGAAACACCTTTTCCAAAAGCAAGTAGTGGAGGAAACAGTTTGTTTGGCTTATACTTCTACATCATAGTCCATCATTGGAGGAAGTGAGGACAGGAACTCAAACAGAGCAGAAATCCGAAGGCAGGAACTGATTCAAAGTCCGTAGAGAGGCAATGCTTACTGGATTGACCGTAATGGCCTTCTCAACTTGATTTTTATAGAACACAGGACCACTATCCCAGGGATGGTCCCACCCACATGGACTGGGCCCTTCCACATCAATCACTAATGCCCTACAGAATTGCCTTCAGAGGATCTGATGGAGACATTTTCTCAATTGAGATTGAGATTCCCTCCTCTCAGAGGATTATATCTTTGTAAACTTGACATAAAATTATGGAACTTTCTAGTATACAATAACGACTACAGGGTATCAGCTTTACCTACATATAAAATTGAAGTCAATTCATATCTCATCTTCATTACATTCCTAGTCAATTACATCTTTTATTTTCCAGAAAATACTATTTTTTCACAGACATTAAACTATGAATGATCAAGGATACAGTAAAAAATTATTTGGGATTTCAAATATTGTATCTCAAGTAATCTCTATTTGGTGGTAACAGCAATAACAATGTTAATAATTATAATGTTTCTGTTCACCAACAAGTGGTACTGGGGTTTGTTAGGAATTTGTTGCATTTCTGGCTAAGATTTTCCATGTATGTGTAGTAAAACTTTTGATTTAGCTCCAGGTAGGTGTGCCGCAGTTGCCAAGATAACTGACTACTTCTCTAAGGATGAGTTGGCCTACAGTAGAGTAGGAGAGCCTATTAAGATGGGCAGTTTAAGAAAACATTAATTCTTGTGTTAATGGAAGTTTAACACTAGAATTCCAAAGTTTTGAGTTGTTTTCTCAAGTGTAAGAAAAGTTGGTCTTCATGTATATCTCCTAGCAAGTGGAGCAGAGACAATCCCTGACATGAACTTTATTTCCTGTTTGAGGATCATCTTACCTTAGCTGGGCTGCCTTGTGTGCCCTCAGTGAAAGATGATGGTCTTATTTGTGATATGACCTAAAGAGCTGGGGAAGGTTGATAGAGGGCAGGTATCCCCTTTTCAGAGGAGAGGGGGAGAGGGGAAAGAAGGGAGAAGGTGGGAGGGATGGAATGGGTGGAGAAGAGGAAAGGGCTGAAATTGGGATATAAAATGAAAACAATGAATAAATAAATTAAAAAAGAAGGCTAGAACATAAATGTATTGACTCTTGACTTTATAAGGCTATAATTTCTCCTTAAGAGCTGATAAGAACATTCCATTTTTAATCATTATTTTAGTTTTATTTTGCTCTGGGAATCAGTCATGCTTTGTGTACCTCAACTCCACAGTGATTCAGACTTTACTGTACTATCATTCTATGCTGCCCTGTTAGTGTTTCTTGGGAAAATGATAGTTTTAAGGTACGTGTAGTAGTTACATTGTGATGAAGGATTAAGAATGAGTTTCTATTCTAAAAGACATTTTGGAAGATTTAAGATCATACTTTTTCATTTAGTATAAATTATAATTATATAATCCCCCAGTCCTACTTCCTACGCCACTCATGAACCCTACCTCCAATACTCAAATTCACAACCTATTCTACTTTGCTTGTTGTTGGTACATAATCATGTAAGTGAATATATAGATAGATCTACAGATAGATATATTATAGATATATAAATAGACAAATAGATGAGAGAGTGAGAGAGACAGACAGACAGAGATATATAACAAATCGAACCCATTCGGTGCCACCTGAAAGTATAAGTTACTAGAGATGATCACTTGATCTTGGATAACTAACCATGGGCTCATCTCTAGGAAGGTCTAAGTCTCTATTTCTCTGAAGTTGTTCATTGTTTGCAGTTTCTAAGACCATTCTTAGTCTAAATTCAACCCTGTGCAGTGTGCTTTCTGCTACATTTGACTGAGCACGAGTGATTCATTAGTGTTCATTCTGCTTTTAATTAAGTTACCCAGTCATAACCTCTTAAAGAGGAAAGTATTCACAAACTTGGAGAATTTTTTTTAAATGTCGTTTGGTTCAGCAGCCAAATACAAACTGCAAAAGAACAAGTGATCAAAAGCTGCAGCTAACTTTCTAACTAATTATGAAATACTTAAAGTCTTTTCAAAAATTAGGCATGAAGTAAAAAGTACCTATTTCACTATTTCTATTAAATATTCTACTGAAGTTCTTCATGAAGACTTTAATACATGTGTTTGTGTATGTTGTTATTGTTGTTTCATTGTTTCATGTGTCTGGTTTTATGCTAGTACCTTGTTATTTCCTTCACTATATCATTCTAGTATAATTTTATACAAGACATTTATTTGTACCTCCAGCTTTTGTTCTTTTTGTTGAGATGGAGTTCAGGATTTCTTTTTTTTCTGTTCTTTTTATGTTTTTTGATATTTTTATCAAAAAAAAAATCAAAAAATATTTTGCTGTTTTTATTTACATATAATTTTTATAAGTGTCTTTTGTTTCTTGTATAGTTGTTTATACACCTTGTAAATAATTCCCAATTCCCAACTTCTAGGTGTTTACTCATGATAAATTTAAATATGCTTCAAACAAAATTTTTAGTAACTTTATTATTTTTTAAAAATTTATTTTGTGAATTTTACATCTTCCACCCTGTTCTCTCCCATCTCACACCTCCCTCCAGACCCAATCTTGCACTCCTTCCCAGCAAAGAAAATAACATCTCATTGTGGAAGCTGCAGTATGTCCCACAATATTCTCCTTTGTCCATATATTCTTCTTCCAAATGTTCCTTATAATGACTCCTTGGTCTGGTATGCGGCCCCTGGATTCCACTACTCCATCAGTACTGGAACCTCACTGGAACTCCTCTCAGATATGCCATAACTGTTCTGTGTCATGAAGATCCTGCAGTCCTGGGTTGTGGAACTGACCTCTTCTTGCATTCCAGAAGTTCATCCATGGTGTAGATGTTGGGGTAAGACAACTCAAAGTCCTAGTTCTGGACCTGCAACTCCCACTTGCATGGCCAGTTTTACTATGGAAAGGTGCAGGACCTGCTCTCCTGAGTGCTGCAGCAAGTGAGGGGCAGGGACAGCTATCCTTCTCTTGTGTCCCCATCAGGGCCAAATCTCCTGTCAGCCAATTGTGGTGAGGGCAAAAGCAAGGATAAGGCATCTCTCCCTAGCCAACACCTCCACATAGCAGACCGATGGCAGTGTTGGCTCTCCCATACAAACTCCTTCAGGGATGACTGACCTGAAACCCCCTAATCAAGGACCAGCTGTTGTGTGCTATCCAGAAAAGGTGCAGGGTCTGTTCTCCTGAGTGCTGCAGCATGTGAGGGGCAGGGACAGCTCTCCTGTTCTTGTGACCCCATCTGGGTCAGATCTACTCTCAGCCAATGGTGGTGAGGGCAAAAGGGAGGGGAGAACATCTCTCTTAGCCAACACCACCACATAGCAGACAGAAGGGAGGGCTGGCCCTCCCACACTCACTCCCTAAGGGATGGCTCACCCACAAGCCCCATCCAGGGTCAGGCATAGTTCTTCTAGTTACTGGTTTGTTTCCTGTCCTGAGAGCCCATCCAGTGCTTGCCTGGTACTGGTCACCAGACCAGTCATCTCAAGCTACTCAATGGTGCCAAAGTGGCATTGGTGTTCAGCTTGCTTTATTTTTCCCCAGGAATGTTAGGCTACTATTCATTCAGCTGTTCATAGGTCAGAACACTGAATGTAGACATAGCCTCTCTCCTCTCTGTCACCTCCTGATGCATACATGTGACATAGCAGTCACATCTGAAATACCTCTAAGGGCAGTTTAGTAACTTTCAACATAATAAACACTGTGAATATTCTTGATGTCTTCAGCTAGAGAAGATACAACATTTTGTTGGAATAATGATTTTCATGTGAAATAAAAGAAATACAAATCAAGCAGCAATTATAAATGGAATTCATGGTCATTAAGCCAAGGCCTCTACAGTTGTCACCAATGAACACACAGTGTGATTCCATGAGAAACCCTAAGTTTAAAAAGTCAGGATATCTATACTACAACCAATGCACCAAAGGGAATATGGGCATAGACTTTTTGTTTGTTTGTTTGTTTTTTAGTTTTCTCTCCCTGTCAATGAGATACTTTTCCCTGGTGTCACTTCCTTGTAGGCCCCCAGTGTATGAGGAGGCTCTTGGCCCTCATATGACTTCTGAACTGGGGCAGGGGACTGTTATGTAGGGACACTCCATTCCAGAGGAGTGACAATAAGATGTAGATGTAATCTGAAGCAATAAATAAATAAATTTATTTTTTTTAAAGTAAAAAATCAGTTGCTGTAGAGTTGATTTAGCACTTGCTGATCTTAAAGAAGATCTGGATTTGGTTTCTAGTACCTTCATGGTATTTGACAACTGTCCATAATTCCAGTTTTAGGGTATCTTGTGCCCTCTTCTGACCTCTGCAAGCACTGGGCACACACAAGTTATACACATACACATGCAAAAATACACTGACATAGAAAAAATTAAAAGTAAATATAATCTTCAAAACAAAAGAATGAAAGTCACTCGAAATAAAGTCTCACATTCAACTTAAAATTTCTCTGCATTCCGAGGAAGGCCATTTAGTTCACACATTGCTTTTTTTTTTTTTTTAATCTTCATTTCCCTAGCTGAAATGCATACAAATATAAAAAGAAAAAGAAGCAAGGCTGAGATTTCTATCATGTTCAGGCAATAATGGCACAATATCAACTGGGAGCCTGCATATAGTTGTCATAAATATTAGAGATAACAGTCTGAAGGGAAGACATGATGTGCAGTTTAGATAGCAATGGTCATGGTTGTTTGTGTTTGGAGCCTTTCAGTCACAAAGAAATGTCCATTTCTTTCCCAAGAGGACTCGAAAATCAAGATCGACTGACAGCTATCTTTTTGAAAATGGCAAGTATTCAATGGTACTCCTATGGGGCCAAAAAAACAAGAAACCTCATAAGACCATGATTCAATTTGATTTGTCCTGGCATGCAGAATGAAGTGTGCAAGCAAATGTAATTCCCCCTTGACCACTGAAAGCTCTCTTTTGTGGAATTGTCTTTTATACAAAATAATTTGAAAACCATGAAACTAGTGATAGGCAACAGCATCAATCAACAAGAAAGAAATGTTCAACAACATCAAGTCCCAACTTAATATCAAATATATTCTTGATATTTAGGTAAACATGAACAATTGCTTCCACTTGGAAATGAAAAGTACAAGTATTTTCTATATATAAATGCAGTTGATGGGGTAGATGGGAAATACATGCAGTACATAACTGAAATTTTTCATTGTATTCATGTCCCATGGCAGGTCTCTGGAAATGACATTGTAAGGTAGTAGCCCCTGGATATAGGCATTATTGTCTAAAGTAAATAAGCAAGTAGCATTTGGGGGAAGTTTTTAAATATTTTATCAGGTTAAAGTTGTCTCCAAATGACAGAAAAGAGATGAAATTTAAGTAATGAAAAGAAGACGAGTGACCCAGATTATTCAGCCGGACAGACTCCCTCAATAGCTGTCTCCATCAAAAGCCTACAACCACAACAACTCAATATCGCTAAGACCGTTCAGCTCTACACAATGCTCCAGCCAGAACCTCAGTAAAGCCTGGAAGTTCAGCTTCTGCCTACAAACTCCTTAGGACATCTAAACAGCTGAGAACAGAAGGACTGAACATAAAAGGATTGTACTAACATTTTTAACAATTTTTCCATTTTGGTTCGGGCCCCAAACAGGTTTACTATGACCCAAATCAGCAGGAAGTCATTTTAAGAGAGCAACGTCCCATACCCAGAGGGTGGGGAGGGTGTTTCTCCGCCCTCCCCTTTTTTGGTTATTTGAAGGATAACTGAAAACTCTGTTATTTAGGGGAAGAGATTACAAGTTGTTAAATGGTCCTGTTTAATGGGTTTTGGAGGTTAGACCCAGGGTATTCCTTCTTTCCCTTTTCTGTATCCTTCTTTATCTCCTATGTAGGAATGCACGGACTTGAGAAAAATTGAGACATAGACATAGCACAGGAAGGACCAAGAAGAAGGGTCAGATTATTGAATATGCCCTTATACCTTGGTATATTGATACAAAATTAGTAGTATATTTGGCTAAAGTGGTATTGACCATTGTTTATTGTGCAAAAATAAGATTGTATTGGACTACGTCGGTATTGATATTTGTATATTGATACAAAATTAAGATTATAGTTGGCCACAATGGTATTGACCCTTGTATATGGATGCAATATTAAGATTGTATTGGGCCGCATAGGCATTGATCTTTGTATATTAATACAAAATTAAGAGTATATTTAGCCACATTTGAATAGATCTTTGTATATTGATACAAAATTAAAGGTAATGCTTCCTAATGGTATCGTACCTAGAGATACTTAAAAATGAAATGTGAAGCTCTGGCCTCTTGATACCAACCGTCTTAAATTGTTTAGGATAGTTAAGAAAAACAAACTCCTAGTCATGCATGCATGCCACCTTGTTAGCTACTACTATGACAGTCTATCACAGATATTCTCTAAGCTACTCAGTAATCAAGTTGTTAAGAGACAAGCAACATTTGCTTATCTAAATACAAGAGATAGATAGGGCATCTTCAAAAACCCCAAGAGATCTGCAGAATATGACATTCAAAGATGTGGCCTTAAATTAAGATTTGTTTTTTTTGATATCGTGACCTATCAGCTCCTGACAGCACCCCCTATTCTACTCCAAGTAGAAGATAAACATCGAAGAATCTCCAGTGTGAGATGGTTGAATTAGTGGCAAGCCTATCTCTTGGCATGTAAAAACTCCTTGCTTCAACTGCAGACAGACTGCTGTCTAAAAAGGACAAAACTTGGTAGCAGGGAAGTCGACAGCCTAGCTCTGCCAAGACAGGGTATGTTAGTCCTTCACAATCCCTGCTCTACAATAAATGTCTGTCAGAGAAACAGGACCAAAAGGCTGAAGACTGATGCTGGAATGTATGGAGAGAACATGGGAACTGTCCAGGTAGTCACTGGTTTGTCATTTCTTAGTATTGGAAGCTGCAGGCCCTGAACTTCCTATATAATCAGATATATTTATCATTCTCAGCTCTCTGAGGTGGCTGAAGAATAGACAGCTTGAGTCTCATAGCTAAATTTTGAGTTGTTTAGGAATCAAGAGAGCGTTCTAGATCTAAGAAGATGGTTATAATAGTGATGCAAGTTAGTATGAAAACTAAGTCAGTTATAGAACTTTAAACTCATGGAGATGGTTAGAAGGTAGAAGGTTAAAGTCAGGGGCCAAATATGTATGAACTGGACATTGGGAAGGTATACTGGGCCATTTAACTCTCATAAATGTGGCATATTTAATTCTGCTGTTTTGTATAGAATTTACTGTTATAAGAGAAAGAACCATTTGTTGGATTGAAAAGGGAAGCTGTTGGGGGGGGGAAGAGGGGGGAAGGGTGGGACAGGAAGGGGGAATAGGGAAGGGTTTGTGACTGAGATGTAACTTGAAGAAAAAAAATAAAGTACTTATATATATATAAAAAAAACTGAGTTAGATATAGAACTTTAAACTCATGGAGATGGTTAGATAGTAGAATGTTAAAGTCAGGTGCCGAATGCATATGGACTGGACATTGGGAATGTATGCTAAGCCATATAACTCTCATAATTGTGGCCTATTTATTTCTGTTGTTTTGTATTGTATTTATAGTTATAAGAGAAAGAACCATTTGTTGGACTGAAAGGGAGAGCTGTTGGAGGGAAAAAGGAATACCTTAATCTAAAAAAAAAAAAAAAAAGGGAGGAGGATGGGCGGTTGAGGGGGAGGAGGGAGGGACTGGAGGGGGGAGTAGGGAGGGGATTGTGATTGAAATGTAACTTGAAGAAATAAAAAATAAATTATTAAAAAAATAAAAAAGTATTTAATTAACCACAAGATTAAAAATATATCCTATTCACTTATTAATATTTGAAAAAATATGCTCTATATATTATATAAAAGTCACATTATGTCTGATCAACATTTTACATTTTAAAGGACATATATTTATGTTGTTATAATAAATTAATGATAATGATGATAAGCATTTCTGGGTAGTTTCCCTGCAGAAGAGTCTATTATTGAGTGCTTAGTCAGTTTTCTCTAGTTTATGCTTGAAGCAGATGGTAACTTTTAAGCATACTATTGTAGGACATAAACAATGTGGAGTAGTCCCTGAGACTTCTTTTGATGCTTAGGATACAAAGGAATGACAGACAAGGAAAGGCTATTTTGAACAAATAATCCAGAGGGTTACACTGTCCAATGTGGTAAATGCTAATAAGGCTATAACTCTAGCTACATGGAGTAAAACCTCACTAGCTCTTGAAGTACCACATCTAAGTATTTTCTATCTGTGGACACATGTTGGTACTAACTTGAGAAATGGAAACCAGCAAGAATTTTCAAGCTAGTAAAAGTCCTTCAATAAGAGTGCCACTCCGTGACCCTGGGAGGAATGTTATAAAAAAAAATTAGCAGTTAACATTATGAGCATGAATAAGTTCAAGGTTTTTAGGTAAGCCCACCAAGTGATTTTTCTCAAACAATTCTGGTATATGGAACTTGTTGGGGATTTTTGAATCTCCTATGTGCAATGCAGCTAAGCTAAACAATGCCCATGGAAACTAGCAAGCAGGTTGAAGGTTGAACAAGATCCTAGCCCCAATGTTGGTAGGCTGTTGAGAATGTTCCCTCCTTGGGTTCTTGCAAAGCCCGCAGGCTTATCAACAACCTGGCTATATGCAGAGTCATGTATCCCCCATGCAAAGTAAGCATCTTCACCAACCCCACATCTGACAGAGGGCTAATATCCAAATTTTATAAAGAGCTCAAGAAATTAAATGCCAAGAAACCTAATAATCCAATCAAAAAATGGGGAACAGAGCTAAAGAGAGAATTCACAAAAGAGGAATCCCTTATGGCTGAGGGACAGTTGAAGAAATGCTCAGCATCCTTAATCATCAGAGAAATGCAACTCAAGACAACTCTGAGATTCCATCTCACACCTGTCAGAATGGCTAAGATCAAAAGATCGAATGACAGCACATGCTGGTGAGGTTGTGGAGAAAGTGGAACACTCCCCCATTGCTGGTGGGAGTGCAAGCTTGTACAACCACTATGGAAATAAGTCTGGCGATATCTTAGAAAACTTGGAATAGCTCTACCTCAAGACCCAGCATACCACTTCTGGGTATACATCCAAATGATTCCTCACCAAATCACAAGGAAAATTTCTTATCTATGTTCATAGCAGCTTTATTTGCAATAACTAGAAACTGGAAACAATCCAGTTGTCCCTCAACCGAGGAATGGATTAAAAATCTGTGGTACATCTACACAATGGAATATTATTCAGCCCTCAGAAACAACGAAATCATGCAATTTACAGCCAAATGGATGGAACTAGAGAAGCTCATCCTGAGTGAGCTAGCCCAGACTCAGAAGGATGCCCTTGGCATCTATTCACTTATAATTGGATTTTAGTCATAGAGTACAGGATAACTATACTACAACAAATGCACCAAAGGGAACAGGAAAATATACTTCGTTTCCTGTCAGTGAGACACTTTACCCTAGTGGTGCTGCCTTGTAGGCCACCAGTGTATGAAGAGGCTCTTGGTCCTCATATGACTACTGAACTGGGGCAGGGACACCCCACACCAGAGGAGTGGGATGGAAGGGAAAGTGGCTAGAGGGTGAAGGGGCAGGACTGGGAGGGTCGGAAAGAGGACACTGAGATGGAGATGTAACCTGAAGTAATAAATAAATATTTTTAAAAAAGAAATCATCAACATTGACCAATCCTAAAGCCCTCTTTAAAAATCCCGTGCTGCCCCAAACCTACATATTTTTCTATGATACATTAAATAAAGGTCTTTGGTCACTGTTGTTCCTGACTACTTATCTCAAAGAAGACTAAAGGCTCTTTTTTTATCTATGGACCCGCCAATGCTTGCTCTGGCAAGCCCTGCTCTCACTGCTAGCTGCCGCTAGGAGCCATGGCCCACAGGACCTGCCGGAAGGAGCCATGGCCTTCTGGACCCACTGAGTCCTGCTGGCTGGGCCCCTATCTCTGTACCTGTCTCCCTGTGCCCTGCTCTGCCTCCAAAACCTGGCCATTAGCTGTTCTGGTGCTGACCCTGAGACCCAGAGTGAAGCCGGGGATGACAACTGGCCCCAGAACCAGAGCCAAGGACAGAACGACAGAAATAAAGATACAGTCTCCCTATCTCACAACATCCTTCCCGGTATATTACTATTATAACTATTCACTTCAACTGATCCATATCTGCTAAAGCTAACTCAATAAATTCAGAAATCATTTAGTCCCAGACTTCTCCAAGTCACCCATCTCTCCACTTACCAATACTGGTTCAGAAATGCATTTGCATCTTCAGTATTTAGAGAAGAACTAGGGCAAGGAATGTTTTCCCAGAATCTAATATACCATTATATAGAATAAAGGAAATATATGTGGTAGTATTCCCTTGGCTTTTAAAATCCATTCTAATGTGATTACCTTCTAATTTTTATCTCCATTTCCTAAAAAGAGAGGCAGATGTTGAAACTCTTCTTATTCAAGCCCTGCTGGGGCAATTGGTTTAACTGAGGAAAAGACATGGAGATAGGAACAGACTGACCTGATGTCCAGGTCCTGTAGCCTCCAGCTACATTCTAGACCTGTGCAAATATCCAAGTTCTAGTCAGGTTTTGTGATCCAGGTCTTTCTACTATTATAAACAGACTAACCCAACCTCTGATTAGATAAAGGTTCAGAATTTGGTAAAACTGTCACTCCACAGAACATGCCAGTTCATAGAAGGTAAAGGGGATCTCTGGCATCACCCAAAATCATCAAAGAATCCTTGTTGCCACCTTTCAATTGTAAGTTATTGTAAAAGGGGTTTCTGCATTAGTTTTCATGGAAATTAAGGGTAAATCATCTGTCTTGCAAGAGCATGGTAAATTTCAAGCTCTTGAAGTGGGAGATCATTAGTATCCTTACTACACTATTGCCAATAGTTTAGTAAGAGCATTGCAAAATGTTTAATATACAAAGGGCAGATCTACACCTGGTCCTACTTACCTCTAATTATTATATTCTATATCAGCAGTCCTCAAACTGTGGGTCATGACTGCTTTAGGGGATCCCTTATCAAATACCCTGCATACAAGGTATTTACACTACAGTTCATAACAGTAGCAAAAATACAGTTATGAAACAGAAATAAAATAATTTTATAGTTGGGGGTTATACAACATGAGAAACTGTATTAAAGTTTTAGGGCATATATATATATATATATATATCATGGCCTATATATAATATATAACAGTTTTATATATATATATATATATAAAACAGAGCATATATAACAAATACTATATATATTTATATATACACATATATATAATATTTGCACTTCCTCATCCATCTAAGCAAGAAGAAAATCAGCATTACTAATCATGGGAAGTGAGTGTTGGCAAAATATGGGTTTAGCAGATCTGAGGCTAGGAATGTGAACATTGTGGCTAGATGATATCTATCATACAGGGAATAGAAAATACTGAATACGAGGAAACAATAAGAGAATTTCAATCATATGGGCTAGAGAACTTCGTAAATCTAACCTAAAGTAGTAGACAAGGGTCAACAAGAAACTGTACAAAAGGGATTTAATAAAACTAAGACTTGAATGGATGCCATAGGCAGCAAGGGTGCCTATCTCTCATGAGCTGCCTGTGGTAGAATCTTCTGTTTGAGAAAGAGCTGAAGACGAACTGTTATTTAGGACTGGATCATCTATAGCAGTAGTGTTGACATCTTGTTTTCAAAGACTGTTTCCAGAATCAAAAGGATTCCATGGGCCTCCTCACCATCAGTTCATATAAAATGTACATAGGCTGTACAGGAAGATATTATTACCAAAACACTCTGCATTTGGGCTTGATTATATTCACGGTAAAGGAGGAAATTTATATATAGATACTGTATTATATGCAACAGCAATTGGTAATGAGGCTGTTCACATTGATGAGGTTAAACAATCAATTTCAGGGTTGTGAGGAATAGAGGCAGAGGTGGAAGATGTGTTCAGGTGATTCTTGATCCTCCTCAAACATATGGTGAACTAAAGACATTTCATTATCCACTGTATACTCTGGTTTCTCTTCAGATCGTGTAAATCTTTCACCTTTTCATTATCCACTGTAGCCTTGGTAGAGTCCTGTTGTGGGGCACTCATTTTTCTGCCTTGTAAGATAGCATGTTTTATCACTTTGGTCTTTTTGTGTGAGTTTGTATTTTTATTTTACTTTATTTTTTATTCTCTTGTATGCTATATCCCTACCTCAGTTTCCTCTTTCCTCCAGATCCATACCCCAATTTTGCCTTCGCTCAGAAAACAGCAAGCCTCCCTGGGATATCAAGCACACATAGCATAACAAGGAACAATAAAATCAGATACATGCCACCACAAAAAGCTAGATGAGGCAACCCACTAGAAGGAGAATGGTCCCATAATTAGGCAAAAGAGTCTATGACAGCCCCCCCACTCTCTCTGTTAGGATTCCTATAAGAACACCAAGCTATTTAGCCATAACACATATTCAGAAGTCTAGGTCAGACCCTTACAGACTCCCTGTTCTCTTTGAGTTCTCATGAGTCCAGTGTATAGATTCTGCGGGTCATGTTCTCCCAGTGTGTTCATGACTCTTTTGATTCTTCTGATACTTCATTCTCCCCCTCCATAGGACTTCCCAAGCCCCATATAATATTTGGCTGGGATACTCTGCATCAGCACCCGCCAGTCGCTGGATGAGGTTTCTCTGATCTCCTTGATGACAGTTATTGTAGACTTAGGTCCCAGAACACACCACAGGCAGGACAAACTGTAGGTCAAAGGTTTTGTGACTAAGTCAGTGTCCCAATCCATCCACCTTAGGCCTTAATGGCTACGGAAGATGGTCTGTTCAGGCTCCATGTAACCAAATTACTAGAAATCTTTGCTGGGGTTACTCTCATAGATTTCATAGAGTTTCCATTGCACTTGTTTTCCACCTCATCCCCAAAATTTCACCTAACTCCAGTGGTTTCTCCTGGTTTTTTCCCCCCTCCTTCTCTGTCTGAACCCTCCTGTTCCCAATCTCACTTGCTCCCAGTCCACCCACAAAACATATTCTATTTTCCCTTCCCAGGGAGATATTTGTTTCCCTACTTAAGCCCTTCTTGGCACTTAGCCTCTCTGGGTCTGTGGATTGTATTATGATTATATTTTACTTTACAGTTAATATCCACTTTTAAGTGAGTACATACCATGTTTGTCCTTCTGGATCTGCATTACCTCACTCAGGATGACATTTTCTAGCTCCACCCATTTACCAGCAAACTTCATGATGTCATTGTTTCAACAACTGAGTAATCTCTGTTGTGCAAATGTAACACATTTTTTTAATCCATTTTTTGTTTGAAGTACATCTAGGTTGTTTCCAGTTTCTGCATGTTATAGATAAAGTGGATATGAACATAGTTGAGCATCTGTCCCTGTGATAGGATGGAGCATTATTTGGGTGTATGCCCTGGAGAGGTAGAGTTGAGTCTTGAGGTAGATTGATTTACTCCCCAATTTTGCAGAAACCATCATATTGACTTGCAAAGTAGCTATAAAAGTTTGCAGTCTCACTAGCAATGGAGGAGTGTTCTCCTTGCTCTACATGCTCTTCTGCATGACCTTTCATTTGTGTTTCTGACCTCAGCCATTCCTACAGTTGTAAGATGGAATCTCAATCTTGTTTTGATTTGCATTTCCCTCATGGCTAAGGATGTTGAATGTCTCTTTGTTTCTCAACCATTTGTGATTTCTCTGCTGAGAATGATCTGTTTAGATCTCTATCCCATTTTCAATTGGTTATTTTGTTTGTTGATATCTAGTTTCTTGAGTTCTTTATATATTTTGAATATTAACCCTCTGTCAGATATGGAGTTAGTGAATATATTTTTCCATTCTGTGGGTTTCCATTTTGTCCTATTAATGGTGTCCTTTGCCTTACAGAAGCTTTTCAGTTTCATGAGGTCCCATTTATCAATTCTTGATCATATTGTTTATTCCAACATAATATTTTTCTTGATTATTTGAGAATTTCACATCATGCACCACAATCACATTCTCTTCCAAGTCCTCCCATGTCCATTGTCCTACCCTTTTGACTTCTCTCCCCCAAAGAAGAAGAAGGAGAAGGATAATGAGAATGAGAAAAAGAAGCAGAAGGAGAACGAGAATGAGGAGAAGAAGAAGAACACAATTCAATTTGTGTTGCCTATACACTCCCTGGAGCTTCATAAATCTCCCAATGGCCAGCCCTTCAAAGAAAACTGAATAATTTCCTACCTCCACCCCTGCCAGATGCCATCAATTGTGGAGATCTGTACTTTAGCATCCTTATTACAATTTTTAAGAGTTATCTTTAATGGTTTCCTGTCTATGATGTTGATTTTTGGGGGGTTAGTGGGGAGGGGGAGGGTGTATGGGTTTTCACAGAAGCCTTCTATGTCCTTTCTCAACTATGAGTCTGCAGTCATAGGTACCACTTCAAAAGCGCCTTCCTGTTTCTTTAGAGACAAAAGGAGCATGATGGACTTCCACATGGTTTCTGGTGACAGCACAAACCACTGACATCCACATGGTCCCACAGACCTCAACAAAGTCTCCGGTTGCAGTACAGACAGGTGGTGAGGATGGAAGAAGAGAGTACTGGGATAGATAAGTGGGGTTGGAGGACATTTCAGGGGCAATGTAGAAACCTAGGGCAATGGAAACTTCCAGAAAACTACAAGGGTAACCCTAGTGAAGACTCTTAGTGAAGGGAATATGAAGCCTGAACATCTTCTGTAACCAGACAGGCCATCCAGTGGAGGGACATGAACAACAAATCAGCCATAAAACTTTTGACCTACTAGTTGTTAGGCATGCTAGGTATGCTGGTACAAAGGTGGCATAGAACTTGTGGGTGGCCAACCAATGACTGCTCCAGCTTGGGACCTATGCCACAAGAGGGAGCCCACACCTTACACTGCCTGTGGGGTCCAGGACCCAGAAGCTTGGTTTACAAGAGAAAGAGACACACTCAAACATTAGGAGGAGCTCTGATCCTGCAGAAGAAAGGAAGAAGAGGATTATAGAAGCCTAACAGGTTAAGGATATTAAAAGAAAATTACTCACAGAATCAACCAATAAATCCTCATATGCACTCATAGAAACTGAAATGACAAGCCTATATGATTCTGACCTACATCGTTTGCATATATGTTATGGTTGTGTTGTTTGGTATTCTCGTGGGTCTCCTAAAAGTGAGAGTGGAGGCTGTGTCTGATTCTTTTGCCAGTTTTGGGGACCCTTTTCTTCTTACAAGTTTGCCATGTCCAGCCTTAATATGAGGAGGTGTGCCTTGTAACTTCATATTGTAACTTCATATGTCGTGTTTGGTTGATATCCTAGGGAGGCCTGTAGTTTTCTGAAGGGAAATGGAGGAGAAATGGATCTGGGGTAGAGGGAAGTATTGGAGGGGCTGGAAGGAGAGGAGGGAGGTGAAACTGCAGTTGAGATGTAATATATATGAGAAGAATTAAAAATAATTAAAAAAAAGAATCTTTCTGGATGTAAACAAATCTTTGAAGACATCAATTATAGCCCCAGAGGTAGCAACTGTAATGAGAGCACCATAACTTAGAGAAAAAAAAAAAAGCTAAAGTTAACAAATTGTGTAAAGAATTGATTTGAAATATTATTCCTATCAATAGCCTTTCAGTGATAATTTAAAGTGTCAATATTCCAAACAGATAACTGTCTGAGAGTACTATTCTTCATAATTTAGTCAAAGTCAGGTAAAAAGACTGAAATCATATATTTGAGCAATTGAGAAGTGAAGATTGAGCCCAATGTTTTACTGAATTGATTTTAGTACAAGTAAATGTTTCTTCATTTGAAATCAAATTTAGCTGATTCATTCAAAACATGAAAGTACAACATTTCTCTGTGTACTATACAGAGTTGTTTACAGGTATGTCTCAAATCCTACCCAAGGCCTCATGGTTATAAATTGTCTGTAGAAACTAAGAACGCACTTAATAGTTTGAGTTAATAAAAATGAAAATCAATGTTGGATGTCATCTTTGTAGATTTTTCTAAGAAAAAGTCTGAGAAGATACCATAAGATAACATGTACAATAGTTTAGCCACATGAGTAAATGTTTCTTCATTTGAAATCAAATTTAGCTGATTCATTCATAACATGAAAGTACATTTCTCTGTGTACTATACAGAGTTGCTTACAGGTATGTCTCAAATCCTACCCAAAGATGAGATTTTTATTTTCAAGGTCACAATCACATAGAAAAAGGAAAAGAAATTATTTGGAGAATTTTGACATAAGAATCTAGGTAATAGATCATGGAAATAAAAAAAAATACCATTCCCACTGAACAGTTTTTCTGAATTTGTAGAAGTTCATTTCTCTCCATTTTAAGACAATATTGATATTGAGACATCACACTTAAACAGTTCCAAGTGCTCTGAGTGCCTCAGTCATCTTAAATCTTATTTTAAAATAATGTATAAGAATATGTACAAGTATAGGTAGAAGACAGTAATTCAGTAAAATTAAGAAATAAAAAGCATAATTCTCTGATTCATTGTGCCTAAGGGGATAATTTCTTACATAAATTCCTGATCATTATAAATGAAATTAAAGCAAGCAAAATGAAAAACATATCTAATACTAGCAAGGGAAAGAAGACAGACACATAAAAAGGGAAGTAGATAGCAGCAGGGAAGGAAAGCAATCTCCTGAAGTTCCAGAGATATTAAATTTTTATAGAATATAAAAATTGAATCCATTCATTTATATTTTTATTTTAATAATGCATACTTTACTTACTATGTCATTTCTTTGTTTTTGTTTTGAAAAAATATTTGAGAAAATAATGTGTGTGTGTGTGTGTGTGTGTGTGTGTGTGTGTGTGTGTGTGTGTGTGTGTGTGTTGGGGGTATGAGCTGTCTACGGTTCTGTAAACTATCATATATGAAGGGCTGATGTAGCTCAAAGAGAATACTCACCAAGGTGGATGGACTGAGATAGGATCAGTACCCAGCACTAGTAATCAATAGAACAAGAAAATTTCCACAAATTATACAAATACCCCTAGGAACATAGAGCAATAGGGATGAAACCTAAATCTGTCTCTATCTAAAGTCCTCACCAGGAAACATATCCTATATTTCTATCCTGTCCCAAATTGTTTCTATATTTGCATCCCTTGGGCTTCTATGGAGGTTTTACTGGAAATTGTTTTTTTATTAGTATATTTAGATCATACTCTCCCTTCAACTCCTTCTAGTTATTCCCCACATCCCCACACACCCAAATGCACACTCTTACCTTTTCTCTCTTATTAGAAGTCAAACAGGCATCTAAAAACATAAAAAAATAAGATAAAATAAACACAGTGTTGATAAATAAGTGTTCTATTGTTAGGAAGAGACACCACGAAGAGACACAAAATCTTATGAAGAAAAGCAATTATTTGGGGCTTGCTTAAAGCTTCAGAATTTAGTCCATTGTCATCATGGCAGGGAGCATGGTGGGATGTAGGCAGACATGGTGTTGAAGGAGTAACTGAGAGTTCTACATCCAGCCTACAGACAAGAAGAAGAAAGAACCACTGGACCTGCCTTTGACTTTTGAAATCTTAAAGCCCAGTAACACACCTCCATTGACACACTTTCTCCAACAAGGCCACACTTCCTAATTCCTCTAAAGTAACACTATTCCCTAAAGACCTAGCACTCAGATATATGAGTCTATGGGGGCTATTACTTCCCATTTAAAATACTACACACAGTCAGGACAAATCTTTCAAACAAGCAAAAAAGCCAAAGGAAAAAAAAATACAAGTAATATCTATAGGTGCAAAGATACACACATTTGAATATATAGAAATTCCATAAAGACCAAACCCTGGAAAACTATAATATATAAGCAAAAAAACCTGCACAGCAATAGAATAGAATAGAATAGAATGGAATGGAATGGAATGGAATGGAATGGAGTGGAGTGGAGTGGAGTGGAGTGGAGTGGAGTGGAGTGGAATGGAGTGGAGTGGAGTGGAGTGGAGTGGGGTGAGGTGGAGTGGAATGGATAGAATAGAATAGGATACCCAGACAAAGCATTATGAAACAAAAACTCTCCAGAAATACCATTGAGTTCATCTGTTTTAGGTATGTACTGTTGGGCATGAAGCCAGCTGTTAAGTGTGTTTTGGATATCCAATAAAATTTTGTTGGAGAAAACTAATTTTTCCTTTGTGAGTGATGAGAAATTGGTGATAGATTCTGGGTTGGATATAGGAGCTATGTCTACTTCTCTTCTTAGTCTGGATCTCCATCTGACTTGGCCTTGTATAGACTCTCTGCATCCTGCCACAGTCTCTGTGAGTTCATATGTGCATTACCCCAGTTGAGTTGAGAAGGATTTGTTAATACTTTCTTTTCCATCCCTTGTGGTTATTACAATCCTTTTGCTTCTTCTTCTGCAAAGTTCCCTGAGTCCTGATGGGAGGGATTTGAGAAAGAATCCAATTTGGGGATGAGTATCCAAAGGTCTGTCACTCTATGAACATTTCCCAGTATTCTCTTTGTATGAATTCCCATCAACTACAGGAGGAAGCGTCTCTGATTACTGCTGTGGAAGGCACTGATATATGAGAATAGCATAATGTCATTAGGAGTCATTTCATGGCGATATTCTTTTTTTTAATAATTTATTTTTTATTTCTTCATATTCTTACAGCATGTTCCTATGTTCTTAGGCCCATGGCCTACTTACTTTCAGTTTCTTCTTTACATGATCAATGTCTCCCATAAATTCCATCTAATGGAGTGGGCCTTAGATTCAATCAGAGAGTGGTTTGTTACTTCAATTACTTCTGTGCCACTATTGTACCTGCATATCTTTTAGGTAGGTCACAGTTTCAGATCAAAGATCAAAGGATTTATAGCTGTGTTGATGATTACCTTTCTCCACTGGTAATATACATAGTGCATTCCAGAAACATGAACACTAGTCAGTAGGGGTCAAGGCTCTAGGAAGACACTAACATGACTTCTCTATGTTCAATCAGTTGTGTAGGTGTTGTGTAAGGCAACAGAGTCTTACCATCCGTTTATGTAGAGCAGCCAATACCCTTGGCAATAACCTAGGTTGTTCAGGGGTTTTCATGGGGTCTTTTGGCTAAAACCTCAATTAGATTCGACTCATCTTTGGCATTTGAGGTTTCATACTATGTTGAAAGCTATTTAATTAGGGCTTCTTCTTCCCCATTATTTGATGATTCTATTTATATTTCTTTCCTACATGTATATATTTTAAGAAGTTTCTCCTGTACGGGCATTCCATATGACCCCTCAAATGGTCCTTAGTTTTTAGCAGTCCCTTATTTAATTTCTTCCCTTATTCCCTTTTTCCTTATTCCTACCTGTTTGATCTGTTCTATATACCAGCTCTACACATCCATGGCTATTCTATTTCCCCTTCCTACTAATATCCTTCCCATCTTGCAGTCCTTTACTCTATCTATAATAACTAACCTCTGTGGTTATATGGATTGTAGCCTATTTATCAAAGACTTAATAGTTAATATTCTCAATATTTGTCCTTTTTTTGGGCCTGTGTTACCTCACCCAGGATGAAGTCTTCTAGATCCATCTATTTACCTGAAAATCTTATGAATTTTTAATAGATGAGTAATATTCCATTAGCTGAGTAATATTCATTTAGGTGAATAAGCCACATTTTCTTTATCCATTCATTTGTTGATGGATTTCTTGCTATTATGAATAGAGATGCAAAGAATGTAGTTGAGTATGTGTCTCTGCAGTAAGATGTAGAGTCCTTTGGGTATATGCCCAAGAGTGTATAGCTGGGTCTTGAGGTAGATCAATTCCCAGCTTCTGAGGAACTCACATTGATTTCCTTAGTGGCTATACAAGTTTGTATTCCCACATGCAATGGATGAGTGTTGTCCTTACATCATATCCTCAGCATTGTGAGTTGTCATTTATTTTATTGATCTTGGCAATTCTGAAGGTGTAAGATGAAATCTCAAAGTATTTCTTTATGTCTCTGATGACTAAGGGTGCTGAACATTTGAGGTGTTTCTCAGACATTTGTGTTTCCTCTTTTGAGAATTTTCTATTTAGATCTGTACACAACTTCTCAGTTAGATTATTTATTTTCTAGTCTAATTTTTTGTACTCTTCATATATTTTAAATATTAGCCCTATGTCAGATATGTAGTTGGTAAAAATAATTTTAGAGGCGATCATGGACACAGAAATACCAGTAGTGTTTCAATACTAAAGAACATGAAAATTTTAATAGTTGTATCTTTTTATGCACAGTTTCCAAGCAATTTAATATGTTCTTAGTTTATTTATGTTATGGAGATATTAATTTGAAAATAAGTTAATTATGGTTAATATGTTTTGTTCAATTTTTAAAAAATATACTAGTGACTTTTAATGTCAGATTTCTTTAAAACTCATTAAATTCATGGAAAATTTGACTATTTTATTTGGTAGCAAAATAAAATATATAGGCCAAAGAAAAGATCCTTGGCCAGTGAAAAATAAGGAAGAGACTTGCTTGCTTTGTATGTTTATAAATTATTATCAACACTAATATTTACATAAGAGTTAGAATGTGTGACATTTGTCTTTCTCATCTCCATCCATTTACCCAAAAATTTCATAATTTAACTTTTCTTTAAAGCTGAATAAAATTATAAGTATCACATTTTCCTTATCTATTCATCAGTTGATTGACATCTAGGTATTTATATATCACAGCTACTTTGATAAAGTCTTTTATGTCCCCCCTTGTGCCCAGGAGTGGTATCAGTGGCTCACATAGTAGATGTAGTTCTATATTTTTGGGGGGCCATCACTCTCATTTTCACAGTGGCTATAACCACTGTTCTTTGTTAGCTACCAAAAATTGATGGTAAGACCTACTGCTGAAAACAGAATCATGTTCCTACTAATCCAGAAGCATTTTTACTGATAGATAGCATTTACAATGCCAGACAGTTTACCAAGATTCTGGGGGGAAATGTGTCCTCAACAGTTTCATCTAATTGTGAATCCATGAGGCACAATAGTGGGTACATAACAAGATATCTTCATGGTGCCATACTAGCATGAATGCTATGGGAATAGCCAAATTAATTTTAATTGTGTATATAAGGCCTTTTCCACTAGGAGAAACACATGCCTGTGCACTTTAAATCTAGCTATGGGTCCATGCTTGGAGAGTTCATAGGGATGGACATACTAATATTGTTCTACTAAATGGATATACCATCCACCTTCTTTCTTAACTCATATTCCTATATCCATAGATTATTGCAGCTATCAGATCTCATCAGAAAAGCTTGCTTGTGAAGTGGTTAAGACAGAAACTTACAACTTGTGAAAGTATGGATAATAAGAGTCAGTGATCAGACACAAATGGGATGTTCATAGGACACTTTTTAAAATCAGAGATCACACCAGAAGAGACAGTAAGATACAGAGGTTATATAGAGGACCAGAGTCTAAGAATATCTCTGGCATGATGGGACAACTGCATTTGTGAACTCACAGGAGATGTAATTTTCTGTAGCTTACTTGTAGAAGATCAAATCAGTCAATAATCTCACATGGATAGAAGAGAAGCTAATGCTATTCTAACTGAGAAGGTATTGAAAGTTGGTGACTTCTGGGATAGGAAGAGCTACTTTCTTTAAAATAGGATCCCTGGTAGTTTAAGGACTCTATAATGGACAGCCCCACACTCATGAATCAATGCAAATTGGACTCAGTGGGTTATTTAAAACAAATTAAAACAGGAAATTGTAGACAGTAGGAATGGAGTGAGTGGGTTTGGGAGGGGGTATTGGGAGAATTAAGGCATAGCTGATCAAAACACACTGTATAAAAAAGTCAAGGAATTGTGGCAAAATATAATATTAATTTGTGTCAATATACAAAGATCAACACTGATGTAATCCAATACAATCTTAATTTTGCATTAATATACAATGATCAATACCAATTTAGCCAAATATAATATTAATTTTGTATCAATATACAAAGGTATAATGGCATATTCAATAATAATCTGTCCTTTTTCCTTGATCTTTCCTATACTATGTCTATGTCCCATTTTTTCTTAAGTCTGTTCACTCCTACATAGGAGAGAAAGAAGGATACAGAAAAAAAAAAGAGAGAGGTCCCTGGGTCTAACCTCCAAAACCCATTTAACAAGCCCATTTAACAGCTTGTAGTCTCTTCCCCTAAATAACAAAATTTTCTATTATGCATCAAATTACCAGAGGGGGGGGGAATTACCCTCCCCACCTTCTGGCAATGGGACGTTGCTCTCTTAAAATGATTTCCTGCTGATTTGGGACGTAGTAAAGATTATATTTGGCCACAATGGTATTGACCCTCGTATAGTGATGCAAAATTAAGATTGTACTGGGCTACATAGGTATTGATATTTGTATATTGATATAAAATTAAGATTATATTTGACCACATTGGTATTGATCTTTGTATATTGATACAAAATTAAGGGTAACGCTTCTTAAAGGTGTTGTACCTAGTAATGCTTAAAAATAAAATGTAAAGTTTTGGCCTTTTGCTACCAGCTGTCATAAACTGTTTAGGATAATTAAGAAATGCAAACTAATAGTCATGCAAACATGTCATTTTGTTAGTTACTATGACAGTCTATCACAGCTATTTTCTAAGCTAATCAGAAATCAAGTTGCTAAGAGACAAGCAACAGTTGCTTATCTAAATATAAGAAATAGATATGGCGTCTTCAAAAACCTCCAGAGATCTGCAGAATATGGCATTCAAAGATGTCTTCTTAACTTAAGATTTTTTTTGATATCAAGACATGTCAGCTCCTGATAGTACCCCCTATTCTACTCCAAGTAGAAGATGAGCACCGAAGAATCTCCAGTGGGAGATGGTTGAATTAGTCGCAAGCCTATCTCTTGGTAGGAAAAACCCCTTGCTTCAACTGTAGACAGAATGCTGTCTAAAAAGGACAAAACTTGGAAGCAGGTAAGTTGACAGCCTAGCTCTGCCAAGACAGGGTAGGCAAGTCCTTCATAATTCCTGCTCTACAATCAATGTCTGTCAGAGAAACGGGGCCAAATGGCTGAAGATTGATGCTGTAATGTATGGAGAGAAAATGGGAACTGTCCAGGCAGCCACTGGTATGTCATTTCTTAGTTTTGGAAGCTGCAGGCCCTGCACTTCCTATATAATCAGATATATTTATCCCTCTCAGGTCTCTGAGGTGGTTGAAGAATAGATAGCTAGAGTCTCATAGTTAAATTTTGAGTTGTTTAGGAATCAAGAGGATGTTCTGGATCTAAGAAGATGCTTTTAAAATTGTGTTGCAAGTTAGTATGAAAGCTGAGTTAGATATAGAACTTTAAACTCATGGAGATGGTTAGATAGTAGAATATTAAAGTCAGGTGCCAAACACATATGGACTGGACATTGGGCATGTATGCTAAGCCATGTAACTCTCATAATTTTGGCCTATTCATTTCTGTTGTTTTGTATTGTATTTACTGCTATAAGAGAAAGAACCATTTGTTGGACTGAAAGGGGGAGCTGTTGGGGGGTGAAAGATATACTTTAAACTAAAATAAAAGGGTAGAAGATGGGGGTTTGAGGGGGAGGAGCGTGGAAGTGTGGAACTGGAGGGAGTAATAGGGAGGGGATTGTGATTGAGATGTAACTTGAAGAAATAAAAAATAAATTATTAAAAAAATAAAAATGTCAAGGAATTAATAAAATACTATATTAAAAATAATGTCAAAAATTCAACAATGTAATTTTAAATTAAATTGTCAGTGTTTTTAAAAGGTATTGTCCTTAACAGTTGTTCTTTGTATTGTCTTAGACTGAATGATTATATTCTTTTACAAACGGAAAAAAACCTAGAAATTTAAACATAAAGGATTTCTTATTGATTGAAAAATTAGATATGTCCACACCTTTGCTCTACTGTGAAATAGCTAGGATGTTCCACTTATAACAGCCTTTATTTTCTAACTCATCTTAAATTTTGAAAGAATTATCTTTTTTCTACTTGCTAATTTAAAATATTCTTGATTTGTAATGCTCCCATATGTTCGATTTTTGGTTAGGAATTAATATACTACTCTAAGTGTGTCCTTTTAAATGTTTTAAATTCAATATTTTTTGAAGAAAGAGCATATTTAAAGCATGACATTGGTAGAAATAATTGTTGATTCAAATAAAAAATAATGCTCATCTCAGAGTACTTTTCTCATAGCACGGTTTCATCTTCTGAAGAGAATCTCCAGAAACACACTGACTGATCTCTTTCTCTGCTCCTGGTATCATAAATTAAATATTTATTATCAACACACAACCGTTTCTGCACTTGGAGATGTAACTCTAAGATAATAAAGCCTATCCTGCTTCCTTCCGTTGAAACTGAAAACAAGAATATGGTATGTCTGCTCTGATCCAGAAAGGTAGCTTCAATTCTCATACTGGGACATGAAAAATATCCTCTGAGCTTCGAGTATGTCAACTGAACCATATGCTTAATGACATGATGTAGTGTGTGTGGTGAGGATTGGGAGGGCAAAGAGCAGGAAAACAACAGTTTTTGCATAGTCAAGCTTCTGGATATTCAAATTCATGCTTTTATCTCACCATTGAGAGCCATTCCTAGTAAAACATAGCATCTTTCTCATACTTCAGTGTTTTGTCTTCAAATCTCTCTGTTCTGTTTTCATGTGCCTGTCTCTCTTTCTCCCTCCCTTACACCTCTCTTTTTCTCACAAAACATACACTATCTTCTCTGGTGGTAAAAATTAAAATAATTTTAAGATATTCAAATATAAAAATTGCCTTTGTATTGCTTGGAAATGTTACATGCATCATCTTATATGGTTTCGAGCTTAAAAAATATTAATTATTAATTTAACTGAGAATATTGGGACTGGAGATCTGTGTAGTTACAATACAAATGATATACATGAACATTGTATTTGTTAGATTTTTCTATAAAGAACTGATATAATATATATATATGTATACATACATACATACATACATACATACATACATACATACATACATATGATTTACTGATTGGCTCACAGGTAGCAGTTGGTATCTCACATTGCAAAACTGAGATACTTTAACTGATGAGTCCATAAGGCTGGATGGTTATGAAGACCCAATCTGATGGTGGAGTGCTTGGAAACCACTAGTCCTTGTTCTACATTGGAATCCCAAAGTACTAGGTTCTAATACCAACAAAGGAATGACTCAGACACAGGTTTAGATGAACTAGCAAGCATAATTTCTGTCAAACAGGGAAAAACCAAGGATTCCTTCTTCCTTGTTCTGTCATCTGGGCTGTCCCTATTCAGGCTGGACCTTTATGCTTCAAATAATTTGATCAAGAAAATCCCTCACAGAAGTTACCAGACACTGTTTTTACCTGATTGCACATATAGCCAGGTTGACTACAAAAGTTAATGCCATACCGATGTGACTTGAAATACCAGTTTATTTTACTTATATTTATTGTTTTATTTCATTTTAGAAAAGCACAGTGAAGAACAAGGTTAATAAAAATGTGGGGCAAAGTGTGTGAAATTCTTAAGTTGATCAATCATTCTATCTGTACATCTACTTAAATCCTTTGTCTCTTTAAGGTGGCCAGTGGAACCAAATATGTCTCTAATGAATGATAAGGTAACCTATTTGCCACTCAAGCTCTTCTCCCCATACTATAAGAAATAACCTATGCAAATTTAAACTTAAGTTGAAAAATAAATTAAAAAAAACTACTGATTAAAACATTCCTGTGGCCAAACAGATGTGGTAAACACTTGAAGAAAAAATGGTACAGTATAATTGCAACAACAAAAAAAAATGAATGTTACAAAGCAGCGTACTCAATATGCAATTTTAAATAATGTAAATAAAGTATTTTTTAAATAAATAAGAAGTTTACTAATCATGAGGATTAGTAGATCTGGAATATAACCATACCCATTCTTAATATCATACAAAGACCACACCCATTATTAATATTATACAAAGAATGTTGAACAGGTTATCTGCCATCACACAACAAAGACCATAGTCTTCAGTACTTATAAAATAAGCATCAACTCACTTCAGTTTTAAAATAAAGATGTTAATCTAATCTCTGACATGATCTCTTTAATTCTAATTTAATGGAGAATAATACAATATGCTGAAGAATAATTAGGAAATTATTTTTAAAAATATTTGTAAATGAGCACAACATCTGTTGTTTTGGAGAACTGTACACAAGAATTTCAAATTTTGTATCTTCTAGTTAAATATTAAGAATAAAAGTGTGTTGCAACCAAAAGTTTTCCCTAGTGGGAAACATTGAGAGAAAATGAAATAAATTACTGGATAGAATCTGCCTGTTACTAAGTAACATCTACTTGGTCAGGCAGCAGACTGGGAGTGTGGAAATGAAATACCATATACTTTGGGGTGATATTATCATGTGAAAAATTTTATATCTGTAACTTATTTCTGTGTATTAAGAATATTGTGTCATAAGAATATTTGCCTAAGTGGATTACAGTTTAAGTGGATGGAACTGAACATGTCATTTTTTCCACTGTATGTTTTCCTTTTAATCCACTATGATATCCTCTTGTATCTTTTGAAAAACTTGCTCCTTGGAGTGATGTTTCTGGTGTCAGTATCAATGACAGGCTGTATACCAAACAAGGGACCTCATGGTCTACTTCTCTTGCTGATTATCAAGTAAGGTAAGGGAATACCTATGTCTGACTTTGTTGTAATTCTTTTATAATTATGTAGTGTGAAATCTTTTAAAACACGAGAAAGGTGTGGGTACATATCACAATCTGCTAAATGCTTGTTTTGAGTATGGAACTCAAAACCAACATAAAAAACTGTTGATAACTATTAATAATTAATATTAATTCATATTATTAATAAAGCTTAGCTATTCCTTACTCAACAACCTCCCCAAATAATCACACATGGAGACTATGATTTTTTCAAGGCTAAACAGAGTTGAACAAAATATCTCTGTTACTGTCCCATTATCAATTATTTTCCACCCATCCAAAGTCCCCCATACTTACTGTTGTTATCTCCTCTGGTATATATCCTTTCTCCTTTCCTCTTGCTTCTCCTCCTCTTGGTCTGTCTTTTCCTCCTTTCTTTCATGAGATACTCTGCTACCTCCATGTGTGTGAACCTTGGCCTACCTATCTATCTTTTTTTTTTTGGCCCAGATTTCAGAATTTTATTCACCCAATTAGAGATGACTTACTGGGTGAGACTACATAGTATCACATTTGCTTATGTATGTCATGTACATGAAGGAAGACAGGGGCAAGCAATTGACATTTGAACACAAACAGCTTTCAGATCATACTATCAATTCCCTTCTTTGTATAATAAAAAAGGCTATTTTTAAACTACATACAATAAAAACAAATGTAAAACAATTATGAAGACTATCATGTAAAATTACATTTTCATTGCCCAGTCCTTTTGTATTTGGTAATTTAGGAGAAAGTACCCTATTATCTATCCTATCTTGGTGAGTTCTGAGCCTAAATTGTTTTCTATTATAGCTTTTAATTGACCTAAGAACATTTCCTAGATCTATAATTATCTTCTTATGACATTTTTTTTTCTTTTCTTTCTCTGTTTAACAGTATGGACTGTCCTGGAATTCACTTTCTAGACCAGACTGGCCTCAAACTCACCGAGATCTGCCTGCCTCTGCCTCTGCCTCCCAAGTGCTGGGACTAAAGGGATGCACCACCAAGCCTGGATTTTTATAACATTTTCTAAATCTTAAACAACGTAAGTCTGACATGAGACTAAACTTCAGTCCCATCAGAGACTACAGAAGAGATAAAATTATTCTGTGAGTAAGTAGGAAATCCAGGCAAGCAGCTTCCAAAACAGAAAATTGACACAGTTTGATGCCTGGACAGTCCCACAATCTCTCGGTAACATTGGAGCATCATCTTCAGCCTTCTGGCCAATCCTCTCAAACAGAATTAATTGTGAAGCAGGAAATAAGAACCTGCTTCCCCTGTCTTTCCAGAAATAGGCCATCGACTTACCTGCATTCATGTCTCGCTCTTTTATGTATAGCATATTGTTTGCTGAGAGAGCAGGGGCATTATTTCCTAGAGGTTGCTTATCATACTTGACACAACTTCAAGTGACATTTTTTCTAATGGTCATAACTTCTTTCAGATTGAATGGGGGCTGTCAGGAACTGACATGTCTTAAGCCAAAGAATTCTTTAAATAATAAAAACTTTATATGACATATTCTGTAAGCCTCTGATGATTTTGAAGAAATCTATTTACCTATCATCTATCTATCTATCTATCATCTATCTATCTATCATCTATCTATTTATTATCTTTTAATAGCATATTTGAACAGAGAAACGTTCCTTGTTTCTATTTACTATTTGTTAAATCTAGGTAGTACATTTTTTGTGATAAACTTCACTAGTGTCTGACTTGACCATGAGTCTGACTGACTAAGCATTAACTTGTACTACTTAACTATTCTAAGCAGTTGGTAATAGCAGTTTTAAAAGGCTGGAAGTAAATATTACATTTTTAAATGAGTTGCAAAGTTTCAATATCTTATACAAGACTTCAAGCATACATTATACTGTAACAAAAATAACTTTAAATCTTGCATAAATATATAATGGTTTATACCAATGCAAACCTTAAACTTGTATCAATATACAATAATCCATATCTATGTAAACAAAAATAACCTTATTTAATAAAAGAAATAATTCTGAGTTTAAGAGCAGATTCAGTAATCTACCTTTTTATCTCTATTATTCCTGTATGATATGTATATATTCTCCCCTTTGTCTCAACCTCTGTACAATGACAAGTGTCCATCTTATTGACCAAAACCTACCCATCCCAACTTAAGAGAAGGGAATGTCATTCTTCTCAATAGCTCTGAAACTGACTGGGACATGTAAATGTCTCCAGTCAGGACCTCAGTTATACATGACCAATAGATCATTGGCTACAAATTCCTCAGCACTTACCATGCTATTTTTCTGAATGATATAGATAAAAATTATTGTTCCCAGGAGGAGAGTTCAGCAATTTATGTTACTTGTCTTGTTTGATCTTCTTGATTTCCATTTGTCTGTTCACAGACAGGGTCTTCAGGGCATCTCTATCATATATGATTTTTAACAATTTGGACAGAATCTACAGTTTTTTGTTTCCTGTTGAGACAAAAGCATATTCTCCTCTCCAATGCAATGTATGTTTTTATCTTCCATTCTGAAGTTAGGCCATCCTTAATATAAACAGGCTGTTTTAGTTCAGCAGTTTTGTCTATAATTCAATGTCTCTCAGCAGTTGTTGTTGTTGTTTTTCATAAGCAATTAAAAATTTAAAGTCAACAAAGCATTATGTAATCTATCTCTGAGTATCTTTTGTTATCCCTTTCTGTTTAAGCATCTCTTTCTTGTATCTGATCCTGTATCCATTAAGCATTCCATTTCAATTTAATCTGACTGTTATTTTAATTTTGGTCTCTTATCATTTACAACAGTTTGCCAAAATACTTGTTTTATTTATTCATTCGTTTGTTTGTTTTTGTCTTTCCTGAGTTTTCTGTTTTATTTATTGAAGCTGTTCTGGCTTTGATATCTTGTTATCAATGTCTATATCCAGAGCAGTGTTATTTAATTGTTCTGTTGATGAATTTTTCTTTTTTTGTTGTTGATCTGATATGCTTGACTAGAATTTGATATTGGGGCCTCTGGGGGTATTTCTCAACATGGGGTTACTATGTTTGTTCTTGTTGCTCTACATGCATCAATCCAAGGTTAACTTTGCCACATCTGCATATTTCCCAAGGCTGGGACCTTCTTTTTGGATCATCTCTAGAAAAAAATAATTGTTTCTAAGAATGCCTTTCCTTCAGTCTCTTTGTAAATGACCTTTGTTCACCACAATTAAAAGATCTGGTAGTTTGAATTGTCTCAGTCTTTAGGGGAAGCTTCTCCTACTAAGGGAATATTAGGTGAATGAGGTCTGATATTCCTCATATATCTAATCCGTTCATCTGTAGAGCCAATGTTGCTTTTTCTGGCCTTAATACAAATTTGTATTCAGAGTTAGGATTTTCAAAAGTTGAATCTTCTATCAGTGCCTTTCTAGACAGTGGATCTGATATATTTCTATACACAGCTGAGGTAATTCTTTGCAAAAAGTCAGTGAACATCTTTTGACCTTGCATGATCTGAGAGAATGGCTCACGATTTTTTTCTCCTGTTTCTTCAACCTGTCCCAGTCATTTAAGGCTGCTATGTGACAAATTGCTAAGTTTTCTTCATTTTATACAACTTGAATTTCCAACTTATCATATTCACCATTACCAAGCAGCTGATCCTTAGAAACATCAACACCTTTGACTCTCGTTTTGTACTCCCTTTAGCCTCTTCTTTCCACCATGAAAGCCATTGTAAATATGGCCCAGGTTCTAGTATTGCCTTTGTCATATCCTCCCAGTCTTTCGGGATTGCTCTACTTTTAATTGACCAAAAGGTCAGCACTTGTTTTACAAACAATGAATGCATTCCAAATTTGATGACACTTTCTTTAAATTTTCTCAGATCTAACATCTTCACATGTTGTCTGTTGACTATCCGGTAGATTATCTTCTTCTGAGATTCTCTGTTGTATGCTAACTTGAAAGGTTAACATCTGTTTTCTAGCAACCCTTGGTTGGCTTTCTTTATTTTTATCTTTTTACCTCTACCTGAGCATTTTCCTTATGGAATATTTTAAGTTCTTCTCTTAAGGTCTGTTTCCATATTGCACACCACTCTATTGTTTGTATCTCTGCAATCCTAGCATTTTTTTCAACCTGATTTATTGTTTTTGGAACTTTTCCTTTAAGATTTATCTATAAGTCTCATTTCTCTCTGTCTGTCCTCTCTCTCTCTCTCTCTCTCTCTCTCTCTCTCTCTTTCTCTCTGTTGTTCACTGTGACCTGTAGAATTTTCTACACTTTGTTCTAATCTCTCCTCTAAGCCATGTCTCATTTTTCTCTTTCTGCTGTTTGTTAAGCTACATGAGATTGTAATCTATCCAGGGAGAGTGTGGAAAAGAACATTTAGGAGATCCTCTCATCAGTCTAGTTTAATTGGCCAGGTCAGGGTCCCAGTGAAAGATTCTGTTAAGAAACAAATGAACAGAAATAAAACAAGATGGAAGAGATGTGCAGAGAACAACCTAAGATTTATCACTAGCACACAACTGAAGATTGTTCTGTCATGAATTTTCCTTTGATTGCAAGTTATAAAAATCTGTGAATATTTATTTATCAAAATTTGAAATAGCTTATGCTTCCAATTTCAATGTTACCATCCATTTTCTATATTTCTCTCAGTGCAAGAGGAAGCTCTCAACTCTCATATGACTAATGAACTGATGAGGCTGAGATATGGGGGCACCCCACAACAGAGGAATAGGATAGGTGGGAGAGGTGGTAGAAGGTCAAAGGGTGGGACTGAGAAGGGTGGAGGGAGGGGGCTGTGTTGGAGATGTGATTTGAAGTAATAACTAAATGTAATTAAAAAATAAAAATGGAATACATTCACTCTTTCATTCTATTTTAATGAATTAAATAAATCTAATATTATAACCACTGCCTTTTAAATAAAAACCTATAACATTAGAAAAATACATATTGTGTCGCGTCCCCCTCGACCAGCAAGGACGGCGCAACTCGCAAAAGCTCTACTCAAGCAGTTTATTCAGGTCCCTTGAAAACAGTCTTCCGAATGCCCAGGCTGACCCAACACACAGGCTAAATACTATATGAACAGCCAATCAAGTAAAGCCACGTGGTGCTATCTTAGAGGCCCACATCTGCGGAAGCAAGCCAGATCAGCAGTCTTAGCCAAATATGGACTTGTTTACCACAGAGAGCACTCACCTGTTTACACAGAGAGCGCTCACCATCGGGCTGGTGGAAGGTGGAAACCGGCACAATTTTTAGGGCGCGGCACGTCACAGCTCTCTACAGTTCCTCCTTTTTTATTTTTTTCTAAAGTTGGTAGAAGTCCCTGGAAAGGCTTCGTAATCCCCATATCTGGGGATCTCATGGTGGACCTGAGCCTGTAGGAGGGCGATGCTCAAACTCTTACCCGTCTCTGGGTCAGCCTCCCCACTCGGGGCTGCCCTGTCTTAGGTGGCCGAGACTTACCCGTCAACTCCATCATTGACTTGCCAGACCCTAATACCCATGGAACGAATACCTCAGTGGGCAGGGACTATGCTCAGTGAAGATTTAAGGCTTCATGGCAGCGAGCCATGCCTGAGGGGACTGGCCCGCCTCAATGGCGACAAGGGCCTGTATAATCATGGCTGCATTACACTTTTGTGTGGCTCTCATCTTGTAGATGCACCATAGGCAAACCAGAGAGGCTAGTATCATCAATATCACCAAAGAGCCTACACCGACCCACTCCTTAAGATGATCCATAGCCATCTGTATCAAGGAAGTCAAACCAGTGGCCAGGCTCAGATCCACCCGAGTGGAGTTGATGTGGATGATTGTCGCTCTCAGCTCTCTCATCAAATTTTCAAATTCAGCCGACCAATCCTGTAAGAGGAACTTTGACAATTGTCTAGACAATTTAGCAGCCTTTGTAAAATTTTGATACTGCACGGAAGTAACACACAAACCTTGCATTTTCCACTCACACCCCAATTGTGCTACTTGCCAAAGAGAATCAATCTGTTCTTGTATTAAATCTATGCGTTGATTAACTATCATAAGGCCTCCTTTGAGATGAGAATTCATAGAGGTATGAGTATCCAATGCCTGTGCTACAGTGGCTGAGATGTTATTCAGGGCATTGGCAGCCTATATAGAACTAGACAAGGCAATAGCTGAGGCAGTAGCCCCCACAGCAGCAATAGTGATGGCAGTAACAATAACTGCAGTGATGCCAAAATCTCTTTTAAACCTGAATAGCATCATGGTATTAGGGGCCTCTACAGGAACTGGTACATATCGAGGCATTCTAGTCACCACAGCCACAGGAAAGGCTGTGGCATTCCAGCATAGGGCATAAAAACATATGCCCGGAGTGCATACTAATTTTTCTTCACCCAAGGATTCACTCCCATTACTTACAATCCACAGAAAAGGAGGCCAGAGACACACTGGCGAAGCTGAAAAGGTCTTATCGCGGTAAGAATGAAATGAAGATTTCCAAGTACCAGAGCCACTACCGCTAGAAAGATCCAATTTGGTAGCCGACCCTAGGGAAAAATTACCTCTTTGATAAACTCCTCCCCCAATCATAATGACAGGTCCCAAGTCCATGCAACTTCCATTAACCCCACACAAAAGCCACAAATCAAAAGGATTGGTGGCAGTCTGCTGAGGATCCCTAGTAGATATATCAAGCATTCCTGTACAAGACTTATTCACTACATTACTAATCATGGGGCTAAAGGAAAAATAATCTTGTTGAACCCAAACTGCTCTGCGCTCCTGACATCCAGTCCAGGGAAAAGGTCCTTCTTCTCCTGTGGATCCTCTACAAAAAGGTGCCCAGCGTGGCTGTCTGGGAGGGTCCCGGTCAGAGACTCGTGTGGGCCACCATCCTTCAAGGCGAGAACCATTGCCTGAAAACAAACCACCACTCCTACCTCCAAACCTCCATTGTGGTAAAAAATCTGATGACTGCTGAGACAATTTAATGCATTTTGTATCATCTGACCTATTGAAGCTCATTAAAAAGCACAAACTACCCTTCAAGCTGACATTTCTATTACCCTCTATAGGGCTTCTCTGATCATCAAAGGGAAGGTAGGGTAAGCCTAAGCTTCTATTACTGCTAAATAAGCGTGGAAACACAGTTGCATCATGTCTGACCGGCATTGGCTTTGGGAATATCGACAGGATCCCCCATCTCGGCTCGGTCATTCCTGACATACTCACTGCTACTATCACCAGAATCCTTAGGAGGGTCTTCATGACGAATCTTCCTCACAAGGCGTTCAGGCACCCACACTGGATCTTGTTGATCCTGAGGAAAAACACAAACAGACCCTCTCGCCCATGTTAGCACGGGGTCAGGCCCCCGCCAAGAGCCTGTCAGAATGTCCTTCCATTTCACCATGCTTTTAGGTGAACCATGGGAATCTTGATGTCTGTCCGCTGCTGAGCGGCCTTGAGCATCCAAATTGAAAAAATTTACAGTAAATAAGGCTAAAGACATTCTTTCCTTGGGTGTACGGCCTTGGCCTATTCCCCCTTTTTGTTTTTGCAAGCATTCTTTCAAGGTGCGATGAGCACGTTCCACAATTCCTTGTCCTTGAGGATTGTATGGTAATCCGTGATTAAGCTGTACCTCCATCTGATTACAGAAGGAGACAAAGGACTGTGCCGTATAGGCTGGTCCACTGTCCGTTTTCAGCTGCTGTGGTTTTCCCCATGCAGCCCAGGCTTCTAAGCAATGTCCTATGACATTGCGAGCCTTTTCTCCACTCATAGGTGTAGCATGTATGATACCTGAGCAGGTATCCACAGATACATGAATATATTTTAAGGTTCCAAACTCTGAAATGTGGGTAACGTCCATTTGCCAAATTTTGAGTGGCATCAACCCTCTAGGGTTCACTCCCACACTGGGAGGATGATGATGAATCACACACTGAGGACAGTCCAAAACTACTTGTCTAGCATCTGCTCTAGACAAATGGAATTTCTGCTGTAGAGTTTTTGCATTTACATGAAATAATTGGTGAAACTGTCTGGCTTGGTCCAGGAATGAGCTCCAAAAAATG
The DNA here is from genome assembly GCA_907164525.1 of Lophiomys imhausi. NCBI lineage: Eukaryota > Metazoa > Chordata > Mammalia > Rodentia > Muridae > Lophiomys > Lophiomys imhausi. The sequence goes on along the minus strand of CAJQZJ010032178.1, from coordinate 8,863,510 downwards.
CATTCCATCCTGGTCCATTGATCAACTTTATCATTACCCTCACTTAATGGTCCAGGTAATCCTGTATATGCTCTAATATGTTGAATATAAAAACACCTTTTTCTCTGCCAGATTAAAACTTGTAACTCTTGTAATAAGGCACATACAGTACTACTATTTTTAATAGGACCTGCTAATTCTAATACTTTTACTGCGTTGACCACATAAACTGAATCTGAAATCAAATTGAATGCAAATTGACATTTTTTAAACACCTCAATTACTATTTTCAATTCTACTATTTGGGGGGAGCCCAGTTGAAATTGACATAACACGGGCTCTTGTCTTTCTATCAAATAGGCTCCACAGCCTGTTTGAGCCATCAGTAAACACATTTGGTGACCCTTGAAGTGGTACTGCTGAAGTAACCTTAGGGAATATCACTGGGTGCTCCTTAAAAAATGATAGCAATGGATGCTTAGGGTAATGGTTATCAATCACTCCTTCAAAGCTACATTGTAATATTGCCCAGTCATCTACAGTGCCACACAAAATCTTAATTTGATAACTGGAATAGGGCACTATTATACTGGCAGGAGCAACTCCAAAAGACTGTAAACATTGTTGGATACCATTCAAGGCTAAAGCAGCAACTGCAGTGGGATAATGTTCTATGGATTGTTTTGGAGAAATCTTTGAATAGGTCCATAATAATGGTCCGTCCTGCCAAAACAATCCTGTAGGTTGACCATAGGTGGCAAATATGCACAATGCAATCCGCTGTCCTTCCTGCCATCTCTTTAGGAAGGCACTCTGCAACCTTTCTTCCACTTTACATAAAGCTTTTCTTGCTTCTCCTGTTAATTGCCTAGGAGAATTAAGTGCTGAATAACCTTTCAAAATGTCATATAGGGGTCTTATTTCATAATTTGGTAGCTTCAAATAGCCTCTTACCCAATTGATATCTCCTAACAACCTTTGAAAATCATTTAGAGTCTTTAAATTATCTTTTCTTATCTCAATCTTTTGAGGTATTATCTTTTCAGGTCCAACCTTCGCTCCTAAATAATCAACCACATTTTCCTTTTGAACCTTATCAGGAGCAATAAACAACCTTTTCTTTTTTAATAATTGAACTAATTCTTCATAGGCCTGATCTAACGTTTGTTCACTCTTAGTTGCCAGTAAGATATCATCCATATAATGAACACATCTCAAATATGGAAAATTCTTTCTCAAGGGAGCAATGGCTTCCCCCACATACAGTTGGCACATAGTGGGGCTGTTTTCCATGCCCTGAGGTAATACTACCCATTCAAACTGCTGATCAGGTTCCTCATGGTTACAGGATGGAACAGTAAATGCAAATCTCTCACTATCTTTGGCACACAAAGGGATGGAGAAAAAACAATCTCCTATATCTATAACTATAATGGGCCATGAGGCTGGCAAAGATGATAAAAGTGGCAAGCCGCGATGCACTGGGCCCATGATCTGCATTTGTTGATTTATGGCACGCAGGTCATGCAACAATCTCCATTTTCCAGATTTCTTTTTAATGACAAAGATAGGTGTATTCCAGGGAGATACAGATGGTTTTATATGCTTTAAAGACATCTGTTCATCCACCAACTCTTTGGCCGCATTCAATTTTACAGAGGAAAGTGGCACTGAGGAACCCATACTGGGTCCTCTGTCTTCCAAGTTATGGGAATGCCCTCCTCAGTGGCCCCTAGGAAAAACCCAGGCCCTGTCTCTTTTGTCTTTGCTGCATAGATATGGGACTGTTCCGCCCCTGCAAATATTTTCCTATTCCAAAGCCTGGAGCATATCCCATATCTTGCATCATACAATGGGCTGAATCAGAATAGTCATTACTCAATTTAAATCCCATATCCTTTAAAAGGTCTCTTCCCCAAAGGGAGATAGGGAGCTCAAGTACATATGGCTGCATTTCTCCTGAGTGGTTTTCTTGGTCCTGCCACTTTAATAATCTTGCACTCATATCTGGAGTCTTAGCATAACCCAGGCCTTGAAGTGTTTGAGAAGAGGCTTGTACGGGCCAACCTGAAGGCCAGTCTTTCTTTGCTATGATACTCCTATCAGCCCCAGTATCCAAAAGGCCCAGGATCTTTTTACCATCAACTTTTAACTCCAAGACGGGGTGTTGGTACAAATCCAAGGAGAGAAAAGTCAGATCCTTGCCCATGGACCCAAAACCATCTTTTCCTCTCTCTCGATCCTTTGCCACATAGCAATCATGTAAACTCGGCAACATGATCAACTGAGCAATTCTATCTCCAGGAGAGATAGCTGTTATACCACGGGGGGAGGCTACCATGATCTTAACCACTCCTGTATAATCTGGATCTATAACCCCAGGATGGACAATAAGTCCTCTCAAGGCTGATGATGACCTCCCTAACAGCAAACCAACTGTACCAGATTCAAGGGGTCCTTTAAAATCTGTTTCAATTAACTGGACCCCCATTTGGGGCGTTAATACGAGTCTGGTGGTGGAGCAGACGTCCAATCCTGCTGAGCCTGCAGTGGCTCTCCGCGGTCTCTCGGATGGCGGAGGGTTGGCCATCTCTCTTGATTCTGTTCTTTGTCCTGATTCTCTACTGCCCCATATATTTGTGGGCCCTGGGGTCGTGTGCCCCGCTGTCCGTTTTTTGGACGAGCGCCACCATAACCTTGAGTCAAAGGTTGGCCATGGATGTCTGTCACTGAACGGCATTCATTAGCCCAATGGTTCCCTTTTCTACATTTTGGGCATAACCCCGGCCACCTGGGGCGTTGTACACTTCCTGTACTTTCTGTACTCCTTCCCCTGGGGCACTGTCTTTTAAAGTGTCCCATCTTGCCACACTTAAAACAAACTCCTGAACTTCCTCCACCTTTTCAGGTCAACTCTACTACTGCGGCAGCAAGACCAGCATTAGTTAACGGCCGTCCAAGTTCTCTACACACTTTCATCCAGGCTTCCAGCCCTTTACTCTTGTAAGGGGTGATAGCGGCTCTACACTCTTTGGTACATTGCTCATAAACCAACTGTTTTATTAGTGGCATAGCAGCATCGGGGTCACCAAAAATCTTCCCTGCTGCTTCCACCAATCTTGCCACAAAGTCTGAAAAGGGCTCCATGGGGCCCTGTAGAATCCAGTTAAGTTCCCACTCACCTCCCCTTTGTTAGGAAGGGATTTCCAAGCCTTGATAGCTGTCTGGTTTATTTGTTCATAAACCTGATTGGGATATCCTGTCTGCTGGTTGGCAAATCTCCCCTGCCCAAGCAGCATATCTCTATCCCAGGCTGGATTTCCATCTCTCTGATTAATGGCTGCTTGCTCAGTGGCATACTCAATCAAGAAAGCTTTCCAGTCTAAGTATTGCCCTGGACTTAAGCAGGCGCGGGCCAGGCCACTCCAATCACTCGGAGTCATACAATGTCTGCTTAATGCTTCTACTTGAGCCATTGTAAAAGAAGCGGTAATACCATAGGTACGAACCGACTCTGCAAGGGATTTAACTACCTTAAAATCAAACGGTTCCTCGTACCTGTTCCCTTGTGGGTCTTGGTATACCGGATAGGCAAACTGTAATTCTGTTCTTACTTGTGTCCACATCCCCGGGCAGAAAGATCTCCCCACTTTCAAGGACTGAACAGGCTGATCTATCTGAACGGCTTCTGGGTATGGAGGGGGAGTTGAAGGCGCCGTGGCAACGGCTTCACTTACACTTACTGCCGCCAATGTGTCTTTCTCTTTTACCTTTTTCTTTTCCCTTTTTCTAATAGCAGTCCTCTCTAACTGTTCTATTAGAGCACGTAGCTCCCCTTCAGAATCCGTGCCCTCTGAGTCCTCCAAATCTCTAAAATCTCTAAGATCGGGATAGAGAGGAACCTTCTTTTTGCTTCCCTTTTCACTGTCTGCCTGCTCAGGTCTTTCGCCTTTGTTACTTCACTTTTCACTGTCTGCCTGCTCAGATCGTTCCCCTTGCAGCAGTTCCAAGGCTGATTCTCCCTCCTTGATTGCGTTACAGCATCTCTGATCTTCTAAACAACTCCTCACCATCTTCCAAATCAGTCTTACTCCATGCTTCAGAGTACCTTGCTCCCAAGCAAAATCCAAGTCCCTGCCTAATTTGTCCCAGCAGGATACCGTAAGATTCCCGGACACTGCAAACCACGGAACCACGTAGTCGCATTCATTCAAAAATCTCTCTAGGGTTGACTTCTTAAGTTTCAAATTCCTAGCTAAAAGTAGCTCCTGAAGAGCCAGAAAAATTGGATGTGACTCAGACAATCCCATGATTAAAAATTTACTTTCGGTTCGCAGTTTCCCCGCGAAACTTTACCTTTTGTTCGCAATTTCCGCGAAACTTTATTGTCCCATTTTACCCCGGGAACTTACCAGTGCACTGCCCCTGACTGCAGGAGTTCTGAGTCTTTTCTGGTTCCCCGTACGGGCCACCACTTGTCGCGTCCCCCTCGACCAGCAAGGACGACGCAACTCGCAAAAGCTCTTCTCAAGCAGTTTATTCAGGTCCCTTGAAAACAGTCTTCCGAATGCCCGGGCTGACCCAACCCACAGGCTAAATACTATATGAACAGCCAATCAAGTAAAGCCACGTGGTGCTATCTTAGAGGCCCACGTATGCGGAAGCAAGCCAGATCATCAGTCTTAGCCAAATATGGACTTGTTTACCACAGAGAGCGCTCACCTGTTTACCACAGAGAGCGCTCACCATCGGGCTGGTGGAAGGCGGAAACCGGCGCCATTTTTAGGGGGCGGCACTTCACAGCTCTCTACAATATTGTTTTTACAAATTGTCTCTCTGTCTGTCGTCCTTATATCAAAATCCATTTTTACTATATTTATCTATAGCTATACTAACCTAATCTGTCATCAATACTCATTTATGTGATAAAGTATAGTCTGGGAAGGGGGACGGTTCCTATTATGTGCTCAACTCTGTCCCAGCCTATTCTCCTAACCAGAACCTATTCATAGCAGTGAACAATTGTTTTCAGAGTCCCTACTTATAACTTGCAGTCACTAATACATATGTACGTAACATAGTCTATAAGAATGTATGCATGTTTCACATGGTCATGTATGTGCTTAATATATTTTGGAAGGACAAAACCATGAGTTCTATATATCCTCACAGTTTTAGCTTCTTGCATTATTTCCTTCATTCTTTACTACATGATTCAGTAATTGTTTCACATATATTTTCTTCTATATCACAATCTTTTTTTCCACATACACGTTTTTTCATGAAGAAGTAACTTACTGTTTTTATTTAAACAAATATTAATTATTTGTGATGTCTCAAATCAAGTAACTCTTAGGAAAGAAACTTTCTAAACTTCCAATAAACCTATTTTCTTGCAGTTACATTTCAAATTTTCATAGCTTTCTATCTTTTTTTTCATTTTTGGCTAACTGCTTAATTGTAGCCTATTAGAAAAACATCTGCTTAGTATGTATTTATGTCCTAGGAATCTAATGTCTGTGGCCATCAAGACAAATCCTCTTTGTTCACCTTTATTTTTCAAAATTTAGCAGATTTATGGAATATTATAGGTACTGGTATTTTAATAACAGCAGAGAAAGTGAAAAGATGGAATGAAACTACTTAACAAGCAGTGAAATGAAGAAGAGAAAGGAAACACAGTTTCCCTATGCCAGGCATGCACGTATGTGCTGATTTGGTGATTTCCTACACATCAACAGTGGCAGAGAGACTATAACCTGCACTGTGATATTGCAATATTTCTGTACCAAAATGCATGAAAAATTTGTAAATCATCAACATGGGTGCTTTTTTTCTGAAAAACATCAATTTTCAGAATAACGTTTTGTAATGAAATTTCAATTTGATGTGAGGTCTTTTGATAATCAGAATATGAAGCATTGTGCATTCTCTTCTACATTACCATAAATATTGCTTCTCAAGGATGAATCAATATCCTGATACTTAATGCTTCTTCTTGTCTTTTTAATGTAGTGTTATTGTTGCATTGACCTTTGTCTTATGGCAACACAGAAAAACCCACCTGTTGAATTCATCTGTTGTAAATTACAAAACCATCATGAGAAGACTTTCATTAATTCATCATTTTTTTTATCTGCAGAGCCCATAGAATATATAAATGGTTTATATTTATCTCATCACAGTGAGATAAATTTTTAATTGTCATATGAAAATGAATAATAAATATTAAGTATACATTAATATAGGATGAAGATGGTGATCATAATAAACTTCAAATCTTCATTACTAGAGAATGTTATGTGTTTATCCTGGTGAAAGCATTACTGACATAAATATCTTCTCGTTCTTTTGTTTTATGAAGCTCTCTGAAATGACTGTCCCTCCCTGCTGATGACAGTAATAATAGAATAATTAATTGAATATTTATAGGTGTCAGAAACTGCTGATATTCTAATTGGGAAAGTAACTCCATAATTTTAGATATTGTAACACTATATTTAAAGATATATTATTAAATTGAAATAGTATTTTCAAGCTTAAAACAAGCTTGTTAGCAAATGAGTTGGATATGTCAATGAGGGCATTTTGCCTTGAGATGAATGAACACTGTCTGATATAATCACACTCTGATGCGTCTCTGTAAAAGAGGGGATGAAGACACTCATTAGAATTTACATAAAGCCAAAAGCTAATATGGAGAAGGGCTTGTTTAAACAAACCACCAATTCCAGAGCTTCACTAGACAGTTTAATATTTCCACAAATATTTACTGATGGTTGAACTTGTGTAATGCAATATATCTGAGAGTGGAAATGTACAAATGGAAAAAGATGTGTCCTCACTGTTTAAGTATCAAACTGTTTTGTAGAGAAAGCAAATAAAGAACATAGGCCCTCCTGATCAGGTTGTTAACTTACATAAATAATTACATTAAGAAAAATCCAGACCGTATGAAGAAAGAACAAAGAATATTCAATCTATGCTGGACTCTTGAAATGAATTGGGATGCCTGGCAAAATGGCTTTGTAGAAAAATTTGAAACTAGGTATTGTGATGCCTTCAGCAATGTTCCTTCTACTTAGGATTTATTTGGCTATGTATTTCTTCATGGATTTTAAGGTTATTTTTCCTTATTCTGTGATGAATATCATTAGAAGTTATTGGAGGTTATATTAATTCTGTACATTACCTCTGAAAGTATAAGAAATTTCCCAGTATTACTTCTATTAATCCAACATACGAAAATACTTGGCACCATGTACTATCTTCCTGATATCTTTTTCGGTGTCTTAAAATTTCATTGTAGAAGTCATTGATCTCAATGGTTAGGTGATTCATAGGTGCTTTTTAACCTATTGTGAATGGGATGTTTTAAAGTTATTAGAAGATTTGTAGCTGATGGGCAGAATATCTACAGGTTTTGTATATTAATTTTTGTATCTTGAATTTCTCCTGAATTACTTGTAGCATTTCAAAGTTTTATGGAATGCCTTTCAAATTTTTTTAGTTTTTCTTTTGTTGTGCGGAAGCTTTATCAATAAAATTTATAGTTTAAAAATGCAAAATTATAATTTTTATTAGTTCTGTGGTTTTTTCCTTTTTTTGAAAACAGCCTTTTACCCCTCATATAATATATCCCGGCTACAGTTTCCTCTCCCTCTACTCCTCCCAGTTCCTGCCCACCTCCATTCCTATTTGGATCCACTCTCTTTCTGGTTTTCTTTAGAAAACAAATAGGTTTGTAAGGAGTAATAATAAAGTAAAATATATCAAGATAAAACTAAAACATTGGAATTTTACCAGACAAACAAACCTAAGGAAAAGAGCCCAAGAGTAGGCACAAGATTCAGAAATTCACTCACTCATACATTCAGCAATTCCATATAATCACTAAGCTGTAAGCTATAATTAGGGCTACAATTAGGATGTAAAATGAATAAATAAAAAAACTTATAAAATAAAATTAAGCGTGACAATTTTGCCACAAATTAAGTATAGATTTTCCATATGCCCCTCCTATAATGCTAGTGGACATATAACCCAAATTCTCTAACACTACTACAGGGATACTTTGCAATTTATTTTTATCTTTCATTATTCACAATAGTTTACATATCCATCAGCAAACAAATAGAGAGTGAACATGTGGTACATATACACAGTGATCATTTATTTAGTCATAGAGTACAGGAAGTCATGAAACTTTTGGTCCTAAGTTTGTAATTGTATTAACCCAGACTGAAAAAGACAAATCTTGCATGCTTTATCTCAGACATATACACGTTAGCTTTTAATTTTTATATATGTGGGTTTGAGTGAGGGTATAGAAACTGGAATAGAAAGAGGATTGTGAAACAGAGGAAAAGAAGTATTAAAGGATGAAGGAGGGAACAAATAGAATGTGACATGAAGTAGGAAGGTAGGCAATGGTGGTGGAAAGGTACAAGTAGAAGAAGGGAGTAGGAAATGGTGTAGACAATGAAAATGAAAGAGGGATGGAGTGGAAGTGTACAGGTAGAAGTGGATGACAAAAGGATACGTGGATGACAAGAGGAAGAGCACATGTAAAATCAAAATGTAAGTATGCATGAAATTTCCATACTGAAATTAATTGCTTTATATGTCAATTAAAAATAAACAAATGTCCCTGACCTTAGGGGTTTTGCAGGTGTGTCTGCCATGTCACATGTGCATCAGTAGGTGACAGAAAGGAGATAGGCTATGTCTACACTCAGTGATCTGACCTGTGAACATCTGAATGATTAGTAGCCAAATATTCCCTTAAAAAAATTAACCTGAGACCACCACAATCCAGCATCCCACAGGTCCTAATGGGCTCCTAGTGTGGAGGAAGACCTAGAGACTAGAAGAAACTCATCTGGAGTGTGGGCCCTGGGCAGAAATAAGCCCAAAAGGATCACTATAATCAGGGTAAGCTCTAACACTGCTCTGGTAGCAAGCATCTTGCTTTAGATTCCCAGGAGCTGAGATTAAAGGCATGAGACACTACTCTGGAATTCAGATTTTAGAAATCATTGTTTTAGTAGGGTTTTTTGAGTAATAAGTGAGAAGTTAATATTGTGTTATCTATTGAAATTTCGTCGATTATAAATTATTTTTAAATGGCCATCATTTTCAATCTTATTGTGAAACATTAGATTATTATAATAATCAATCATGAAATGCACAAAGTACATTTCTCTTTCTCTCTCTCTCTTCTCCTGTTATTACAAGTCACGTTAGTATTTGATATTTTTATCAATATCATTTCCTTGTTTAAAATCAAAATAGTTCCTGGTGTTGGATCACTAGGATAAAATCCCCATGATCTTATGGCACTAGACAGAAGGTGTCCTAGGCACACACTGGGATGAACAACATGGTATGTGCTGCTAGGTTTACAGTGAAAAACAGCCTATGACAACAATGGTATCCTTAAGCGATATTTCTACACTGCTTTACAATTTAATCAAAAGTTGATGAAATTTTCCTCAGGTCCATAACACTTCCTTTTACTTAGTATTTGTCTCCCAGTGCACTTCATAACACAGACCTCAGGATAAAATACTACAATACAGGTTTCACAATGAAATATGGCAGAATAAATTCAGTATTCTAATATGAAAGCATTTTTTTAAGGTTTGAAATCAACATTCTACTTCTCAGGCTGTAAAAATACTGTTTCACCTGAGGCAGGGTAAACAACAAAACTTTCTGTCTGTGTTCTATTTCAGGAAAAAAAATACTGAAAAACTTTGAAGTATGTGAAAAGTAAGTTCACAGTTCATTTTCCACGCATATGTAAGGAATTACCACTCATAAGAATTGCCTGGCCTGATGACAGGCATGTTGTCAGGGCTGCTATCAAATTTTCTCTATGTAAGTTTTTATCAATGTGTACAGATATTTTTGTATCCAGAATCATTATTAGAAATTTATTCATCTCAGAATCAAGCTGTAATAAAATGATTGATTAACTTTCATTGTAAAGCTAATAAAATATTTTCAATAATTTCTATATTAAGTATATATATACATATGTATGTATATATATATATATATATATACTCTTTAGAGTATGTGAATGATAATTACTACAATTTTAGTTATGTTCAGAATTATATTGTTGCTGACATGACTTGTGGTAACAATGCATTACTAAAGAGCTAACATTTCATAATCTAGATCTAGCATATCTTGATGGATGAGCGTGGAATCCCTGTGCTCTCATATTCAGAGATCTGAAGTTATTATAGTAATCATCTATATAGTATTTCTAAGCATTATGCAAATAGACTTTACTCAAAGTCATAACACCTTTTGAAATGTGAAAAAGGGCCATGACTTATTTAAAGCATAAACTAAGGATCAATGGTGAAACCAAGTATGTGAATAGATGCTACTAATTCATTTTAATGCTTAGCCTCTGGACCGCATTGTCCTTTGTGAAGAATAATTACTTGTAGCTGCTCATAGCCTGACCTAGATCATCAGGCTTTATAGAAAAGATTTGCACCTTTCATTCTTCATAACTCTATCAAGCCTTTTAGTTTATGCCATTATAGAAAACAACAATAACAAAACACTGCTAATAGATCACTGACTTACAAATATGTTTCCCATGTGGCTCAAGGGTGTTCTCAAGATACAGAGAACTTTTTTAATCACAAATTTATCATCAGAGTTTTACTCACACATGATCCCAATTGAGCAAAAACTGTAAGAAGATGGTTAAATGCTTCAATTTGTGATTCTATTATCCAATGGCTTTTCTCAAAGGATGAAATATTTTAATGTACAATGAAGGGCTCTCTAGCAGGCCCAACATGGGAAACACAGGCCTGAGCATGGCAAACATTGCACCAACAGATTTTGCTTTTTGCATTCCATGTCTTCACTAAACTGTTAGATCACATTCCTAAAGTTAATCACCAAGGTTTGTTCCCTTATTTGGCCACTTACTCATTCCAGACACTGATCACCAACCTCCAACTGTCGCATCAAAGTCCAGCAACCAAAATTCATTATGTTGACTAACCTAATTAAAATACTCAATCAGAAATTACCAACACATCCTAGTTCATTCTAACACAAACCTTCATTTTTTACCTCTTAAAATTAACACTTAGAAACGTATTCACTGCTGTTTCTCACAGATTTAGATTCAGGCATCTTGTCTCTTTGCTTTGCTTAATAATATGTAAGGATCTGTTTGTATTTGGTTTGTGTTGGAATGGGTTTGGTCTATGCTTAATCCGGGGTCGATTGGGGAGCACCCAACAGTATACAGGTTCCTTCATACTCTAATTTTCTTTTACAATACTACATATAATAACATGTGCAGTGGGCCATATTTTAAAAGATTTATAATGCTGATTTACTAAGATATAAGGTATGTACTTCATAACAGATAAAATATTGTAATTTTTTGAGAATTTTATACATTAATATATTGCATTTCATCATTTCTATCTTTCCTTCTGTCACTAACTCCTTTCATGTCCCTCTCAAAGTTCTAACCCTTTCTTTTATAATTATTGCTGTTAAATGAATATGGATTTGTATATAAAGCTAAAGCTAAAGATATCTCCTATTTGAAAATTTCCCATATGATAAGTACATGGATTATACCTGACCACTTAGGCTTTAGGCATCATCCCTAAGAAAACTGGTTCTCTATTTGTCATCAGGCATTGAGTGATCTACTGTAGTCTTTAACTGGGGGAAGGAATTGTGAACTTATCCTCTATATATGTGGGTATGTTAATTGGTATGGTCTTTGAAGGTTTTGTGTATATAAGCTTATTATTAAAATTTTACATGTCCAACATCTCTTTTATATGTAGAAAACATCTCACAAAAATTGTTCTGATTTGCAGGTTCTTAGAATTGTTTCACCATGTTTTCTGTAATGTTCACTGAGGCTTAAAGGTCAGAGTTTGCTATGGATATTTTGTTTGGGGCTGGGCCACCATGGACATTTTTTTTTATGTTTATTTGTTACTTCAAGTTACGTCTCCATCACAGTCCCCTCCCTTCACCCCTCCGGGTCCCACTCTCCTACCCTCTCCTCCTTCTCCCACCTATCCTACTCCTCCGGTGTGGAGTGCCCCTACACATCAGCCCACTTCAGATCAGCAGTCATATGAGGGTGGAGAGCTTCCTCTTACACTGGAGGCCTACATGACAGCTCCATTAGGGCAAACTGTTTCACTAACAGGTAACAAAGTCCATGTTCCTGCTCCTTTCAGTCTGTTGATTGTAGGGTAACTATCCTGTACTATATGGGTAAAATCCATTTATAAGTGAATATATGCCATGTGCATCTTTTGGGTCTGGGTTAACTCACTCAGGATTAGCTTTTCTAGATCCATCCATTTGGCAGAAAATTTCATGATTTCCTTATTTCTGATGGCTGAGTAGTGTTCCATTGTATAAATGCACTACAGCTTTTGTATCCATTCATCAGTTGAGGGACATCTGAGTTGTTTGTGATTTCTAGTTATTATGAATAAAACTGTTATGAACATAGTTGGAGAGATGTCCTTGTGGTTTGGTGAGGAATCGTGTGAAGGTATACCCGGGAGTGGTAAGACTGGGTCTTGAGGTAGAGTTAATCCAAGTTTTCTAAGATATCATGAGACTGATGCATTGTAACCAGGTGTAGATCTCTATAATAGCCATTATCTGCTGCAAAACAAAACAAAAAAATTCTTTCATGAGAGGTAAGAGTTCCACTTATCTATGTGTATAAAGTTGGGGATCAAAATACTTATAAAATGGTAGTAGGTTTTCTAAAGACTCTAACTTCTCCAGTCATGGGAATTGTCTAGAACTATAGCACCAAGCATAGGGGAATTTATCTACTATTGTAGAGGATTTAGATCTAAGTAGACATTTTTTGGTTATGCCCCATAAGTATATGCTATAATTTTGTCATTAGGGATATGTTACCAGCCTGATCATTGTTATGGTTCACAGATTTTTATGCATGGGTAGCACTGTTGAGAACTAGTCTCTTTTAGCAGCTTCCTTAGCACTTTTTGAATTGAAAGATAACCCTCAGATAGGAGACTTCCAGGTTATTACCAGCTCCATTTCTCCAAGTCTTGTTACTAAAATGTACAGTATCTTCAGTAATTGGTCTTACCTTCATGATTTGGCAAGCAGCCAACAGAAATGTTCATATATTTTATTATTTGGGAATCCCTTAGCTACCCCTGATCAACATCTCAACTGGAGTTGTCCCTTGACTGGCACTCAGGCTCTTGTTTGATAGTTTATGGCTTCCAGGGGCGTACTTTTCCTCCTTGTGGGATAACTCCATCACACAGATAGACAAACAGGTAAACTGTCATGCACCAGCATACACACACACACACACACACACACACACACACACACACACACACTCACACACATACATGCACATACACACATTATCTTTTAAAGTAAACTTATAAAATATCAGGTTCCCCTATTGATTTTCAAGCATCCTTAATGTTGTGTCATTCCTACCTTTGTTTCCATCAGTATCACACTCTGTGCTTCCTAATCAGTTAAGACTTCCTCTTTATAGTACTCCTGTCCTACTCTCTCCCTCTCCAAAATATCTCTATCCACCAATGGCCGCTTTCTACTCCTCTGTCTTTAACCATTTAGCAGTTGTCTTTCTGCAAAGGTAGAGTAACTGCGTGTGATGAGATTTCAAATTAAAAAAAAATGGGTACAGAAATACTGATATACATACAATTATGTGTCTGCATATAACAAAATTTTATTACTTTGACTGAAGTAAACATGTCAATAGAGAAATATATAACAACAAAGTGTGAAAAGCACCCTTTTAAATTATAGATTACATCTTCCATCTAGAAGTATCCCAAGATCCAAGATACCTTCCCAGTATGGTAAATTTGAATTTCTTCTCTACACTGAGGCACAGAGAAATAATAACTTCCAAAAAGAAGGAGCAAGTATTTGTTTTAGAATTTACAACTGAAGAAAAAAAAGAAACCCTCTCCTGAGTTTATTGCTATCATTCATACCAACTTTTGTTTCCCACAATCTGTACTCCCAACTGAACGATTGCTTTTCTCTGTGTTAACGCCAGCAGGAAGTTCATGTGCATTATTGATAACATGTGTATAACTACACTGCTTGCCTCACAATCCTTTCTTTGTGAAGAACAGTACCAGTGTCAAGTGTGGATAGGAGGATTGTTTTAAAGACACATGGAGGTAACATCAGAGATGAGCATATTGCTTTCAAGTCAATAAGAAAATCTATAGAGATGAGGTTCTTGAGAGTCAAAGCTTAAGCTAATGTTGATCAGACAACTAGGCAGCATGTCTCATGAGTATAATTTTCCCTCAAATGCTACCCATGTGAGATGAACCCTTCATTTTCATTGTGTTGTGTCCATTTTTATCCTCATTCTAGCAGATTTTCATTTGTATAGTAGCATCCTTGTGGAATCAGATTTCTGTTAAATTCGGTGATAATCACTACCTTACATGATCTGCTTGATTTGGTGTTAGATTCATTTAAATAAGTTCTAAATTCATAGATAAAAAACATTCTTCTCTAGACCCTTTTTCATATATGGATACCACTTTCAAATCTCTATACATGTCTTTAGGCTCATTACCTTCACTACTCCATCTGTTCGCCACAAACATATATATTGCGATTTCTATAACAAAAATTGGTCTTTTTGCTCCTCAAATGGTTGATTTTCAACGTTTTACTTAAACCACTGCAATAACATGACAGCTTTGTATAGATTGCTAGGGCCTTGTGTTCTTCAGTCGTGGTTTTTCCACCTCATTCTCTGTTTTAACTAATTCTAGCTGATTCAGCATGATCTCCCTTGAATTGGGCCTTTATGAATCTGCATGCTGTTTCCTATAACTTGTTTGCCCTTCTGTTAGTGCCTGATTAAACCTGAATAATGATTTCATGTACTATTTGTGAGTCTCTACCAATGCAGAAGTAATATCCTATTATACCTTTTCATACCCACTCCTTACTCCTTTGATCACACACTACAGTACTTACAAGCAGTGCTTTTCTTTGTGTTAAAATGTTCACTGTATGCTCAGCAATGATACAAACACAATTATTGAGGTAATAAGAATAAATATGTCTGTGTCCACCTAGTTCCCAGAAAATCAAAACAAAGTGTTCACAAATAATCAAATTCCTGTTTTATTGCTAAAATGAGTGATTGTTTATGGTTTATCTACAAGCTACAGCTAATGCAGACTGGGTGATTATTTTTACTCTAAATCTTGATTGTCATTGCTTCCATCAACACTTATTTCTCCCTTTTATGTGTAATTCATTGAACTATTTGCCAGAGGAAAAGAGTTGAAAATTGCAATTCCTTTTCTTCAAGGACTTCATAGGCTTCTGGTAGAGGCAGAACCATGAACAACAACAAAGCCAAAACTCAGTGTAGAGAAGGAAAACACATCATTTACAGTCACTTAGCTTATGCAGTATGAATAAAACCCCTGTGGCTTCTCCACTGCACCCCCATTCCAGGCTGCTGTAGCCTTGCTCTCCATTATCTGTGCTGCATGCATATATGATCTGGATGAAGAATTATGAAGCAAACACCAATTTCTTTTCATTATTCCATTAGGCATTTTACATAAAGTAATCAGTCCTCTTTGAAGTAAGAAGGCTGGGTATTCACAAGCAAGATAGACATCACAAGTGGGTCAACTCAGAGTCCACTGAATACTATGTGGCTTGTAATGATGATTGCATATGGAAGTTTGGAACTGAAGAAAGGAGCTTGCTGCAAATCCAATGGAATGGACAGAGGCCACTGGGAACATCTTTTATCCAGCTCATGGATCACTTGAGATGAGGAGACACATGGAGTTGTGAAGTGTGGAGGAGATGGCATCAGGATTAGAAGTGATTGGAAGTCATGATGAGGGAGTAGTTAGGGACACGTTTGCTAAAAGTAGTTTGATGGGGTGATGTTAAGCCTCTAAATGTTGATTGGTCCTGCTTGCTGTATGTTACTTACTTTGTCTTTAATTGATTAAATAAGTGCTGAGGCCTGAAGATTGGGCAAAGACAGAGTTAGGCAGGACTGAGGTGCTTGGGCTTTTTGAGAGAGATAGAGAGCATATTGAGAAAAAGAAGGTTGCCTTAGAGAAGCCAAGGCAAACAAGGAGGACACGCCATAGGGTAGAATAGAGAAGAACCTTCCACGTGGCCTGGAACATCAGCTTAGTGTGGAGAATAATAGTCTAAAGGGACATATGTATACATGGGGTTATATTTGGGTAATAAAATTATGAGCTAGCTTAGATGGGCTAGAATTGTAAAACTCAGGCCTAGGCTTGTTAAAATCTATCCGGTGTCTGTGTGTATTCATTTATAATGGTGGGTTAAGGATTAACACCACTGACCAATTAAAGTAAATAGAAATACTGGTTAAAAAATTCAATTAGCCATATTTTTTCAACAGTAGTCTACAACTATGATTACCAGGTTTTGATGGTACTTTGAACTAGAAAGACAGTTGTCTGTTATAGAAGTCCTGGTAGAAAGTGCACAGTGGGTAGAGGACAGTCTTCTTTGCTTATGATACTGCTGTGTTGCTGACTGTCTAGTGAACAAATTCGAGTGACTCACCTTTCACCAACATCAAAACTCTTATTTAGGGCATGAAGAAAATTATTCATCTGGGATAAGTTGAGACTATATAAAGAGGTCATTGTAACTATGTTTTGTAGCAAGTTATAATCATTCATATATCTGTGACATATTATCATTATTATAATTTTGGTACAATCATCATATAATGATAAAATTGAGGGACTCTGGGCTGGAAGAATGATCAAGAGAATGATAGCCAAAGGAATTTTGATGTTCTTTTCTCTGGATCTTAAATAATAAGGTTAAAGAAATGTTGGTGCATTTGTATATTCAATGTTCTCTAAGGGAACAGAAATGATGTAATTTGTGTGTGTGTGTGTGTGTGTGTGTGTGTGTGTATGTGTATAGACAATCCACAGTTTGTGTTTCCACATTTTAATGTGGTTCTTAACAGCTACTAAAATATCCATGTGGAAAGGATCACTTCCCAGTTAATCTAAAGTAATCTGTTGAGGAGAGGGACAGAATTTCAAGAAGTAGAGTCTAATAATCATTTTAGGGTCACTGTGGGTATGTCCTTAGAGGAGATATTGGGACTCTGACCTATCACAGGTGTGCTTGCTGGTTCCCATGAGCTGAGAAGCATCCTGTGTCAAGTATTCTCAGTGAAGTGCTATCTTATCCCAGATCCATCAGCAATGACTCCAGAAGGACATACATTTGCATTTCCAAATGTGTAATCAGAATCAACTTTCTATTTCTCAGCATCACCTTAGTTACTTTGCTGTGGCAATGATGTGCTAACACACAGAACAGCTTATCTATTTTAATAGACACAATCTACTACATCCTCAAGTCCCACTCCTGCATATGATTTTCTTGTTTTCTATTACTATGATAAATAACTGGATGAAAGAAACTTGGATAGGAAAGGGTTTACTTTGCTTACACATCCTGATCACAGTACATCATTGATGGATGGAAGGGAGGGATATGAGGGCAGCTACTATCTCAGAGGGCATGGAGGAATGTTGAATTTTGCCCTGTATTCCATGTGCTGCTCAGCCTGCTTCCTTATGCAACTCAGAACTACCTTCACTCACAGGTGTAACAATGTCCTAGGTTGCCTTATATTACTCAAATAGTTCACTAATCAAGAAAATACCCTACAGGCCAATGTGGTAGAAGCATTTTCTCCCTAAGGTTTCTCATTTCAAATGATGCTAGCTTGTATCAAGCTAGCAAAAGCCCAGTTGACACAGATGATGAACTTTTTATATTCCATAATCTAGTCTGTTGTAACACCTTCCACTTACTGCTCACAGGGATGCTTTTATCAAAACCATTCCTACAGCTAGACTCATAATAAGCCATAATGCCTAAATTACTGGTTCAAAAAGATCATTGTAGTCCATGGGTATATTCTTAAATTCACTAAAACTATCTCACTGGTTTGTTCACAGAGTTAACAGGTGGGGTGCCTAGAAATGCTGGCAGTATGTTTACAACCATGTGAAGTGGTCTCACTTTAGTAGGGGGGGCATATGCATAGAAAAGCAGAACCAGTAAAGGGTAAGCAAATGGATTCTAAATTTGGCTACAGTGGTTAATTTCTAGTGTAATCTTGGCTGGATCAAGTAATGTCTAAGATATCAATTAATAACACCTCAGAATGTTCTGTACATATTTTTCAAGAAGAGATTAATTGTGAAAGGGGAAGATGATTGCTGAAGGTTGTGTGATGTAGTTCTGTGCTGAAGAAAATATAAAGAGGAGAAACCCAGCTAAAATCCAGTGTTTTCCATCTTCTGCTTCATGGTTCACTGAGACATGAACATCATTCTTCATGTTCTTGCTTCCAGTAACTAGCTCCTTCCACTATCATGCCTTCTTTATGGTGATGGGCTGCCTTTCCTCCAGCTTTGAGTCAAAAATAGAGCCTCTCTTACTTAGCTTGCTTCTTTGCCAGTTAGAGAGACCAGAAAAGTAACTAACACCATGGTTAAGCATTTCACTTAACCTGTGCCTAACCCTGTTATAGCCTATAGCTTCTTACTATAAAATGTAATAATTTCCAATGTTTAATCTTTATACAATTAGCTTTATTTTTTCATTGGTATTTGTCGCGTCCCTCTCGACCGGCAAGAACGACGCAACTCGCAAAAGCTCTTCTCCTGCAGTTTATTCAGGTCCCTTGAAAACAGTCTTCCAAAAAGGGCCGGGCAGACCCAACCCACAGGCTAAATACTAAATGAACAGCCAATCAAGTAAAGCCACGTAGTGCTATCTTAGAGGCCCACGTATGCGGAAGCAAGCCAGATCAGCAGTCTTTGCCAAATATGGACTTGTTTACCACCGAGAGCGCTCACCGTCGGGCTGGTGGAAGGCGGAGACCAGCGCCGTCTTTAAGGCGCGGCACTTCGCAGCTCTCTACAGTTCCTCCTTTTTTTTTATTTTTTCTAAAGTTGGTAGAAGTCCCTGGGAAGGTTTCGTAATACCCCTATCTGGGGATCTCACAGTGGGCCTGAGCCTGTAGGAGGGCGGTGCTCAAACTCTTACCCATCTCTGGGTCAGCCTCCCCACTCGGGACTGCCCTGTCTTAGGTGGCCGAGACTTACCCGTCAACTCCGTCACTGACTTACCAGACCCTAATATCCGTGGAACGAATACCTCAGTGGGCAGGGACTATGCTTAGTGAAGATTTACTTCACGGCAGCAAGCCATGCCTGAGGGGACTGGCCCGCCTCAATGGCAACAAGGGCTTGTATAATCATGGCTGCGTTACGCTTTTGTGTGGTTCTCATTTTGTAGATGCACCATAGGCAAACCAGAGAGGCTAACATCATTAGTATCGCCAAAGAGCCTACACCCGCCCACTCCTTAAGATGATCCATAGCCGTCTGTATCCAGGAAGTCAAGCCAGTAGCCAGGCTCAGATCCACCCGAGTGGAATTGATGTGGATGATTGTTGCTCTCAGCTCTCTCATCAAATTTTCAAATTCAGCCGACCAATCCTGTAAGAGGAACTTTGACAATTGTCTGGACAAGTTAGCAGCTTTTGTATAATTTTGATATTGTACGGAGGTAACACACAAACCTTGCATTTTCCACTCACACCCCAATTGTGCTAGTTGCCAAAGAGAATCAATCTGTTCTTGTATTAAACCTATACGTTGATTAACTATCATAAGACCTCCTTTGAGATGAGAATTCATAGAGTTCTGAGTATCCAATGCCTGTGCCACAGTGGCTGAGATGTTATTCAGGGCATTGGCAGTCTGTATAGAACTAGACAAGGCGATAGCTGATGCAGTAGCTCCCACAGCAGCAATAGTGATAGCAGTAACAATAGCTGCAGTGAAGCCAAAATCTCTTTTAAATCTGAATAGCATCATGGTATTAGGAGCCTCTACAGGAACTGGTACATATCGAGGCATTCTAGTCACCACAGCCACAGGAAAGGCTGTGGCATTCCAGCATAGGGCATAAAAACATGTACCTGGAGTGCATACTAACTTTTCTTCAATTAAGGATGCACTCCCATTACTTACAATCCACAGAAAAGGAGGCCAGAGACATACTGGCGAAGCTGAAAAGCTCTTGTTGCGATAAGAATGAAACAAAGAATTCCAAGTACCAGAGCCACTACTGCTAGAAAAATCCAATTTGGTAGCAGACCTTAGAGAAAAATTACCTCTTTGATAAATTCCTCCTCCAAGCATAATGACAGGTCCCAAGTCCATGCAACTTCCATTTACTCCACACAAAAGCCACAAATCAAAAGGATTGGTGGCAGTCTGCTGAGG
>CAJQZJ010032178.1:8828435-8842699 GCA_907164525.1 Lophiomys imhausi | reverse complement strand
CTGGAATAGGGCACTATTATACTGGCAGGAGCAACTCCAAAAGACTGCAAGCATTGTTGGATACCATTCAAGGCTAAAGCAGCAAGTGCAGTGGGATAATGTTCTATTCTGTTCTTACTTGTGTCCACATCCCCGGGCAGAAAGATCTCCCTACTTTCAGTGACTGAACAGGCTGATCTATCTGAGTGGCTTCTGGATATGGAGGAGGAGTTGAAGGTGCCATGGCAACGGCTTTGTTTACACCAGCTGCCGCCAGCGTGGCTGAAGGCACTGTAGCAATGACTCCACCCACTCCGACTGCCGCTGACGTGTCAGGCGCCATGGCAACAGCTCCACCCACACTGACTGCAGCAGCAGCTCCTCCCACACTGACTGCCGCCTGCGTGTCCTTCTCTTTTACTTTTTTCTTTTCCTTTTTTCTTATAACAGTCCTCTCCAACTGTTCTAGTAGAGCGTGTAGCTCTCCTTCAGAATCTGTGCTCTCTGAGTCCTCAAAATCTCTAAAATCTCTAAAATCTGTGAGATCGGGATAGAGAGGAACTTTCTTTTTGCCTCCCTTTTCACTGTCTGCCTGCTCAAATCTTTCGCCTTTGTCACTGTCTACTTGCTCAGATCTTTCCCCTTGCAGCAGTTCCAAGGCTGACTCTCCCTCTCTGATTGCATTACAACATCTCTGATCTTCTAAACAACTCCTCACCATTTTCCAAATCGGTCTTACTCCATGTTTCAGAGTCCCCTGCTCCCAAGCAAAATCCAAGTCCCTGCCTAATTTGTCCCAGCAGGATACCGTAAGATTCCCGGACACCGCAAACCACGGAGCCACGGAATCACACTCATTCAAAAATCTTTCTAGGGTAGACTTCTTAATCTTCAAATTCCTAGCTAAAAGTAGCTCCTGAAGAGCCAGAAAAATTGGGTGTGACTCAGACAACCCCATGTTTAAAAATTTACTTTCTGTTTGCAGCTTCCCCACGAAACTGTATCTTTTGTTCGCTATCTCCGCAAAACCTTACCGTACGTTCACTATCTCCGCGAAACTTCACCGTACGTTCGCTATTATCCGCGAATCTTTACCTTGCGTTCGCTATCTCCGTGAAACTTTATTGTCCTGATTTATCCCAGGAACTTACCAGTGCACTGCCCCTGACTGCAAGAGTTCTGAGTCTTTTCTGGCTCCCCGTACGGGCCACCACTTGTCGCGTCCCTCTCGACCGGCAACAACGACGCAACTCGCAAAAGCTCTTCTCCTGCAGTTTATTCAGGTCCCTTGAAAACAGTCTTCCGAAAAGGGCCGGGCAGACCCAACCCACAGGCTAAATACTAAATGAACAGCCAATCAAGTAAAGTCACGTAGTGCTATCTTAGAGGCCCACGTATGCGGAAGCAAGCCAGATCAGCAGTCTTTGCCAAATATGGACTTGTTTACCACCGAGAGCGCTCACCGTCGGGCTGGTGGAAGGCGGAGACCAGCGCTATCTTTAAGGCGCGGCACTTCGCAGCTCTCTACAGGTATTGATAGAATCAAATTAATAAAGTTACTATTTGAATAATACTGTAATCATATCAGAATGTTGTATGCTAAAATATATTTATTTGAATAAGTGTTTTGCCTTACTCCAATTTGTTCAAAGAATAAGTGGATGCTCTGGAACATAAGAACAGTTTTTATCCTTGAACTGTGTCATAAATGAAGAGTATCATAGCTGGGAAGGGATGCTGAAGCATCCACTGGGACAGGCAAATGATTTTCCAGTAAAATAGCATTGAGACATATTGCAGTTTGTCAAAACATTGCAGATTAGACCTTGTTAAGGTTTACTGTGTTTCATAGAATAAACACAGCAGTTACCATTAAAGCTGTCAAACTACTACTGATGGAATACACCATTAACACTCCTTTAGTTTTAAAAGCACACATGTGTTTTTAAACTTTCTGGTCCTCATAGTCATTTTTCTAATTCTCACAACATAGGCAATTTTTATACTACTCTCCATGAAGGCATTTCCAGTACCCACATGCACTCCATCTATTTCACTATAATTGGTTTTACTGTGAGCTGTCTCTCTATGCTCTGTACACCAACACATAAATCAGTCTTATTCTACCCCTTCTCTATGGTTGTCCCCTTGGTAGTTTGACAATGAGCTTGATTTCATCACATAAATCTCATTCCCTAATGAATTTTTAGCACCAACTATATCTGTGGTGGTTTATGTGTGAATTAAATAAAAGGAAACCTCTACTGGCTGAGATATTTATATGTAAATGAAAATATATGTCACAATAATAAGGTTGATGGGTGAAGCATTTAATACAATCCACCAGAGTATAGGTCAGGCAAAACGACAGACATCTTGGGATTGACCTCGTGGCTAACAAAAGACTGAACACAAGTTTAACCACTAATATATGTGAAAAATGTCTCTCTTCTTGAAATGTCCATCTTCCAGAAAATGAATAAAATAAGTTCTTAGCAAGATTGCCAAATAGGACAATTTACTTCATGATCACTATTGTTTTTTAAAAGTAAATATGCCAAAGATTTCAATTAAACATGTAGTTTTAGAATGATATGGAAGTCAGATATTTCCTGTTATTATTCCAGGTTGGTTCATACAGGCTTGGTGGAGTATTCGCCAAGAAATATCTTTTAAGGTCTTATATCAGAATATTAAGTAGTCAATCTCTGTTTTACTGAGCTACCCAATCACTCATTCATTAAGTTTATAAAAGAGTTAATGTTGAATGCCATTACATTGCAACATACGCTTTTATGATTAAGCAGGTATTAATGCCTGCTGTATAAGCTTAGTCTGTCAAAAAAGAAATTTCCTCTTCCATCAGAAATTAATGTGTTTGTACAGCAACAGCAATTTGTTTATGGCTTTTCCATGCAAGGAAGACATCATTACAGGCTCCATCAACAACAGCTCACTTTGATAGTACTTTCAGCATAATTACTTTTCAACATATTGAAGTTGATAAATAACTTTCCACGTAGGATAGTGCTCTATATATTTTCTCATTATGGATACTGGGGATGTAAGAGAGATAACATCAAAATATTTAAAAGTAAGTTTTCTGGGAAAATAAATAATAAATGTATGCAAATTCTCTTCTCTATTCTGTGTGTGTCTGTGTGTGACACAGGAAAAGAATAAAATTAGAAAATACTTGAAAATGAATGAGACAACTTTTAACCATTTAAGAGATTGCTGGAATTTGAAGAAAAAGAATGAATTTGCATGATTATCAAAGAACAAGGGAATATGAAATAGAGTTGTAATTTTCTTTGCAACTCATTATAAATATACATGTGGAGATCTTAACAATGTACACTAATTTTAAAGAGATCTTTTCATTCATTTATTGTATTTCTAATGAAAAACAAAAATAAAAATGAACAAAACAAAAAATCAAATAACATCAACAATAAAAACCAAAGATTGTGGAAACTGATAAAACTTTAAAAAAATTTTTTATTTATTCAAGTTACATCTCAATTGCTGTCCACCCTCCTCCCCTCCCAGTACCTCCTCCCACTTTCTTCCCTCTCTCCCTCTTCTCCTCAGATGAGGGAAGCCACCCACATGTGGAACCCCCCCTCAGCTCATCAGTCACATGAGGGCTAAAAATTTCCTCTTTCACTAGGGCCCAACATGGCAGCACAGGTAGGGTGAGGAGTTTCACTAACAGGCAACTGAGTCCATGACAGAGATAGCCCCACCCCACTCTACTTGTTAAGGGATCTGTATGAAGACCAAGTTGCCTATCATCTATATATGTGTAGGAATCTTAGATCAAGTCTGTATATGCTTTTTTCTGGGGGGGGGGGGTAAGAGGAGGACTAGTGTTTCAGTCTCTGTAAGCCTCTAGGGGCCTAGATTGTTTGATTCTGTTGATTTTCATGTGGTGTTCTTGTCCCCTCCAGGTCTCTCTATTCCTCCCCCTTCTCGTATGTAGGACTCCAAGAGCTCCACCTAATGTTTGAATGTGTGTCTCAGCATCTGTTTCTGATTGTTTGCTGGGTGGTGTTTCTAGTAGGATAATTATACTAGGTCTCTGGCTCTTTGAATCTGTGTGTTGTAGAATAGTTATACTGTATTCGATGGCTAATACCCAATTATAAGTAAGTATATATCATGTGTATCTTTACGGGTCTGGGTTAGCTCTCAGGATGAGCTTTTCTAGATCCATCCATTTGGTTGCAGATCGCATGATTTCCTTGTTTCTGATAGCTCAGTGGTATTCCATTATGTAAATAAACCACAAGTTTTATCCATTCTTCAGTTAAAGGACATATGGATTGTCTCCAGTTTTCGCTATTATGAAAAACTACTATGCACAGTTGAGCCAATATCCTTGTGGTTTGGTGGAGAATCTTTTGGATGTATGCCCAGGAGTGGTATGGTTGTGTCTTGATGTAGAACTATTCCAGTGTTTCATTGAAACTGCCAGATTGATTTCCATAGTGGTTGTACAAGTTTGCATTCCCACCAGCAGTGGAGGAGTGTTCCCCTTTCTCCACATCCTTGTCAGCATATGCTGTCATTTCAGATTTTGATCTTAGCCATTCTGACAGATGTGAAATGGAATCTCAGAGTCACCTTGAGTTGCATTTCTCTGATGATTAAGGATGTTGAGCATTTCTTCAAGTGTCTCTCAGCCATTAGAATTCCTTTGTAATGAAATATATAGTAAAGCC
The DNA here is from genome assembly GCA_907164525.1 of Lophiomys imhausi. Taxonomy (NCBI): domain Eukaryota; kingdom Metazoa; phylum Chordata; class Mammalia; order Rodentia; family Muridae; genus Lophiomys; species Lophiomys imhausi. The sequence continues at coordinate 8,837,993 of CAJQZJ010032178.1, read as the reverse complement.
TTTGTGTCTGGCTTTGGGTGAAATGTTTCAGCAAGGCCTTTGCTATGTGAGACTTAGAGCTACACTAGAGGCTGAGAAGCTGCTTTGAGACTTTTTGAGTCTTAAATAAATGTTGTCGCTCTAGAGAATTTGCATTTGATTCTAGGTAAGAGCTGGAAGCTACAACGACCTTCAGCCTAAGACAATCCTGGCAAACCTGGAAGTCTTACTTCTGATTATGACTAGCCATGGTCAAAAGAGACTGAGATTCTTATAGGTTGTCTGCTCTCTCAGGAAACAAAGTGAAGATAAATTTGGTTGTTGGAGCATTTCCAGAGCAAATAACCTCGTATGAAATTTGAATAAAGTAACTAGAGTGAGCCTGCTGGTTGTCAATCTGTTACAAAGAGACTGGATCCCTCTGCTCTTTTGGGAAATGAAGACTTAACATCTTGGTGAGCTTCTCTCTTGACTGCATCCCCTGCAACCAGCATTACTCAACAAGTGCTCTTTCCTGAATTCTTGGTTTATCTCTGTACCTCATGTTTTGGTCGGATAAGTTGGTTTCTTGGTATTTAATTAATTGAGTTCTTTATATATTTTGGATATTAGCCCTTTGACTGATGTGGGGTTGATGAAGAATTATTCCAAATCTGTAGGCTGATATTTTTTCCAATGACATTGTCCTCTGCCTTACAGGAAATTTTTGGTTTCATAAGGTCCTATTTATTAATTGTTAAACTTAGAGACTGAGCTGTGTAGTATTCTGTTCAGAAAGTTGTCTTCTGTATCAAGAAGTTCAAGGATTTTCTCCACTTTCTCTTCTATTACATTTAGTATGTATGGTTTTATGTTGAGATTTCATGTTCTGGGATGTGAAGTTCTTGTCATGCAGGTCTTTGACTTATTTGGTTAGAGTTACCCCAGGTATTTTATATTATTTGTGCCTAAAGTAAAGGGTGTTGTTTCCCTAATTTTTTCTCACCCATTTACCTTTTGTATAAAGAAGAGCTATTGATTTATTTTTTAATATTTATTTATTACTTCAGGTTACATCTCCATCACAGTACCCTCTTTCCACCTCTCCCAGTCCCGCCCTCCCACTCTCTACCCCCTATCTCTTCCATCCCACTCCTCTGGAGTGGAGTGTCCCTACGTAGCAGTACCCCACACAAGTTCAGCAGTCATATGAGGGCCAAGAGCCTCCTCCTATACTGGGGGCCTACAAGGCAGCCCCATTAGGGCAAAGTGTCTCATTGTTCCGGTTCCCTTTGGTGCATTGGCTGTAGTATAGTTATCCTGTACTCTATGGCTAAAGTCTGATTATAAGTGAATTGATGCCATGTGCATCCTTCTGAGTCTGGGTTAGCTCTTCTGGGCTGACTTCTTCAATTTTTCAATTTGTATTCCCATGATCTCCTTTAGTTGTCTTATAGCTCTAGCTAGAACTTCAAGTACTATGTTGAAGAGATATATGGAAAGTGGGTAGCCTTACATTGTCCCTGATTTTAGTGGAAATGCTTTAAGTTTCTCACCATTTAATTTGATGTTTGCTACTAACTTGCTGTATATTGCCTTCATTATGTTTTGGTATAGTCGTTGAATGCTCTCAAAGATTTTAACATGAAGAGGTGTTGGATAATGTAGAATACTTTTGGCATCTAATTAGATGATCATGTGGTTAGTGTATTTAAGTTTGTTTATAAAATGGATTACATTGATAGATTTTCATATGTTGAATCACCCCTGCATCCCTGGGATGAAGTTTACTTGTTTATGATATATGAAACCTTTTTTTTTTTTTTTTTGGTTTTTCGAGACAGGGTTTCTCTGTGTAGCCCTGGCTGTCCTGGACTCAATTTGTAGACCAGGCTGGCCTCGAACTCGCAAAGATCCGCCTGCCTCTGCCTCCCAAGTGCTGGGATTAAAGGCGTGCGCCACCACTGCCCGGCTGATATATGAAACCTTTGATGTATTCTTGGATTCAATTTGGAAGTGTTTTATTGAGTATTTTTGCATCAGTGTTCATAGGGGAAATTGGTCTGAAATGCTCCTTCTTTTTTGAGTTTTTGTGTGGTATCAGGGAGACTGTGATCTCATAGAATGCATTTGGAAATGTTCATTCTGTTTTTACTTTGTGAGTTTGAGCAGTATTGATAATAGCTATTCTTTGAAGGTCTGCTAGAATTCTGAGCTAAAACCATCTAGCACTGGGCATTTTTTGGTTTGGAGACTTTGAATGACTACTTTTATTTCCTTAGGGGTTATAGGACTGTTTAGTTTGTTTACCTGATCTTGATTTAACCATGGTACATGGAATCTATCCAAAAAATGTCCATTTCACTTAGGTTTTTCAAATTTGTGGAGTATACATTTTTGAAGTAGGACCTAATGATTCTTTGGATTTTTTCAGTGTTTCTTATTTCTACCTTTTCATTTCTGATTTTGGTGGTTTGAATAATTTCTTTCTGTCTTTTAATTAATTTGGCTAAGTGTTTGTCTATTTTGTTAATTTTCTCAAAGAACCATCTCTTGGTTTTGTTGATTCTTTGTATTGTTCTCTCTGTTTCTAAGTTTTTGATCTCAGCCCTGAATTTGATTATTTTCTGCCATGTGTTCCTCTTGTGAGTGCTTGCTTCTTTTTTTTTTCTAGAGCTTTCTGTTTTGCTGTTAAGTTGCCAGTATGAAATATCTTTACTTTATTTTTTGAACTTACTTAATGCGATGAACTTTCGTTTAGCACTGCTCTCATTGTGTCCCCTAAGTTGAGGTATATTGTGATGGGGTGATGTTATACATTCTAAATATTTATTGGTCTTGCTTGCTGTCTGTTACTTATATTGTCTCTGATTGGTTGAATAAATGGTGAGGCCTGAGATTGGGCAAAGACAGAGGTAGGCAGGTCTAAGGCATGGGCTTCTGAAGCAGAGAAGTTTATGGGAAGAAGAAACCCTCAGCAGAGGTAGAAGAAGGACAAGCAGCTGCACCAGGAAGGGGGACACACGCTATGGGTTTGAGAAAAGAACGTTATTCCACCCAGCATGGAGAACAGCATATGGGGTCATATTTGGGGAATGGAATTATGAGCTATTTTAGATGGGCTAAGTTTGAATAATTCAGGCCAAAGCTTGTTAAATTCCATGTGGTATCTGTGTGATCATTATAATGGCTGGTTAATGATTAACAGCCACCAATAAATTAACAATAATGTAAATACTAAGTAAATGATTTAATTAATTATTTCTACAATATTGTATCTTTATTTTCTTTGAATTTTAGGAAGTCCCTGATTTCTTTTTTATTTCTTCCTGATCCAGTGGTCATTGGGAGTTTTTCAGCCTCCAGACTGTGTAGGTGTTTTATTTCTGCTGTTGTTGAAGTCCAGCTTTAAACCATGGTGATCCAATAAGATACAAAGGGTTATTTCAATTTTCTGGTTGAGGTTGAGGCTTGCTTTCTGACTGCCTATATAATCTATTTTGGGGAAGGTTAGGTGAGGTCCTGAGAAAAAGATGTATTCTCTTTCTGTTTGGGTGAAATGTTCTTAGATATCTGTAAGGTCCATTTGGTTCATAATCTCTGTTAGTTTCAATATTTCTCTGTTTGGTGTCTGTCTCAATGACCTGTCCATTGTGTGAAAGAACTGTTTAAATATCCCAGTATTAATGTGTGGGGATAAATGTGTGGTTTAAGTTTTAGTAATATGTCTTTTACAAAAGTGGGTGTCCTTGTATTTGGGGCATAGATGTTCAGTATTGAGATGTCATCTTGATGAAATTTTCCTTTGACGAGTATGTGGTGTTTTTCCCTATCTTTTTTGATTAATTTGGGTTAAATATCTATTTTATTTCATATAAGGATGGCTTCTCCAGCTTGTTTCTTGGGAATATTTTCTGGGAAAAACTTTTTTCTGCCCTTTACTCTTAGGTACAGTCTATCTTTGTTGGTGAGGTGTGTTACTTGTATGAAACAGGATGATGGGTCTCGCTTACCAATCCATTCTGTAATCCTGTGTGTTTTTATTGGGAAGTTGAGACCATTGATGTTTTGAGATATTAGTGACCATTGATTGTTATTTTCTGTTATTTTGATGTAGGTGGTAGTAGTGTGTGGTTTTTTTTGTTTGTTTGTTGTTGTTTGTTTGTTTTTGCTGCAGTGGGTTTTTGTTTCTTGTGTTATCTTGGGTGTAATCACCATCTCTGCGTTGGAATTTTCCTTCTATGCTCTTCTGTAAGACTGGATTATTGGATAGATATTTTTTAAATTTGGATTTGTTGTAAAGAGGAAGACTCTTCTTTTCATTGAGTCATTGATTTCTTGGATGTTTTCAATGTGGAATTTTTTAGTTTTCTTTGGGTCTTGTATTAATATATTTGATTGAACATTCCACGTCTGAGATTCTGTCTTCCATCTCTTATATCCTAATTATAATGCTTCTGTCTTTATTTCCTGTTTTGATTCCTAGGTTTTTCACCTACAGGATTATCTCTATTTGTGTTTTCTTTATTGCTTCCATTTCCATTTTCAGGTCTTGAATCATTGTTAGTTATTTCCTTTTCCAGCTTGATTATCTTTACCTGTATTTCTTTAATGATTTTGTTCTTTTCTCTCTACTGTACATATATATTTTCCTGGATTTCTCCATTACTTTCAACTATTGGATTGAGAGTTTTCTTAAATTCTTGAAGAGATTTATTTTCTTATTTTAAGGCCACTATCATTTTCATAAGTGTAGATTTATTTTCATTTTCTTGTATTTGGGCTATGTTAGAATGTCCAGGACTTGCTGTACTAGGATAGCTGGTTTTTGTTAGAGTCATATTTTCCTGTTTTTTTATTTTTTATTTTTGGATTTTTGTTCTTCCACTGGACTCTAGTCATCTGGCTCTTTGTTGTTGGCTGATTTTTCCTGGTGCCTGCTTGATTTGTTGCCATGGAAAGAGACTTGATCTGGAGGCTGTATGATCTTGGTGACCTATTGTCCTACACAAGATTATGGGTGGATGGAGCCTTATGTTGGAGGCTGGATCTCAGTGGCCACCCACAGCTTGCTTCTTACTGCTGTGACCCAACTGGAATCTCAGGTCAGTGATTGGGGTGAGGTGTGTTTTTCCAATTTGCAATATCCTGAGGTCTCACTAGTCTTTTTAGTCAGGCTGTTGTGTCCCCCAGGGCCACAGACTGAAGAACAAAATCAGCAGGATGTCCCCTCTGCATATGCAGGCCTGAGTCTAACTGTTCTTGGAGCCTGGGTGTCTGGTCTGTGGGTATGGTCTGCCCCTGTGGTTTCCCTGGATCACATATGCAGCTTATGTTTCTCAGTCGGATGCACCATGTCCCAGGACAGTCAGAGTTAGTCGAACAGCTATGCAATTACCCAGGACTGCTCCACTTAATTAAGACTCAGGTTCCTGATGCTGCTGCAGCCTGTGTGCCCAGCCCAAGGACATGGCACACTCACAGAGAGGAAGAGAGAAAAAGACTGTGTCCCCCTCTCAATAGTGTTGTGACGCAGGACAGTTCTACGCACCTCAGCTCAACCTCCTGTTAATCAGGCACCTTGAAAGCAGGTTGCTGCCATGGTGGAATCCCTGGAAAGAATCTTTCCCTGATCTATCTCTCCTGTGGACATGCTGTCCCATTGGCCATCTTGTGGGGGCAGGAATGACTGTCTGAAAGCTATGGATTCAGAAAGCCAGGGATAGCCTTGGTTTGGTGGGTGAAGCCACGATCTGGGACCCCAATGTCTCTCACACCCAAGAGGTCCTCCTGAACTGGCAAGTAGGGCCCATTTTTTAGTGGATAGACACTCCAGGTGCTTAGATGCTGCACACAGGGACTTGGCCAGCCCCAGGTTTTGCTTGGTGAACTCAGACAGCTGTACTGCACCAGTATAGCTCTGCAGTGCCTTAGCTGGTTTTCCTTGTCACTCATACTGTGCCAGCCCTGATTGCAGCCATATTGAAATACAACTGATAAAACTTCTTAAAATTAAAACCTTCAATCTAAGGAATATAGAAGAAGTTATGCACATAGTAATAGTAAGGAAAGGGTAAAATAATTAAAAAGAAAAAAATGACACAGACATAGCTAAGTGGATAAAGACACTTGCCACAAGGGCTGGTGACCTGATATCTATCCCTACAAATCACATGAAAGGAGGAAGAAACCACCTCCCTCAAGTTGTCCTCTGACCTCCACTCATGATTCTGTTATGCACACTTGCACATAGACACATCCATATAGAAATAAGTAAGAAAACAATAAGATTTAAGTAAATGTGCATTTTAAAGTTTTACAAGCATTGGGACTGGTGTGACCAACTAGCTTTCAGAGGACAGATCATTAGCTGTCATGAGCCACAGTGATGAAAAGGTTATTTATTCTATTCATTTGAGTACAGCTAGGGCAATGGTTTTATCTGAAGATGAGAAAAGGAAGGGTAATGAACACTGTGATTTAATAAAATACAGTGGCTAGTTTATTCTGGTAACTCTTGAGGGCCTCATAGGTATTTCTCTTCCAAACAGTGACCATGAACTTTAGATTAGTACATGACCTAACTTCTATTTGTTTGTTCATGTTTGTTTCCAGAAACTTGGCATCTTTCTCTTTGCGTTTAAAGCAATTCCTTGCAGTTTATCTTTGCACTGACTTGTTCTTCAGGCTCTCAATTTTCTATATTTAATGTTATTTGTGATGGGCTCTTAACTGTAAATATATGATATTGGAGTACTGCAATTAAAATAATGAAAACTCAATAATGTGATTTTCCCCTGTTAGTCATATCTATTAATGATAAAGTCTTGACTTGGCACTAACAAGATTAAAATAGAATCAGTTGCGTTTTTTTCTCATTTGATATATTGATAGATCCACATGTCATGGAGAATATAATAGCAAATAAGAGTTGCAAAGTTTTCCTGGAGGATTACAAACTGGGTGATGATCACATTTACAATAGCGCATGTGTGATCCATAACTCAGAAGTAAATAAATTATGTCTGTTATTAGTTACATACTAGAGCAATCACATGCCTTTTATTTTCATTTGGGGTATTTATTAGTTACTAGTTTTAAGCATGGATAATTTAAATTGAAACTATTATATCCATAAATGTTCAAGAATTCCTTAAATATATTCTAGTCCATTTGTTGAATGAAGATATCATAGAATGGGCCCCTCAAAGTCCACAGCTAAAATTAATGTGCTTGAGGCAGGACATGGACAGAACAGAATTTGTTTTATCTGATAAAAGATGACAATTCGAGGAGGGCCAAGATGGCGGTGACCTACACTGACGCATTTTGAACGAGGGGAAAAAAGAGCCATAAAAAACACAGAGTTTTTAGGCACTGTGCAAAAACCGGAGGGGCTAGAACCCCCCCCCCCAGAAACACTCACAGCTCCCAAGGGACTATTAAAAGTCCCAGGGCAAGGCTCTCCCCATCTCTCACAGACACGGAAGCCACTAAACCCGGGATTCGGGAACTCCCATTTGGAGAGGCGCCTGGTAAGGATCGATCCCAACTTACAGCAGGCAGAATCAGGGTCCACTTGGCCATAGATCACTGGCCTATTGGGCTCCCCACACATCAGGTTGAACTTATACCCACTTAAAAAACTTTGAGAGATAGTGGAAGGCTTAGCAAGGAACAAACAGGGGGCTCAGCGGGTGGTCCGCAGCCGCTCGTGAAGCGGAGGGCAGGAGGTTCCAAGAGAGCGCGTAAAGCTGGGAACACAAAGGCAGGCTGGAGGGGCCGAATCCCGAATCCCGCACACTTACGGTAGCGCAGCTGGGGAGGGAGCACGGCTGGCAGGGCCAAATCCCCACGAATCCACGGCAGGTCATCTGGGGACAGAGAAAGGCATGGGCGGGGTCAGGGATCCGTGCACCCATGGCTGAGCTGCTGGGACGAGAGGTCCACTCAGGCAGCCGGAGGATCCAGGGCTTGGGGTACCCACAGGACCCGTGGCAGCGCAGACAGGAAGGGAATCAGGCACAGATTCCAGCCCTGTGGCTAGAAGCCTAGAGAAAAACCAGAAATCGGGACCATAGCTGTATCCTGGAAAATCCAGACATATTAGGTGTGGAGCCAGACCCTGTCAGCCTCCGTGATGACAAACAAAGCCCACAGAATCTGTGCCTAGGCAAACAGGCCCATACCATCAGAACCATTACAGGCTGATAACACAGAGGGCAACATAGGGAAGTCTGAACTGGGAGCAGTGAAACAATCCAGGTCCATTACTCACAACCTGGGAATAGGCTGCACCAGCTCACAGTGCCTCAGGCGGATAAAACCACACTGACCTTGAAATCCCCCTGTAAGCAACGACAGATAGCCAAGTAACTCGTCCACTGCACAAAATCATCCACTGTGGTTCAAAACACAGAAAACAGACTGCTAAATGCATCCAATGGCGAAAGGTCAAAAAAAGAAATAGAAATCAAGGAATTATGTCTCCAACAAAGCAGAATCATCCTAGCTCATCCAATTTGGATGACCACACACCAACAGAAACACATGAAAACATTGACAATTCTGCATTATGGAAAGTGATAGAGTCCCTGCAAGAAGAACTTAAATCTATGAAGGAATTCAAAGAAGCCACAATTCTACAACTCAAAACAAGGAACAACACCATTAAAGAGCTCCAAGCCAAGGTGACAGAGCTTGAACAGGAAAAGGAAAAATCCATGAAAGATTTTCATACAAAAACAAGCAAGCTGGAGAAGGAAATGTACAAAAGGAACAAAACCATACAAGACATGAAAATAGAAATAGAAACAATAAAGAAAACACAGTCAGAGTTAAAAGAGGAAGTGGAGAACCAAGGGAAGAGAACAGGAACAACAGATGTGAGTATCAACAATAGGATGCAAGAGATGGAAGACAGGATCTCAGGCATGGATGATTCAGTGGAAGAAATCAGTACAACATCCAAAGAAAATGAGAAGGCTAAAAAATCTCTCACCCACAACATCCAAGAAATCAAGGACTCAATGAAAAGACGGAACCTAAGAATTATAGGTATAGAGCAAAGAGAGGACTCCCGACTCCAAGGTCCAGGAAATATCTTCAACAAAATCATAGAGAAAAACTTCCCAAACCTGAAAAAAGAGATGCCAATAAAAATCCAAGAGGCTTACAGAACACCAAACAGACTAGACCAGAAAAGAAACTCCTCTCGCCACATAATAATTGAAGCTCCAAATGTACAGAACAAAGAAAGAATATTAAAAGCTGTAAGAGAAAAAGGTCAAGTCACATACAATGGCAGACCCATCAGAATTACAACTGACTTCTCCCCAGAAACGATAAAAGCTAGAAGGGCCTGGTCAGATATACTACAAGTCCTGAGAGATCATAGGTGCCCAGCCAGACTACTTTACCCAGCAAAACTCTCTATCAACATAGATGGAGAAAACAAGATATTCCATGACAAAATCAAATTTAAACAATATCTACCCACAAACCCAGCCCTACAGAAAATCCTAGAAGGAAAATCCCAACCCAGAGAAGAAAACTCCACCCAAGAAAACAAAGGGAATAGAAAACCCCTCAGCAACTAAA
>CAJQZJ010032178.1:8815668-8828035 GCA_907164525.1 Lophiomys imhausi | reverse complement strand
GTGTAGAGAAGACGTGGAGCTAAGGTAAAATACAAGAGAATTGTGGTATTGGCCCATGCCTTTGACTTCAGCGGAAACGGGGGGGGCGGGGAACGACACTGTAGAGTTGGTGGTCTTATGTATTCTGGAGTCATACAGAGCGGGGTGGTGAGGGTGCATACTCTTGGTCCCAGCATTCAAGAAGAGTACACCCTTGGTCCCAGCTCCCAGCACACTGGAGACAGAAACGGGCAGATCCCGGAGCTCAGGGTCAGCCTGATGCAGGGCAAACTCTAAATAGAGAAAGACTTCGATCCAGGAGTGGTGGAACACATCTTTGACCTCTTCAGATGGTAAACACAAGTCCCTGATCCCAATAATTAGAGTTCAGAGACACATACATGGGATTTGGAGGGACCTAGATTTGGAGGCTACTTACAAAAGGCCTTCTCGATGCAGGCAGATTGTCCTTTGGGATCTCAAAATATATACTCTAGAGCTGGTTTAGCTCCAAGGTGACAGAATGATTTCTTCTTTAACCTGGATTGAAAGATAACGGTTTGTATGTTGTCAGAAGGCCAAATTTGCTTCAGGAGAAGTATTAGTTAGCCCCCCCCATAAAAAAAAGAGGGCAATTGTCCTAGGGTTGGGATTGGGGCAGGGCTCTGTTCTTATCGTTCCAGGAGAATCGAAGCGTCCATTAGGGGAGCCGGGGGATGGCTGGACAGCGGAATCCTCAGCAGAGAGTAGAATCAGGCACCAAGGAGGACGAGTGACCCAGTTGATTCTGCTTGGCAGACTTCCTCAATAGCTGTCTCCATCTGGGGCCTGCAACTACCACAGCAATCCAATGTCACTGGTACCTCTCATCTCTACACAATGCCCCGGCAGGAACCTCAGTGAAGCCTGCAAGATCAGCTTCTGCCTACAAACGCCTTAGGTCATCTAAACAGCTGAGAACAGAAGGACTGAACATAAAAGGAGTGTACTAACATTTTTAATCATTTTTCCCATTTGGGTTCGGGCCCCAAACAGGTCTACTACGACCCAAATCAGCAGGAAGTCACTTTAAGAGAGCGACGTCCCATGCCCAGTGGATGGGGAAGGTGTTTCTCCGCCCTTCTTTTTGTTTATTTGAAGGATAACTGAAAACTCTGATATGTAGGGGAAGAGACTACAAGCTGATAAATGGTCCTGTTTAATGGGTTTTGGAAGTTAGCCCCAGGGAATTCCTACTTTTCCTTTTCTGTATCCTTCTTCCTCTCCTATGTAGGAGTGCATGGGCTTGAGAAAAATGAGATATAGACATAGCACAGGAAGGTCCAAGAAGAAGAGGCAGATTATTGAATATGCCCTTATACCTTTGTATATTGATACAAAATTAGTAGTTTATTTGGCTAAAGTGGTATTGACCATTGTTTATTGTGCAAAAATAAGATTGTATTGGATGACATCGGTATTGATCTTTGTATATTGATACAAAATTAAGATTATAGTTGGCCACAATGGTATTGACTCTTGCATATGGACGTAATATTAAGATTGTATTGGGCTACATAGACATTGATCTTGGTATATTGATACATAATTAAGAGTATATTTAACCATAATTGAATAGATCTTTGTATATTGATACAAATTTAAAGGTAACGCTTCCTAATGGTATCATACCTAGAGATACTTAAAAATAAAATGTGAAGCTCTGACCTCTTGATACCAACCGTCTAAAACGGTCTAGGATAGTTAAAACAAACTCTTAGTCATGCAAATATGTCACTTTGTTAGCTACTATGACAGTCTATCACAGATATTCTCTAAACTACCAAGTAATCAAGTTGCTAAGAGACAAGCAACATTTGCTTATCTAAATACAAGAGATGGATAGGGCATCTTCAAAAACCCCAAGAGATCTGCAGAATATGGCATTCAAAGATGTTATCTTAAATCAAGATTTTTTTTTTGATATCGAGACATATCAGCGCCTGACAGCACCACCTATTCTACTCCAAGTAGAAGATAAGCATCGAAGAACCTCCACTGTAAGATGGTTGAAATAGTGGCAAGCCTTTCTCTTGGCATGAAAAAACCCCTTGCACCAACTGCAGACAGACTGCTGTCCAAAATGGACAAAACTTGGTAGCAGGGAAGTCGACAGCCTAACTCTACCAAGACAGGGTAGGTAAGTCCTTCATAATCCCTGCTCTACAACAAATGTCTGTCAGAGAAACAGGACCCAAAGGCTGAAGATTGTTGCTGGAATGTATGGAGAGAAAATGGGAACTGTCCAGGCAGTCATTGGTATGTTCTTTCTTAGTTTTGGAAGCTGCAGGCCCTGCACTTCCTATATAAGCAAATATATTTATCCCTCTAAGGTCTCTGAGGTGGTTGAAGAATAGACAGCTAGAGTATCATAGTTAAATTTTGAGTTGTTTAGGAATCAAGAGGATGTTATAGATCTAAGAAGATACTCTTAAAAGTGTGTTGCAAGATAGTATGAATGTTGAGTCACATATAGACCTTTAAACTCATGGAGTTGGTTAGATAGTAGAATGTTAAAGTCAGGGACCAAACATATATAAACTGGACATTGGGAAGGTATACTGGGCCATTTAACTCTCATAAATGTGGCATATTTATATCTACTGTTTTGTATAATTAGAGAAGGAACCATCTGTTGGACTGAAAGGGGAAACTTCTGGGGGGAAGAGGGTGGAAGGGCGGGATAGGAAGGGGGAATAGGGAGGGGTTTGTTACTGAGATATAACTTGAAGAAAAAAAAATAAAGTATTTAAAAAAATAAATAAAATAAAATAAAATAAAGATCAAAAAAAAAAAAAAAGATGACAATTCCTTTTCCAGCACCAAGGAGACGTAAGTTGCAGCCACCATGACAAGAAAGCAACTGTGCTGCTTTATCAGTTGTATTTCCCAAGATTTTGGAGCATGTTCTGACACAGCTGTTCCTGTAGTTACATTATTATCCAGGTAAAACCAGTCATGGAGTCAGTTCCTCTTACGGATATTTTTTTTCTTATTTTTTTCCATTCTTTTTTATTTCTTCAAGTTATATCTCAATCGTAGTCCCCTCCCTATTCCCCCTCCAGTCCCACCCTCCCAAACTCAACCCCCCATCCTCTTTACTTTTTTTTTTCTTTTAAGTTTAAGGTATACCTTATTTCCCCCTACAGTTTCCCCTTTCAGTCCAACAAATGGCTCTTTCTCTTATAATAACAAATACAATACAGTCCAACAGAGGTAATTAGGCCACAGTTATGAGGGTTATATGGCTTAACGTACATTCCCAATGACCAGTCCATATGTATTTGGTACCTGACTTTAACATTCTACTATCTAAACATCTCCATGAGTTTAAAGGTCTATATCTGACTCAACATTCATACAAACTTGCAACACAATTTTAAAAGTATCTTCTTAGATCTATAACACTCTCTTGACTCCTAAACAACTCAAAATTAAATTATGAGACTCTAGCTATCTGTTCTTCAACTACCTCAGACACCTGAGAGGGATAAATATATCTGATTTCATAGGAAGTACAGGGCCTGCAGCTTCCCAAACTAAGAAATGACAAACCCGTGGCTGCCTGGACAGTTCCTATTTTCTCTCCATACATTACAGCATCAATCTTCAGTCATTTGGCCCTGTTTCTCTGACAGACATTGATTGTAGAGCAGGGGTTATGAAGGACTTACCTACCCTGTCTTGGCAGAGCTAGGCTGTCGACTTACCTGCTTCCAGGTTTTGTCCTTTTTGGACAGCATTCTGCCTACAGTTGGAGAAAGGGTCTTTTCCTACCAAGAGATAGGCTTGCGACTAATTCAATCATCTCCCACTGAGATTCTTCGATGCTCATCTTCTACTTGGAGGAGAATAGGGGGTGCTGTCAGGAGTTGATATGTCTTGATATAAAAAAATCTAAAGTTACAAAAACATCTTTGAATGCCATATTCTGCAGATCTCTTGAGGTTTTTGAAGACGCCCTATCTATCTCTTATATTAGGGTAAGCAGATGTTGCTTGTCTCTTAGCAGGTTTATTTCTGATTACCTTAGCAAGTAACTATAATAGGCTGTCATAGTACCTAACAGAATGACCGACTTACATAACAATTAGTTTGCATTTCTTAACTATCTTAAACAGTTTATGACAATTAGTAGTAAAAGGCCGAAACATCACATTTAATTTTTTTTCTTTACCTCCTAACCCTTCCATCCCATTTTTCTGAGGTGGGGTGTCCTTATATAACAGTCCCTCATCTCAGTTGAGATGTCCTATGAGGGCCAAGAGCCTCTTCATTCATTGGGGATCTATGAAGCAGTACCATCAATGAAAAGTGTCTCGTTGCCCGGGAGAGAGAACTACTAAACAAACAAACCAATAAGCATACAATAGATAAAAAAGACTAAAAAATAGAAAAAATATAACTAATATATAAAAAATAAATAAAGAATAAAAATTAAAAATAAGAAGTCTATGTGCAAGTTCCCTTTGGTGTGTTAGTTGTAGTATCGATACCTTCTACTATATAGCTAAAATCCTACTATAAGTGAATAGATGCCATATGTGTCCTTCTGAGTCTGAGTTAGTTCACTCAGGATGAGCTTTTCTAGTTCCATCCATTTGGCTGCAAATTGCATAATTTCATTGTTCCTGATAGTTGAATAATATTCCAATGTATAGATGTACCACAGTTTTTTGACGCATTCTTCAGTTGAGGGACATCTAGGTTGTTTCCAGTTTCTAGCTATTACAAATAAGGCTGCTATAAACATAGATGAGGAAACTTCCTTATGATTCCATGAAGAGGCATTTGAGTGTAAACCCAGAAGTGGTATGGCTGGGTCCTGAGGCAGAACTATTCCAAGTTTTTTTAAGATATCGCCAGACTGACCTCCATAGTGGTTGCACAAGCCTGCATTCCCACCAGCAATGGAGTAGGGTACCCCTTTCTCCACACCTTTGCCAGAATGTACTGTCATTTGTGTTTTTGTTCTTACCCATTCTGACAGGTGTGAGATGGAATCTCAGAGTCATCTTGAGTTGCATTTCTCTGATGATTAAGGATGTTGAGCATTTCTTCAAGTGTCTCTCAGCCATCAGGGATTCCTCCTTTGTGAATTCTCTATTTAGCTCTGTCTCCCATTTTTTGATTGGATTATTTGGTTTCTTGGCATTTAATTTCTTGAGTTCTTTGTAGATTTGGGATATTAGCCCTCTGTCAGATGTGGGGTTGGTGAAGATTTTCTCCCAGTCTGTAGGCTACCATTTTGTTCAAATGACAGTGTCTTTTGCCTTACAGAAGCTTTTCAGTTTCATGAGGTCCCATTTATTGATTGTTGATCTCAAGTCCTGAGCTGTTGGTATTCTGTTCAGGAAGTTGTCACCTGTGCCAATTATTTCGAGGGTTTCTCCCACCTTTTCTTCTAGTAGATTAATTTGGCCAGCCTTATGTTAAGGTCTTTGATCCACTTGGACTTAAGTTTTGTACAAGGTGATAAGTATGGGTCTAACTTCATTCTTTTACAGATGGACATCCAGTTGGACCAGCACCATTTGTTGAAGATGCTGTCCTTCTTCCATTGTGCCAGTTTGGCTTCTTTGTCAAAAATTAGGTGGCCATAAGTGTGTGGGTCTATTTCTGGATCTTCAATTCGATTCCATTGATCTACTGGTCTGTTTCTATACCAATACCATGCTGTTTTTACAACTATTGCTCTGTAGTACAGCTTGAAATTTGGGATGGTAATACCTCCAGATGTTTTTTTTTTTTTTTTATTGTACAGGATTGATTTAGCTATTCTGGGCTTTTTGTTGTTCCATATGAAGTTGAGGCTAGCTCATTCCAAGTCTATAGAAAATTGTGTTGGTATTTTGATAGGAATTGCATTGAATCTATATATTCCTTTTGGTAGGATGGCCATTTTTATTATGTTGATCCTACCTATCCACGAGCATGGGAGATCTTTCCATCTTCTAAAGGTCTCTTCCATTTTTTTCTTCAAGGTCTTGAAGTTCTTGTTGTACAGGTCCTTTACTTGCTTTGTTAGAGTTACCCCCAGGTATTTTATGTTGTTTGCGTCTATTGTGAAGGGGGTTGTTTCCCTTATTTCTTGCTCAGCCCATTTGTTTGTTGTATAAAGAAGGGTTTCTGATATTTTTGAATTAATTTTGTATCCAGCCACTTTGCTGAAGGTGTTTATCAGCTGTAAGAGTTCTCTGGTGGAATTTTTGGGGTCGCTTATGCATACTATCATATCATCTGCAAATAGGGATAATTTGACTTCTTCGTTTCCGATGTTTATCCCCTTGATGTTCTTTAGTTGTCTTATTGCTCTAGCAAGAACTTCAAGTAGTATATTGAAGAGATATGGTGAAAGTGCACATCCTTGTCTTGTCCCTGAGTTTAGAGGAAATGCTTCAAATTTCTCACCATTTATTTTGATGTTGGCCACTGGCCTGCTGTATATTGCCTTTATTATTTCTAGGTACGGCCCTTGTATGCCCGTTCTCTCCAGAACTTTTAGCATGAAGGGGTGTTGAATTTTGTCAAATGCTTTTTCTGTATCTAGCGAGATTATCATGTGGTTTTTTTCTTTCATCTTGTTTATATGGTGAATGACGTTGATAGACTTTTGTATGTTGAACCATCCCTGCATCCCTGGGATGAAGCCTACTTGATCATGGTGTATGATACTTTTGATGTGTTCTTGAATTCGGTTTGCTAGTATTTTATTAAGTATTTTTGCATCTATGTTCATGAGGGAGATTGGTCTGAAGTTCTCTTTCTTTGTTGGGTCTTTGTGTGGTTTAGGAATCAGGGTGATTGTGGCCTCGTAGAATGAGTTTGGTAATGTTCTTTCAGATTCTATTTTGTGAAAGAGTTTGAAAAGTATTGGTGTTAGCTCCTCTTTGAAGGTCCAGTAGAATTCTGTGTTAAAGACATCTGGCCCTGGGCTCTTTTTGGTTGGGAGATTTTTAATGACTGTTTCTATTTCCTTAGGGGTTATAGGGCTGTTTAATCTGTTTATCTGATCTTGATTTAGCTTCGGTAGGTGGAATCTATCAAGAAAATTGTCTATTTCACTTAAGTTTTCAAATTTGGTGGAGTATAGATTTTTAAAGTAGGATCCAAATATTCTCTGGATTTCTTCAATGTCTGTTGTTATTTCTCCCTTTTCATTTCTGATTTTGTTGATTTGTGTTTTCTCCCTCTGTCTTTTAGTTAATTTGGCTAAGGGTCTGTCTATTTTGTTGATTTTCTCAAAGAACCAACTCTTGGTTTCATTGATCCCTTGTATAGTTATTTTTGTTTCTAAGTTGTTGATTTCAGCCCTAAGTTTGATGATCTCCTGCCTTCTGCTCCTCTTGGGAGTGTTTGCTTCTTTTTTTTTCAATTCACCCAGTTTAGCTGTTAATTCACTAATATGAGCTGTCATAATTTTCATTTTGAAGGCACTTAGTGCTATGAACTTTCCTCATAGCACAGCTTTCATTGTGTCCCATAGGTTTGGGTATGTTGTGTCTTCATTTTCGTTGGATTTTAAGAAGTCTTTGATTTCCTTCTTTATTTCTTTCCTGACCCAGTGGTCCTCTAGTAAAGATTTGTCAATTTCCATGTGAGTGTAGGCTTTCTGTTGATTCTTTTGCTATTGAAGTCCAGCTTTATTCCTTGGTGGTCTGATAAGATACAAGGGGTTATTTCAGTTTTCTTTTATCTGTTGAGGCTATCTTTGTTTCCAACTATATGGTCAATTTTGGAGAAGGTTCTGTGAGGTGCTGAGAAGAAGGTGTATTCTTTTGTGTTTGGGTGAAATGTTCTGTAGAGATCTGTTAGGTCCATTTGGATCATGATCTCTTTTAGACTCATTATTTCTCTGTTTGGCTTCTGTATTAATGATCTGTCCATAGTTGTGAGTGGGGTGTTGAAGTCTCCCACTACTAAAGTGTTGGGATCGATGTGTGATTTAAGTTTTAGAAGCCTTTCTTTTACAAATGTAGGTGCTTTTGTATTTGGGGTATAGATGTTCAATATTGAGATGACCTCTTGG
The DNA here is from genome assembly GCA_907164525.1 of Lophiomys imhausi. Taxonomy (NCBI): domain Eukaryota; kingdom Metazoa; phylum Chordata; class Mammalia; order Rodentia; family Muridae; genus Lophiomys; species Lophiomys imhausi. The sequence continues at coordinate 8,819,988 of CAJQZJ010032178.1, read as the reverse complement.
TGGATATTTCCTTTAATGAGTATGTAATTCCCTTCTCTTTCTTTTTTTTTAATAACTTCAATTGGAAGTCTATTTTGTTTGATATTAGGGTGGCTACTCCAGCTTGTTTCTTGGGTCCATTTGCTTGGAAAACCTTTTCCCAGCCCTTTTCTCTGAGGTAGTGTTTATCTTCAATAGTGAAGTGTGTTTCTTGTATTCAACAAAAAGATGGTTCTTGTTTACGGATCCAGTCTGTAAGTCTGTGTCTTTTTATTGGCGAGTTGAGTCCATTGATGTTGATGGATATTAGTGACCAGGGGTTGTTATTTCCCATTATTTTGGGATAGCTGGCTGTCTTGTGTTTCTCTTTTGTTTAGTTACTGTGGAGGTTTCTATTTCCTCTGTTTACTTGGGTGTAGTTATCTTCTCTGTGTTGGAATTTTCTTCTAGGATCTTCTGTAGGGCTGGGTTTGTGAGGAGATATTGTTTGAATTTGATTTTGTCATGGAATATCTTGTTTTCTCCTTCTATGTTGATAGAGAGTTTTGCTGGATATAGTAATCTGGCTGGGCACCTATGTTCTCTCAGGGCTTGTAGGACATCCGTCCAGGCCCTTCTAGCTTTTAAAGTTTCTGAGGAGAAGTCAGGTGTGATTCTGATGGGTCTGCCATTGTATGTGACTTGGCCTTTTTCTCTTACAGCTTTTAATATCCTTTCTTTGCTCTCTACATTTGGTTGGAGTTTCTATTATTATGTGGCGAGAGGAGTTTCTTTTCTGATCTAATCTGTTTGGTGTTCTGTAAGCCTCTTGGATTTTTACTGGCATCTCTTTCTTTAGGTTTGGGAAGTTTTCTTCTATGATTTTGTTGAAGATATTTCCTGGACCATGGAGTCTGGAGTCTTCTCTTTTCTCTATGCCTGTAATTCTTAGGTTCTGTCTTTTCATTGAGTCCTTGATTTCTTGGATGTTGTGGGTGAGAGATTTTTTAACTTTCTCATTTTCTTTGGATGTTGTACTGATTTCTTCCATCGAATCTTCCATGCCTGAGATCTTGTCTTCCATCTCTTGCATCCTATTTTTCATACTCACATCCGTAGTTACTGTTCTCTTCTCTTGATTCTCCATTTCCTCTTTTAACTCTGACTGTGTTTTCTTTATTGTTTCCATTTCTATTTTCATGTCTTGAATGGTAGTGTTCGTTTTGTACATTTCCTTCTCCAGTTTGCTTGTTTTTGTCTGGAGATCTTTCATTGCTTTATCCTGTTCCTGTTCAAGCTGGGTCACCTTGGCTTGGAGCTCTTTGTTTTTAATTTTTATTATTTTTATTTTTTTAATAATTTATTTATTGTTTCTTCAAGTTACATCTCAATCACAATCCCCTCCCTATTCCCCCCCCCCTCCCCCCCTCCCCCCCCCCCCCCCCCCCCCCCCCCCCCCTTTTTTTTTTTTTTTTTTTTAGTTTAAGGTATTTCTTTTTCCCCCCCAACCGCTCTCCCTTTCAGCCCAAAAAAATGGTTCTTTTTCTTATAACTATAAATACAATATAAAACAACAGAAATAAATAGGCCACAATTATAAGAGTTATATGGCTTAGCATACATTCCCAAGGCTTGGAGCTCTTTAATGATGTTATTCGTTGTTTTGACTTGTAAGATTGTGGCTTCTTTGAATTCCTTCATAGTTTAAGTTCTTCTTGAAGGGACTTTATCACTTTCCATACTGTAGAATTGTCATCGTTTTTATGTGTCAGTTGTGCTGAGGTGGTTTGGGCTGGGCGGAATAGCGTTGCTTTCTTTTGTTGGAGACATTTCCCTCTGTTTTTTTTTTTTTTTTTTTTTTTTTTTGTCTGGGGCCTCTGGCCATGTGGAATTTATTTTGCTGTCTTCTGGACTTGGGTCCAAAGGGGGCACTGTGGTGTAGGATTCGAGTTGCCTTACTCCACTCCTATAAGGTGAGTCATTCAGTCCCGCCTCCCTGGTGGGGACCTAATTAATTCAGGTGGCGGAGCTACTAGTACATAAGACTGATATATGACCATTTCAAATATTTCGCAGTTTGCCCGGGGTTGGTTCCTGTAGCGGGTAAGTCTGCAGTTCAACTGCAGTAGCCTTGCTACTCCCGTGGCTTGGAACCTGGCCAGTGATGTCACAGACTGCGGTCTGTGTTCTGAAGGCACTTTTCAGTGGATCTCCTGCTCACTTCCAAGGGTTGCAACCTTTAGCTAGATAATTGGATTTGTGAGACCTGGGAGTGCCCAGCAGGGTGGGGATTATCTCTGCGTGGTTTCTGAATCTGCCGGCTGGGTATTAGGTTGGAACTTACTGGGGTCTCTCCTTTTGGGGGGCTCTTAGGGATAATTTTAAGCACATCTAAAAATTATTGACATTAGTTGGTATTCATGCAATTCTTCAGGGATATTTGCCAAGTTTTCTTGACCCCCAAGCACTTGTAATTTTCCTTATAAGAAAGCTAAGTTAGAAGGGAGAATTCTTCTTCTACACACACTTACACAAAAAGGAGAACAAGATCCTGTAAACTGAACTAGAAATTGGCTGGTCAGTGAATAAATACGTTGTCTTACTTGCTGAGTGAGATATTTATTACCATCTGCTTAAAGGCATGAGTGAATCAGTAAAGGGCTTATGTGGGTTCAGAATTTTTAAATGTATTAAACATCAAGTATATGTAGTAATTAATTAAAATGCATTAATTTTATTTACTATCTTCTGTTGCTCTGGACAACCAAGGGGAAAATAAGATCAAGGGATATAATTTGACAAAGACTCAAATATTTATTGAAATAGTTACAGATTTTAGAAACTAAATGAGATTTCTGGTGATGTTTGTCCTATAATTATTAAGCTGGTGTCTCATAAACATTTTAATACTAAGTTACATACTTAGTATTATACTTATGCCTATAAGCTATATGCACATGGCTAACTGGAGGATTAATATAAAAGCATTCATTTTTATGAAATAATTTTTTATGAATTATTTGCTGCCTTTTTTCTTAAAAGAATGTCATACTTAGAAAAATATTTATTTTGTTAATTTTTTTCATGAAGTAAGGAACACTTCCTCATTTTTATCTATTTGTTTTTCTCCAAATGATAAAACTAGGTCTGAAAACCCATTTGTTGTTTGGAGTTGTAAAATGATGGTGTCCTGGAACATGCTAAAATAGAAAAAAAAAATTACCTGTCATGTCAGGAAGCACAGGCAGTTAGCCTGAGTAGCCATCCATCAATAATGGCATACGTTGATACTAATATGTATTTACATGAGGTATTAAGTCTCTTTGAATATTTGAAAAATGTGAGGTAATTTATATCACATACTTAAATTCTTTGGAGCTACTGAGAAATGTCAAAGCACACAACCCATAGTACTCATGGTTCCACCACTGTGTTCCATCCTCTTGAAAACAAATTATTTTAATATGTATCTGTTGTAACTAAAAATATTCACAATGGCAGAGCAGTGTAACCCCTGACAAACTGGAAGGTATATTTTTCTATAACTGTTAGTTTTAGTTCAGTCCTGGGTCACATAACTCATACCCTCACAGACATAAAAAAAAAATCATGAAAGTTTGTAGCACAGACTATTTCAGTAACAAAAGCATTTGAGTATTACTAATTCAGAAAGCATATATCAATAGGATCTCAAATAATATCTATTAAAAAACAAGTTAGAAAATATATAGTCAATGATAGATCTTTGTTATCTTTGGAATGGAAGTACATTTTAAAGAGGACATTTATGAGCTCAAAAGAAAGTTTATATAGATGATACTGAGCTGATGCTTCTGAGTCTGTCCTGTAATTTCCACATTAATATTCATTCTGAACTTCAGAGTTCATGTCATTTCCTTAACTAGAGTCTCCAAAATAAAAATAACCCTAAATACTAACTAATAATGATAACAATAATAATTAATAATAATAAACCTTCAATAACGGGTAATATTTTGAGACTGTTTTAAGTGGTTTTAAATGTGTTCTTGCCCCACAAATCTCTAGGATATGAATAAAGATTGTTTTATTTTTCCAATAAATCTAATATCACAAAGTTGTTTGCTGAAGCCAAATCTCTTTTGTAACCTCTTCTCAACAACTATGAGTGACAGAGCCAAGATTTAACAAACAATACTTACACTGGGGTCCACTTAAATTTGGGTGTGTTTTCTTATTTAACAATAGCTAAATTTTTTTAATAATTTATTTTTTTATTTCTTCAAGTTACATCTCATCTCAATCACAATCCCCTCCCTACTCCCCCCTCCAGTCTCACCCTTCCACCCTCCTCCCCCTCAACCCCCCAACCTCTTCCCTTCT